>LR738713.1:255087745-255137238 GCA_902687465.1 Secale cereale | reverse complement strand
GGGGGGGGGGGGGGGGGCGCCCCCACCCTCGTTCGCCCAGAGTTGGGGGCGCGCCCAGAGTGATGGCCCCCCTGGTGATCTTCTTTCGCCAGATATTTTTTATATTCTCTAAAACGGTGTCCTGTGAAGTTTCGGAGCTTTTTGAGTTGTGTAGAATAGGTTTCTAGAGTTTGCTTCTTTTCCAGCCCAGAATTCCAACTGCCGGCATTCCCCCTCTTCATGTAAACCTTGTAAAATAAGAGAGAAAAGGCATAAGTATCGTGACATAACGTGTAATAACAGCCCATAATGCAATAAATATCAACATATAAGCATGATGCAAAATGGACGTATCAGGCATCGAGCGCCGCATCGACCTCATCCCCGGAGCACTTCTCCCTAACAAGGCACCTTACCGCGTGAACCCGAAAGAGACCAAGGAGATCCAACGGCAAGTCCAACAACTCATCGACAACGGACACGTCCACGAAAGCATGAGCCATTGTGCCGTTTCGGTAAATCTTGTCACCAAGAAAGATGGTACTTACCGCATGTGTTAGGATTGCCATCCCATTAATGCTATCACCGTTAGATATCGTCACCCAATACCACGCTTAGATGATATGCTTGATGAGCTTAGGGGAGCCACAATATTTTTCAAGATTGATCTCAAAAGTGGCTATTACCAAATCCGCATACAAGAGGGTGATGAGTGGAAAACCTCTTTCAAAACGAAGTTCGGGCTATATGAATAGCTTGTTATGCCTATGGGTTTATCCGAGGCACCCGACACGTTTATGAGAGTGATGCACTATGTTCTTAGGCCCTACATTGGAGTCTTTGTAGTAGTCTACTTTGATGACATCCTCGTGTTTAGCAAGTCTCTGAAAGATCATGTGAATCATCTTAGCACCGTTTTGCAAACCCTCCGCAAGAAAAAACTTTATGCCAACATGGAAAAGTGCAAATTTGGTGTAGACAAGCTTCTATTCCTAGGATTTGTTGTGTCATCAAAAGGTGTGCATGTACATAAAACTAAGATTGAAGCTATTAAAACTTGGCAAACTCCAATGAACTTGCATCAAGTGCGTAGTTTCTTAGGCCTAGCCGGATTCTATAGATGCTTTGTGAAGGACTTTAGCACAATTGCTATGCCTCTACACGCGTTGAGCAAGAAGAACGCACCCTTTGTTTGGGGTCCTTCGCAAGACACCGCGTTCAATGAGCTTAAAACTTTGCCTACTCACGCACCTTTACTTGCCTTACCAAACTTTGACAAACCTTTCGAGGTACATTGTGACGCTAGTGGTACCGGCATAGGAGGTGTATTAATGCAAGAAAAGCGCCCGATTGTGTATTTTAGCAAAAAACTGTCAGAAGCGCAACTTAACTACCCCATCTATGACAAAGAGCCATATGCATTAGTGAGAGTTTTGCATGTTTGGGAACACTAAATCCGACCTCATGAATTCATTCTTCACACGGACCATGAGACACTCAAGTATCTTAAGGGTCAAACTAAGTTGAACAAGCGTCATGCTAAGTGGAGTGAGTTCATATAGTCTTTTCCCTGTCATCAAGTACAATAAAGGCAAAGAGAACATTATGGTGGATGCGCTTTCCCGCAAATGCATGCTTGTTACCCAACTTGAGTTGAATGTTATTGGCTTTGAGCACATAAAAGACTTGTATGAGCATGTTCCTTTCTTTGCAAATTCTTATGCTAAGTGTTTTACGCATACTTCTTGGGAATGATATTACATCAAGGATGGTTATCTTATTAGATCTAACAAACTTTGCATTCCCAAGTCTTCTCCTGGTTTTCTCCTTTTGCAAGAATCTCATGGAGGAGGACTTATGGGACACTTCGGACGCGACAAGACATTTGCGACGCTCTCCAAGAACTACTATTGGCCCAAGATGTTCCGCGGCGTTTCACGCTTCACCGATCGGTGCTCTACATGCCACAAAGCTAAGTCCAAAGCTCAATCCCACGGTCTTTACATGCCACTTCCTATTCCACATCAACATTGGGAAGACATTAGCATGCACTTTGTACTTGGTTTGCCTAGGACTCAAAATGGCAAGGATTTTGTTTTGTTGTTGTTGATAGATCAAAATGGCTCATTTCATTCCATGCAACAAGATAGATGATGCTTCACATGTTGCAAATCTCTTTTGTAGGGAAATCTTGCGCCTACATGGAGTGCCCAAGACGATCGTCTCGGACCGCGATGTCAAGTTCCTAAGCTACTATTGGAAGACGCTTTGTGCCAAGCTCGGAATCAAGCTACTATTCTCTTCGACATACGGCCCACAAACAGATGCCAAACGGAGGTGACAAACCGCACACTTTCGACGCTTCTTCACGCGTCGATCAAGAAGAACATCAAGGAATGGGAGCAATGCTTGCCCATCGCCGAGTATGCCTACAACCGCGCAAGACACTCAAAAACCGGCAAGTCCCCCTTCGAGGTCGTCTACGGCTTCAACCCGTTGTCTCCATTGGACATTCTACCTCTTCCTCTCCAAGAGCGCATCAATATGGACGCAAGTGCATGAGCAAGCTATCTCAAGAAGATGCCCGAAGATACAAGGCACACCATCAAGTGTCAAGTCCAACGACTCGCATCCAATATCAACGTCAACAAGCGAGCCATCACCTTCGACATTGGAGATCTTGTGTGGCTACACCTTCGCAAGGAATGGTTCCCCAACAAGCACATGTCCAAGTTACTACCTTGAGCCGACGAACCATTCAAGGTGCTTGCACGCTTCAACAACAATGCATACAAGATCGACATCCCACGCAACAAGTACTACATGAGTGACATTTTCAATGTCAAGGACCTCTCTCCCTACCATGGTGATGAAGATTTTGATTCGAGGTCGATCTCTTCCAAGGGGGGAGATGATGCGGAGCTTCCCATGAGCACCCCCATGGACGTATCGACATCTCCTATGACACCACTTGGACCAACGACAAGAGCTCGAGCAAGGGCTACCGAAGATAAGGTGAACTCGATCCTCTCTGAACTATCACTTTCATCACATGAGATATGGCTACTACCTGAGGCGGAGACCCTATGCATGGTACCGAGAGGAGGAACGTGAAGATGCTACGCCAAGTGAACAAGACGGAAACAACAAGTGCGAGGGCCAAGAGAAGACGCTACCAGAAAAGTCCCAGCCATTGGATGATCGGCCGGGACCAGACGTCCAACGCCTGAAGGGTGCACCAGACAGAAGAGACCGAGACAGAACACGCTATAGCGGCCGGACGACTGTCAAGTTTCGAACGTCCGACGACTTCCAGGCTCCGGACGATCGAGACCCGCCGAACAACCGGTGTTGGGGATATAACTGCAGGATATGAACCACCCAGGAGGGGCCGGGTCATGCCCCTGGCGGCTTACCAATAAAGATGGCGGATCATACGAGCCTGTTGACGGCCCAAGACCCAGGAGGATGAACCGCCATGTATGCATGACTTGTATTGTAAGGCAAGAGTAGTTTGTCACCGAGCCGGACACGTTGTGCATGAGCCGGCCGGGACTCTGTGAACTGCCGGGCGTCAACCTGTGTATATAAAGGGACGACCCGGCGGCAGTTTAGGACAGGAAGAAAGAGATCGAAAACTAGGCCGAGCGTATTCGCTCCCTGGTAATCAAAACCCTAGCAATACCACCTCAAACTGGATTAGGCTTTTACCATCAGCGCAACGGGCCGAACTGATACGTCTCCAATGTATCTATAATTTTTTATTGTTCCATGCTATTATATATGATGTTTTGGATGTTTAATGGGCTTTATCATACACTTTTATATTATTTTTGGGACTAACCTATTAACCCAAAGGCCCAGTGCAGATTGCTGTTTTTTTTGCCTATTTCAGAGTTTCGCACAAAAGGAATACCAAACGGAGTCCAAACGGAATGAAACCTTCGCGAGAGTTATTTTTGGAACAATATCAAGACAGAAGACTTGGAGTACATGCAAGGGAACGAAGGAGGCGTCCACGAGGGTCCAGGGCACGCCCCCTCCTATAGGGCGCGCCCCCCACCCTCGTGGCCCCCATCTGGCTCCCCCGATGCACTCCTTTCTCCTACATATACCCATGTACCCTGAAAACATCGAAGCAACAGAGAAAACCCTAATTCCACCGCCGCAACCTTCTGTTCCCATGAGATCCCATCTTGGGGCCCGTTCCGGAGCTCCGCCGGAGGGGGGATCTTCCACGGAGTGCTTCTACATCAACACCATTGCCTCACCATGAGTTGTGAGTAGTTTATCACAAACCTTCGGGTCCATAGTTATTAGATAGATGGCTTCTTCTCTCTTTTTGGATCTCAATACCAAGTTCTCCTCGGTCTTCGAGGAGATCTATTCGATGTAATCTTTTTGCGGTGTGTTTGTCGAGATCCGATGAATTGTGGGTTTATGATCAATATTATCTATGAGAAATATTTGGTTCTTTTCTGAATTCTTTTATGTATTATTATAATATCCTTGCAAGTCTGTTCGAATTATCGGTTTGGTTTGGCCTACTAGATCTATAGTTCTTGCAGTTGGAGAAGTGCTTGGTTTTCGGTTCATTCTTGTGGTGTCCTTTCCCAGTGACAGTAGGGGCAGCAAGGCACGTATTGTATTGTTGCCATCGAGGATAAAAATATGGGGTTTATATCATATTGCTTGAGTTTATCCCTCTACATCAGGTCATCTTTGTCGGGGGAAACTGTCCTCCCACGAGCACCTATGGGACCGGAGCCCCTTCTACGTTGCGGTAAGGGGAGCGGAGGGAGCACGGAGAGCAGACCGAGGAGAACACGCGGGCAGTTTACCCGGGTTCGGGCCGCGCGGACGCGTAAAACCCTACTCCTGCTTGGATTGTATTGAGTTCTTGAGCTCGGGAGCTTGAAGAGCTAGCTACACCGAGCGAAAGAGTTGTCTAGGTTCCGGACCCTTTCTACGTTGTGCATGGGCCTCCTTTTATAGCTCAAGGGGTCACCGATAGGTGTCAACGTAGAGGAGGGTAAAAATGTAATTTTGGTGGTAGTTGTAACAATGCGGGAATAGTACGTGAACAGTGGATGAACAGTGGTCTTCACCTAACCTTGACAGTGGGGGACAAGGGCATTAAATGCCCATCACCGTCGACCCCAAAAGTGTCCGTCCATGCTCCTCCGTTCGCCACGACGGTAGCCTCGTCACCGTGGCTCGCCACCGTGTACCCCAGGCTGCACAGCCATCCGCCACGTGCCCCTGGAAGGGCCCCAAGGCGACGCGTGGGATGATGAGCTGGAGCGCGGGCACACAACATAGGTTTCCCCGGGAAGCACCTTGCCGGGGTCTTGATCTTGCCGGGCCCGGAAGCTTGTCGCTCTCCGGGCCCTGCCGGGGCGCATGATGCGCCGAGGCATCTCTTGGGATATGTGTTCTTTGGTCCTCCTGGCAAGCTCCTCTTGCCAAGGGTCTTGTGTTAAAGTGATAACCTTGAGCCTGGTACGGCCTTCCCGGCAAGCTCCACTTGCCGGGGTCTTGATCTTCTGACTTGTATACTTTGTTCTTGAATGGCTTCATAAGGACCGAAAAGGTACTCGGCGAGCACGTGGTAAACCCTGCCGCGGGAAGCTGCTACTGCCCGTGCACAAGTTGGGGTACTAAGGTACCCCTATCTTAGTACACCGACAGGAGCCCCCGGGCCTGGGCCACACACGGTGCCGAGCGTTGTTGGGCCAGGCCCAAGACAGTGCACGGGCACGCGCGGCCCACGGCACGCCGTATCTCCTTCCGTATCCGCCGCATCCCCCCTAACGGCACGCGTCGATTGCGGCGTGGTGGGGGAGATCGTGGCCTCGTTCTTTAATGGGAAATGTGGAACGTCCCCCACTTCCCCCTTAAAAGCAGAGGAAGCAGGGGCAGTTCCTCTCCTTCGTCTTCATTGCGCTTTTCTTCTCCAGAAACCTCCGCTGCTTCTTGCCTCCGCCCCTCCTCCGCCGTCTTCCGCATCCGCGGCACCGTCGAGCTCCTCGCTTCTTCCCTCGCCGCCTCCGCCATGGCTCCGAAGAGCGACAAGGCGAAGAGCGACAAGGCCAAGAACGACAAGGCCAAGAAGGAGAAGTCCGGGCAGGCGGCGAAGCTGGCCGCCCTGTGGAAGAGGTCCGTGGTCTTCGCGCCAAGGCTTGGCGCGAGGGAGCTGCAGAACAAATACTATCTGTTCTGGGCGAGGGAGACCAAAGCCCATCCCCGCACCAGAGTCTTCCTTGCCGTCGCCAAAGATATGTTCCCCGGCGGGTATTTCTTCTTCGCTGCATTTTTCCACTGTGGACTGTGCCCTCCGTTTTCGGAGTTCTTTTGTGATATCATGAACACATATGGCCTCCACCTCCTAGATGTCACCCCCAACGCCATCCTTACGATGGCCGTTTTCGCACATCTGTGCGAAAACTATGTTGGGATTCATCCAAACGTAGCCCTTTTCCGCCACTTTTTTATGCCTAGAGTAGAGGCTGGCGCTCCCCTCTCCGGCGGCATCTCCTGGATCTTCAGGCTGAACAAGAAGGATTCGTACCTGAAGGGAGAGCTCCGCGGCAAGTGGGAAGAATGGAGAGCCGATTGGTGCTGGGTGGTGGAGGAGAAGCCGGAGCCATTCACTGCGCCGCGCACAACTGCCATAGTGCGCGGCAGGGACTGGAGCGAATTGGCCCCGGAGGACAACAAGCTTAGTATTGCCCTTATCAGGATTATTCGTCTCCGGGTAGCCAAACTGACCATCGGAGAGGTAGGGGCAGATTTCCTCCGCCGCCGCATTGCCCCTTTACAAGAAAGGAAAAGGCCCGCCTGGGAATTCGGCAATGCGGCGGATATCATGAGGCTGCGCCCTGGGTTGAACTACAATTTTACTGCCTTGGAGTTGAAAGGGATGGTCCGGGAGCTTTTCAAGCATGACCCGGCCCACCCGGAATGGTTGAGACCTCCCCGGGGAGTGGTGCCGCTGTGCAACAGCACTGCCCGGGATTCCTTGCGTGCAATGATGCCTGCGTGTGACTCCCATGGCGTCGTCCCCACCTGGATCGAGCCTCCGCCGGACGCCGTGCTGAGCTTTTTCGACAACTTGGTCGAGACGCCCAAGAACGCCGAGGAGAACAAGGGCCTCACCCGGGCCACTACGGCGAGGGATATAGCCTACATCGCCACCAGGATGGAGGAGGCCGCCGCAGCTGCAGCGGCGGGTGACTTTGGGTACACTGTGGAAGAGGCACAGGCCGCGGACGAGGTGAGCCAAGCAGAGGAGGCGGAGATCCTCAAGCTGCTCAAGCTTCCGCCCGAGGAGTTTGCCGGGGTGCCATCTCTGAAATTTGCCGGGACGAGCGAAGTCGCCGGGGGAAGCGAGGTTGCCAGAGGAAGCGAAGCCGCCGGACATGGTGCTGAGTCCAGCGGGCCTGCCGGGGAGGAGGACGTCGGGGCCGACGAAGACTCCGATGGATCTCTGGGACTTGACGAAGATGCCTCCTCGTCCTCAGAGAACTCCCCGCCTCCAGCAAGCCCCAAGCAGCAACCGAGGAAGCGCCTCCGCAAGGCAGCTGAGACGGCGAGGCCGCAGGCGCCCCGACAGCAGCCAGCGCGCCGCGTGTCACGCGCCACCAGGACGAGTGAAGCCGTCGAGGAGGCGCCTTGCGCTCAAGCGCCAAGCGGAGGAGGATCTTCCCGGAGCGGAACGGGTGCTCCACCTGCTCCTCGGGCCCCGGCGACGACGGGGGCTGGGTCTTCACAGCCCGCAGCCCCGGAGACCGCCAAGCGCCCGAGGGAGCCTTCTCCTCCGGCTCCCCGCGCGGGAGCAAACCAGGCGGAGTTTGACTTCTCTGCCCTCAGCTCCGACGACGAGGAAGAGGAGTAAGTGCTTGTACTTCTTTATTTTCTTTGATTCTGTCTTGATTTTCCTTGTTGATTCTGATCTTGCTCTTGTTTTGCTCTCAGGACCCTGACCCAGCGGATGGCGAAGAGGGCCAAGATCCCTGTGGTTGAGGTCGAAGACGACTCGCCCGTCGCGGCGACTGGAGATGTGCCAGCGGCAAGCTTGCCGGATCAACCTGCTGTTCCGAGGAGCAGCCCCCAGCGCAGCCCCCAGCGTAAGTCTGGTATTTGACCTTCTGCTTGACGGGCGCGCTTGAGGTTATCGCTCGTACTGATATTTTTGTTGTCTTGTTTGTCTTGTGCAGAAGCGGAGCCGTAGCCGCAGGAGCAACCGGAGGTCACCCCCGACGAGCCACATGCTCCACCCTCCCCGCCAAGGACGAACTCCCCGGCGAGGGAGCACGCTCCGCCAAGGACGGGCACCCCGCCAAGGGAGGGCACCCCGCCAAGGGTGAGCAGCCCGACGAGGGTGAGCACCCCGCCAAGGGAGGGCACAGGCGGCCCTCCGCCAGCAGGGGCCACCACTCCGCCGCCAAGGGTGGATTCCCCGGCGAGGGAGCCTGTCGTCGAAGAAGTCCGTGAAGGTAAATCTTGTAGCTTCTTCTCCTTCGACTTGTCTTTTTGGATATTTGCTTGACTCCTTCTTTCCTTTTTCCTCTGCTAGATCCTCCTGCACCGGAGCGGATGGAGACGGAGGCCACCGTTGAGGAGGAGGTGAACGGCGACGACGGCAACGCCACTGCCACTGAGGGCATGGCTGGAGCCGACGAGCCTGCCGTTGAAGAGACCGCCTCGCCCGCAGACGCCGCGGCTGGGGAAGGGACCGGAGACCAAACTGCTGGCCCGGAGGCAGCAGGAGCGTCAAGCGCTGCACCGGCCGCCGACCCTTCCGCCTCTGCGGCTGGGCAGGGCGTCTACCTGGAGGCCCCCAACGGGGTTTTCATACAAGTCCCGTGGGGGTCCTCGTCTCGAGCCCCCGTGGAGGGAGAGACCTTTGACGGAGAGGTCCTCGCCTCCGCGGGTTTGAAGGTTGTTGAAGCGCCTGGCGGTAGCGACGAGCCCGAAGAGGAGAAGCTCCTTCGCCGGCTCCTGGCTCTGTATCGGGCCAGGCAGGCGAAGCTAGAGTCTCGGGAAGCTCTCACCGCCAAGGTTGGAGCTGACTTGGAGAAGCGCGCCGCGGAGCTCCGCGCCGCCAACCAGGCGGCCCTCCGCAACTTGGCGGAGGAGCGCGAAGGGCTTGCCGAGGAGCAGCAAGCATTCCTCCTTGAGAAGGCTGAGGCCGAGGAGCAGCAGCGATTGGTTGGCGAAGAGCTGTCCCGGCGAGAAGGAGCACTCAACCAGCGGAAGGTCGACCTCGACGCCCACGAGGACGACCTCACCGCCCGGGAGCAGGCCATTGGCGGAGCCCTGAAGGAGGCGAAGGCCGCCGCAGCCACCGCGGAGACCGCGAAGAAGGATCTTGAGGCCAAGGTGGAGCAGCTGGAGCGGTACCTGAAGGCGAGTGGGGACAGAATCACCGCGCTCAATGTGGAGCGGGAAAAAGACGCCCACACCAACTCTGATCTGCATGTACGTCTCTCCAAGAAGGGCGACGAGCTTACTGCCGCCAAGGATTCCATTGCTGACTTAGAGTTGAAGGTCTCCACTCTGACTGATTCGCTCGACGCCGCCCGGGACCGCGAGACGAAGCTGAAGGACGAGCTCCGCAAGGAGCAGAACTTGGTGGAGAGCGCCGCCGTCTCAGCGAACAACTTCAGCCGGGCAGTGGAGCAGTGGACTGACGATCTGGTCACCTTCGCTGCCAATATTGACAAGGAGATGGTGGCGCTGAGGGCGGAGCATCTCGCGTACTCCCCGGACGAGAATCTCCCCCACAGCGCCAAGTTAAGTCTGTTCTTCAGGGGAATCGCGCCGGCGCTTGCGAGGCTGCAGGAGAAGATCCCCGTGCAACTGGCCGACGAGGCGCGTCGGCTCTGCATGGGCACCTTGGAACGTGTCTTGACGAAAATCGTCTATCGCAATCCCGGCATTAACCTTGTTAACGTCCTCCACACCTTGCCGGACGACGTTGATCAGGAGGCGTTGAAGGCGCAGGTTGCCCACATCGTCGCCAAGGTGAATAAGATCACAAGGTGTGAAGGTGACCGCGTAGATTAGATTTCTTCCTTTCTGTTTCCCTTGCCGCTGCAAGGCATGTTATGGACAAGAATCTATTAGTATTATGGCAAGTTATCTTTGTAATATACAATCTTATTTTGATCAGTCAATGCAGTGTTATCTCCCTTGCTTTTGGTCCTCCACTTTGTACGCTTTCTACCCTACGCTTTCAGGGGACTTGCCGGCAAGGGGCCCTTGTCGCGAGCGCTGAGTGCTGGACTCTTAGCAGCCTGCTGGCAAAAGACCTTGTCGGCAAGTAACCTTGCCGCAACTATCCGCAGCACACTTAGACTGCTGAGCGAACTCGAAAACGAAGTAAGGGCGCGACACTTGTCGCAGCTCACTTAAGCCGTTGAGCGTGCTCGAAACAGAGTAAGGGCGCGGCTAGCCGCGGGTAGGTTCCTCCGCGCACAGGTTTTCCATACAAAGTGTGGTTGTTCAAGGAAGGCAACTAAAATTTAAAAATTTGAATTACTCAAACTTCGGTAACTTAGCTTTCATAAATTGCTTGTTCCCCGACAAGGCTTCTCTTTCTTGAACAACACTTGGTTTGTCCTCCACCTCCTCCCCCCCGGCAAACTTGTGCGCGAGGAATGTTCCTTCTGCTTAAGAGGGAAAGAAAAAGGGGAGGGAAAACAA
Organism: Secale cereale; assembly: GCA_902687465.1. Lineage (NCBI taxonomy): Eukaryota > Viridiplantae > Streptophyta > Magnoliopsida > Poales > Poaceae > Secale > Secale cereale. The sequence continues at coordinate 255,126,549 of LR738713.1, read as the reverse complement.
GTATATGGCCTCACGGCTTGCTAGTGCTTACCGGGGATGTGCGTTGCACAAGGTACCAAGCAATGCATGCAAGTAACAAAGAAAAGCATGGAAATGGCAAATAGTGCGAAGCACAAAAACTTTACTGATGCACGGGGTCTGCGCCCGGCTTTGTACAAAGGTTTACATGCAACAGCGGCAAGACTTGTACAAAAGGTGGTTGCCGGAGCGGATCACGGCAACCGCGCCTTATGGGTGAAACTTGCGAAGATGCTCTATGTTCCAGGAATTGCTCACCGGTAAGCCTTCTTCGGTCTCAAGGCGGACAGCTCCGGGCCTTGTGACTTGTCTCACCCGATTAGGGCCTTCCCACTTTGGCGTCAACTTGTTGGAATTCTTGGCGGACTGAACACGCCGAAGAACAAGGTCGCCTTCCTCGAGACTCCTGGCCTTGACCTTGCGGCTATGATAGCGACGCAAGGCTTGCTGGTATCGAGCAGCTCGTACAACAGCCTGGAGACGTTCCTCCTCGAGGAGCAATGCGTCATCTTGTCGCAGTTGCTCTTGCTCGAGCTCATCATAAGCGAGCACTCGAGGATATCCGTATACGAGTTCCGTGGGGAGAACTGCCTCTGCTCCATAGACAAGAGCAAAGGGTGTCTGTCCGGTGGCTCGACTTGGTGTCGTCCTGATTGACCAAAGAGCCGCCGGCAACTCCTCTATCCAGTTTCTTCCGCACTTGCGCAGCCTGTCGAAGGTTCTTGTCTTGAGCCCGCGCAGCACTTCAGCATTGGCCCTCTCCGCTTGACCATTGCTCCTCGGGTGAGCAACAGAAGCGAAGCAGACCTTGGCGCCAAGGTCTTGGACGTACTGCATGAAGGTGCGACTTGTAAACTGTGTGCCGTTGTCGGTGATGATCCTGTTAGGGATTCCGAAACGGCAAACAATTGACCTGAAGAACCTGACTGCTGACTGTGCTGTCACCTTTCTCACTGGTTCCACTTCTGGCCACTTTGTGAACTTGTCGATTGCTACGTACAAGTACTCAAAGCCCCCGACAGCGCGAGGAAAAGGGCCGAGGATGTTGAGCCCCCAGACCGAGAAGGGCCAGGACAAAGGGATCGTCTGGAGAGCTTGAGATGGCTGGTGAATTTGTTTGGCATGGAACTGGCACGCTTCACACTTGGTTACTTGTGCAGTTGCATCTTGGAGGGCTTCTTGCCGGAACGCCTTCCCGGCAAGTGCCCTTGTGCCAATGTGGTGGCCACATATGCCTCCATGTATCTCTGCCAACAGCTTCTGTCCATCTTCCCTGGAAATGCACTTCAACCTGACACCATTGAGTCTTCTTCTGTACAGTTCATTGTCGACGAACTGGTACATACTTGACTGTCTGGTTATTTTCTCTATCTCTTCTGGCTCATCGGGAAGTTCTCCAGTTTGCAGAAAACGGACGATCTGCTGTGCCCATGCCGGAGCCCAAGGCTCAACGGCAAGGACCAAAGGCATAAGGGCTGCTGCGGGAACCTCAGCTTCTACGGCAAGAACCTCCGGCTCTGCCGGAGCTGATGGTCCCCCGGCAAGCCTGCCGGGGCAGGGCTTGTCGGGAACGCCTGCTTCAACTGTACAGACCCTTGGATCTGCAGGAGCAAACTGTTCCTCAGCATCTTGGCCGCTGATCTTGGGGACCTTGGCGGGGGCTTCGGGAAGATCCGTCGGCAAGTAGTCGCCGGAGACCAACTTCCTCTTCTTGTTCTGCCCAACTGATGGTGTAACGGATGGTTGAGTTAACTTGAGCAGGAAGGTCCCTGGTTCCACAGGTAACTTCATCGCAGCACACTTTGAAAGGCCATCCGCAATATCATTCTGAGCTCTTGGGACGTGCTCCATTTGCAGACCTTCAAAGTGCTCTTCAAGCTTCCTCACTTCATCAACATAAGCTTCCATCAAAGGGCTCTGATAACTCTTATTCACTTGTCGGACCACCAATTGTGAATCTCCCCGCTCAATCAACTTCTTGATCCCAAGTTCGGCTGCAATTCTGAGGCCGGCAAGCAAACCTTCATACTCAGCAGTATTGTTTGTCGCTTGTTCCTTGGGAAAGTGCATCTGGATAACATACTTGAGGTGCTCTCCGGTGGGCGCTATGAGTACTACGCCGGCACCGGCGCCTTGCAGCGAGAAAGCACCATCAAAGTACATTATCCATTCGCTGCTCGCTTCTTGTACGGGGACGCTTGTCTCCTGGACTTCTTCATCTGGCGTTGGGGTCCATTCCACTATAAATTCTGCCAAAGCTCTGGTCTGTATGGTTGAAGTACTCTCAAACTTGAGGCCAAAGCTTGACAGTTCCAGTGCCCACTCGACGATCCTGCCTGTTGCTTCGGGATTTTGCAATATCCTCTTCAACGGAAAGCGAGTGACCACTATTATCTCGTGTGCTTGGAAGTAATGGCGCAGCTTTCTCGAGGCCATGAGGAGGCCGAAAAGCAACTTCTGCTCCCCAGAGTATCTTGATCTAGCTCCCTGCAAGAGGGAACTTACAAAATACACTGGGCGCTGCACCATCCTCCTTCGCACTTCTCTTTGCTCCTGCGCAGAGTTGTCCTTGTCGGGGCCAGAGCTTGTCGGAGTAGCCCCCTGCTTGTCGCTGAATTCGCTTGTCGGAGGTGTGGGTTCCTCATCCGCCTCCCTCTCCGCTACCAATGCAGCACTAACCACTTGATTGGTTGCTGCTAGATACAGCAGCAACTTTTCTTGTGGCCTAGGTGCGACAAGTACCGGAGTAGAGGACATGTATCCTTTCAAGTCTTGCAGCGCTGCTTCCGCTTCCGGAGTCCATTTCATAGGACCTGCCTTCTTCAAGATTTTGAAGAAAGGCAGGGCGCGTTCTGCAGACTTTGAAATGAACCTGCTGAGGGCAGCCACACAACCAGCAAGTCTCCTAACGTCCTTGACGCGCTTCGGGGCTTCAATCTGCTCGATGGCTTTTATCTTGTCGGGATTGGCTTCAATCCCCCTCTGGGACACAAAGAACCCGAGAAGCTTGCCGGAGGGAACTCCGAAGACGCACTTCTCGGGGTTCAACTTGAGCTAGATCTTGCGTAGGTTTGCAAAGGTTTCTTCTAAGTCTTGGATTAGGGTATCTTTGCTCTTGCTCTTGACCACTATATCATCCATGTAAGCTTCTACATTTCTGTGGATCTGTGGCTCAAAAGCAGTGTGCACCACCCTTGCAAACGTTGATCCTGCATTCTTCAATCCAAAGGGCATGCGTATGAAGCAATATGTGCCACATGGAGTAATGAATGCAGTCTTCTCTTCATCCTCCTTGGCCATGAATATCTGGTGGTAACCTGAGTATGCATCAAGGAAGGAAAGCAGCTCACATCCGGCGGTGGAGTCAACAATCTGGTCAATACGCGGCAAGGGAAATGGATCCTTGGGACATGCTTTATTCACATCAGTGAAGTCTATACAAAGTCTCCACTTCCCATTGGCCTTGCGTACGACAACAGGATTTGCTAACCACGTGGGATGGATCACGCCTCTAACCATGCCTGCTGCTTCTAGCTTTTTTATCTCTTCGGCGATGAATTCTTGGCGCTCCACGGCTTGCTTCTTGACCTTTTGCTTGACGGGCCGCGCATGAGGACAAACAGCAAGCTTGTGCTCAATTACCTTCCTGGGAACGCCGGGGATGTCAGATGGTTGCCAAGCAAACACATTGACATTCGCCCGCAGGAAGGCAACGAGCGCGCTTTCCTATTTGTTGTCGAGCACAGCACTGATGGTGAAGGTACCACCAGTGTCGTCCTCCTTGGCGGACACCTTCTTGGTTGCCGGTGGAGCTGCCATCCCTTTCTTGCACTTGCCGGTGGAGCTCGATGGTGCGTCCTCTACGGCAGCGCAGCACTCCGAAGAGGTGCGTTTGCCGGAGTGGGCCCCAGAGCTCTTACCGGACTTGGTCTTGGTCTTCCCCCCGGGAGCTTCAGCGGCAAGTGTGTAGCCTTCCGCTGCGGCTGCTGCATCCCGGTAGATCTTGTCGGCGCAGATAAGCGCGTCCTTCTTGTCGCCAGGGACAGAGATGACGCTTATCGGCCCCGGCATCTTGAGTACGTTGTAGGCATAGTGGGAAGCTGCCATGAACTTGGCGAGGGCAGGACGGACAAGTATCCCATTGTATGGCAATGGGATATCGGCAACGTCGAAGGTTATCCTCTCCGTCCTGAAGTTGAGCTCCCCGCCAAATGTCACGGGCAGTGTAATCTTGCCTTTCGGCATGCTCCTTCCCGGGTTGATCCCTTGGAACGACCCGGTTTCTTCGAGCTCGCCGTCTGGGATCTGTAGCTTCTTGATCACAGCCGAGGAGATCAAGTTCAGGCCAGCCCCGCCGTCAACCAACATCTTGGTGACCTTGAGGTTGCGGATAGTTGGCGAGACCAACATCGGCAAGCACCCGACCGCCGTGGTGCGGTCAGGGTGGTCCTCAAGGTCAAAGATGATGGGCGTGCCGGACCACTTCAGCAGCCTGCGTGACTCGACGGGCGGTTCCGCTGCATTCACTTCGCGCACCCACTGCTTGAGCTGGCGGTGGGAAGTGTGCAGAGAAGCGCCTCCATCGATACACAGGACCTTTGTGGCCTTCTGGAACTCCTGCTCGCTGTTATCACCTTCTTCCATGTCGTCGTCGTCTTCTTCCTCATCCTTGTCGCGGCCCCGGGGAGGTCGATCACCTTGCCGCTGCTTGGCCTTGCCGCGGCGTCCTCCCCGGCCATTGAACGGCCGCTTCTTGTTGGGTTCTCCTCCGCCACCTTGGGCCTTCTCCTTGTCACGTCGCTTGTATTCAGCCCTCTGTTGTTCTATGAGGTACTCGACTCGCTTGCAGTTCTGAAGGTCGTGGCCCTTGGTGCGGTGGATCTTGCAGTATTGCTTGTCGGAGCCGTCCTGCTTGTCGGCTGCCGCTACAGGGGCAGGTTCCTTGCCGGAACCGCCAGCTTATACCTTCTTGGCGGGAGCCTCCTTGCCGGACTGCTCGACGACTAGCACTTCCTTGCTCTTCTTCTTTCTGTTGTTCCGCCGTCGGCTCTTCTTTGCGGGGGCGGCATCCTCGCTGTCGCTTCCTCCTGCGCCAGCATCCTCTCCGGGGAGTCTCCTCCCTTCTTCGGCGCGCGCGCACTTGTCAGCCAGAGCGTAGAGCTCGCTGACATCCCGGATTTTGGTCATGGCCATCTCTTCCCTCATGCGGCGGTTACGCACGTTCTGGTGGAACGCGCTGATAACCGCGGTAGGGTGGACGTCGGGAATGTTGTGTTGCACGCGGCTGAACCTCTGGATGTACTTGCGCAGGGATTCTCCCTCCTTCTGGGCTAGGATGTGGAGATCACTCTCTTGGCCGTGGTGTTTGTGGCCGCCCGTGAAGGCGCCAACAAACTGGTGGCACAGATCTGCCAACGAAGAAATGGAGCTCTCCGGCAAGTGCATAAGCCAAGAGCGGACGTTTGGCTTAAGCACTAGCGGGAAGTAGTTGGCTAGTATCTTCTCGTCGCGTCCCCCGGCAGCCTGCACTGCGATGGTGTAGATGCTGAGGAACTCCGAGGGGTGTGTCTTGCCGTCGTACTTCTCGGGTACGTCGGGCTTGAAGTTTTTCATGCTGGGCCACTGGACGTGCCGCAGCTCACGGGTGAACGCAGGGCAACCTGCCGCGTACGGCAAGTCGCCTGGTTCACCGGGCGCGTGCGTATCGACAGCGGTCCCAGCGCGCTGATCCGACTGTCGTCGGGCTTCTCGTCGGCGCTCGATGCGCGTCCGAGCGTCTTCTTGTCGCCGATCGTCGAGGACTTGGCGCTGGTCCCGACGAGCCCGCGGATCCGACGACGCCGTGGAGTCGTCGTCGACGTTAATCCGGCGGGGTGGCGTCTTCTGCTTCCGCGGCGGGGAGTGCACGGTGGTTTCACCCCCGGCGGTCTTGTCTCCATCGGCCTTTGTCTGGTCGACTTGCCACGGCCGCGATGTTGCCGGCTGCTGCGGCGTGTCGTTGTTGGCGAAGGCGATGAGGCTCTGGATCGTCGCCCTCCAGTCCTCAGCTTTATCCGCCGCTGGAGGGAAATCGAGGAGCAGTTGTGCTCTTGCTAGAGCTTCTGCTGGAGAGGAGGGAAGCGGCGGCGAGCGGTGCGAGGAGCGAGATATGCTCGGACTTCTAACAGGGTTAGAAGGAGCAGTTTCTCGCCCCGGCGACCGCGCCTTGCTCGTACCAGGACGGTGGCCTTGAGCATCCCGCGATCCTCCGGTTTGCCCTTGCCCCAGCAAGCGTATGGTACCTTGTAATGCCCAGGATGGGACTATACCTCCTACGTGTCGAGGCACGACTTAAAGGTATAAGCCCATCCTAGAATGATCTCAAGTTTGGTATCTTTGCACAACTCATGTAAAAGAGGGATTAAAATGCAAAAGGAGATAGTTGGCTTACACTCGCCACTTCACACAATACATTACATAAGCAAACATCATTCAAAACATCACAACCCGACTACGGGTGAAGATCCAAAGAAAGATACCAAAACAACATAAAGCCACAGGTCAGGATCGAATCCTAGTACAAACCACTACTGATCGTCGAAACGTCACAAGCATACGGCCAAACTCTTCATCGAGCTCCAGGTGAAGAACTGGTCCAACTCCTGCATCAAACTCGGCTGAACCTGCATCTGGTGTGGTGAAGTAACTGTGAGCCACAGAGGACTCAGCAATCCCGTTCCCGGGTAACAAGACTATTTAAGCCTTGGGTGAGGATAAGGCTGAAGAAAGAATAAGAGGTGAAGGAACAACAAGAGTCTGCAGCAGCAACTAGCACTAACTTACGTAATAGAGAGCGAGAAGAGAAGAGCCTTGGTCGAAAGATGATCACGAAGTGATCCTAACTAAAGCCGGTCAAACATAACCCCACCGTGTTCAACTCCCGAATCCCTATTCGGAAATTGACAGTCACGGCACTCACGCTGGTAGTGTATTGAATCATTGTGTCAAGTTATCTACAACCGGATATTAACAAGCTCCCATCTGCCACATAACCGCGGGCACGGCTTTCGAAAGTTCAAACCCTGCAGGGGTGTTCCAACTTGACCCATTACAAGCCCACGATCCGCTGAGTCGCAACTCCATAGGTGGGAAGACCCGAGTATTCTCGGAATCCCGTGCTCAAGTTAAACCGAACTAAGGTAAGGCTAATCCAGCAAATCCTCCCGGCGTGTCGACACCCTGATTGGTAGCCGCGCGTATCTAGTCTCAGGACACGACCGGATGGGCGATTCTACAGGTTTTTACCAAACCATGAGTTTCCTCGAGGTGGCCCCGCAGAACCCCCGTTTCGGACCAACACTCATGTGGAGCACTGGCCCGGGGTTGTTGAATTAAAATAAAAGGGATAGCTAGTCCACATGCAAGTTTTTATTAGTTATTAGGCAAATAGTACCAAATGTTGGGATTTGCTGGAAAAGACTTAGCACTTAGCGGTTTATCAAGGGGGTCCCATACACCCCAACCGTGTTAGGAACGCATAATCAAGGAACATAACACCGGTTTATACGGTTCCTAACGGCATGAGTGGAACAAATCACCAAGCAAAAGGCTTAGCCTTCCACCCTTGCCAATATATAGATGATTTCATTTAAGCATTTATATAGTGTGATATAACCCAACAACTTCAACATGAAGCAAGCATCTTCAATCTTCACCTGCAACTAGCAATGCTATAAGAAGGGCTGAGCGAAGCGTACTTAGCCAAGCAACGGTTTGCATAGGTAGATTGGTTAAACATGGCAATGGTTACAAGTAGGAGGCTGACAAGAAGATCATGGGCATCGAGGCAAAACTATAGAGCGGAACTACTAGCAATAGGCAAAGATAGTAATGTTATCGGGGTTCGGTCATCTTGCCTGGGATTCCACAAGGGAGAAGAACGGATCCACGAAGTAGACGGAGCAACACAGTCGAGAGAATCCTCACAACTCCGGAACGAAACCGAAGCTAACAAGAGAAGCAACCGGAAAGAAAGAAACAACACGGTAAACATACAAGCATAAACATGGCATACGATGCACATCCAAGTATGATGCATGTCCGGTTTAAATATGCAAGGCATGGCAAAGTGCACAAAAAAAACTACAAGTTAAGTGGAGCTTAATATGCAACGAGTTGCATATTGACGAAACACCACATTTTATTTATTTAGTTGGCTCTAGGTTATTTACAAGACAAGATTAAATGTTTTTAACATGGCAAGAGGTGAAACATAATAAAACTACACTATTTAGACAATTTTAAATGGGGCCGGAAAATAACAACAACATATCCGGAAAATCCCCATGAGCATGTTTAGTAATTATAAGCAAACAACAATTCACACATATTAATGTTGTTAACATGATGCGGATGACATGAACAAGTTATATGCAATTATTAAAAGGTTGACTTAAAAGAGATATGAAGCACTTGTCACCGTGGTGGAAAGAAAGGGTGCCACGGCAACGATCCGAAATGATGCCACGCAACATATCGGTTCCGGTAACTCGTTGAGAGTCCGGTGCAAAAGAAAGATGGCGTGAGCGAGTCAAACGAGATGAAAAGGTGGGGTGCTCCCGTCACCGGGTTCCCACGAGTCGGCGACGAGGCAACCGAGGAACAAGAAAAAAGGTCGGAACGGGCACGAAGCACACAAGGGAGCAACTCATACAACACAACATTCATCCACGGGTCATCCACGGGGTTATACCTTCGGAACAATCGGTCTCGAAGCGGTTCGAGTGTCGAGGGACGTAGTGGTAGTAGTTGTTCTCGGGAGTCGTGGTACATGTTCGTAGAGGAAGAAGTTGTTCTCGTTTTCGAAGAGAAGTAGTCGTTCCGTAGAGGTACACGGGGTGACGGTAGGGGTACTTGGAGTCTCTGAGTAGTCGTGGTACTTGGCGCTTCCGGCGACGGTAGTCGTTCACGTATGTAGTGGTACTTGTTCCGTAGCCGTTCACGTATGTAGTGGTACTCGTTCCGTAGCCGTTCACGTATGTAGTGGTACTTGTTCCGTAGCCGTTCACGTATGTAGTGGTACTTGTTCCGTAGCCGTTCACGTATGTAGTGGTACTTGTTCCGTAGCCGTTCACGAGCTCGTTTTTCCGTAGATGTTCAAGTCGTCGGTAGTCGAACTTGACGAAAAGCTGTAGTTGTACTCGGGCGACGGTAGCGGAAGTAGACGTTCCCGTAGATGTACATGTCGTTTTTCCGTAGATGTTCGGGTCGTTGCGGTCTTTGGCGTGTAGGCGTACACGGTTCCCTGACAAGTTCACAGCAAGGCAACACAACCAAAACAAACAAAAACAGCAGGACGGGAGGCGACGCGGCCATGGCAGCAGCACGGCGAAGAGGAGGCAGCAGGCCTCGGGGTCTTGCGCAGGAGACGATGGAAGGCTGCAGCCTTGGGCGTCGGGTGCAGGGCCATGGCGCGGCTCTGGACGAGGGAGGCGCGTCAGGCAGGAGAAGAGGCCCGCGGCTTGCGGCCACGAGGAGGGAGCGAAGGGCTCCTGGAGGCGCTGGCTCCTGGCCGCGCTGGGGATGGAGGAGTCAGAGCCGCGGCGCGAGCCTCTGCAGGGTCGCGGCGGCGGACGGCGGTCGGCGTGCGGGGCGGCGCAGGCCTGGACGGCGACGCGGGGCGGCTCGCAGGGAGGGTCGTCATTGGAGATCGCGACGCGGCCGCGGGATCGGAGGGAGGCCGACGAGGGAGACGTGAGCGACCTGGCCGGCTGCTCCGGTGCTCGAGGGCTGACGCGAGGAGGGGCGATCGATGGAGAGGGAGCTTGGCGAGGGAAAGTGAGATCGAGGGAGAGGGTTCGGGCGACAGAGGGAGAGTTGGGGTCGAGCGAGAGGATGAGGGAAACGGAGTGGCGGCGGACGAGGGATCGAGAGGGGAGAGCGCTAGGGTTGGGGAGTGCGGTCGGGCTGGAGTGGGCCAGTGGGAGCATGGGCCAGCAGGGATGGGCCGCTGCGGCCTGATGGTCAGAAGACCTGGGTTGGAGGCCCAAGAGGCTGGGAGCCTGGCTGACTTTTATTAAATGCTTTAACAGAAAAAGAAGAAAGAGGGAAAAGAAAAGAGAGGCTAAGCGGAAGATTTAGCACATGGGATATTTTTCTCGGGCCCATAAAAATGAGCACGATCCGAGAAAAATAGCAAAGGCAAGAACGAGATATAATTCAAACATATTTGAATTTAATTCAAATAGGTTTGAACTAAGACGTGATTATTGAAGTGTCCAAAAATGTTCAAATTTTTGGAGGAACCTCGAAACAACGGAAAAGAATTATTGGCAAGGTTTTAGGAGGAGAAACTCGAAGTGAAATAGACATGGGGAAATTTATGCACGTGTGTTGCGGGTAATTCCAAACAATGGAATATTTATTATATAGCTCCCTAAATATTAAGAGGATTTTATTTGTTATAAAGAGAAGACATTGTTCCCTCGATTTAAATGGACTGAAGGTCCACACGGTTTATTTAAGTTGAGATGCAAAATAAAATGACATGATGGCATGATGACATGATGCAATGCAAAAAAATTAACAACACAAGCACAAAAGAACACACGGGCAACCCGGAACATCTGGAGACTTCTGGAATCTTCTGGAATCTTCTGGGACGTCGGTCTTCGGGCGTCACAACTCTCCCACACTAACAGAGGATCTCGACCCGAGATCCTAGAGATATCACCGGGTAAAAACGGAAGAGGAAGAGGTAAAACAAAGTTGCTTCTTCGACAAACGAGTGAAACCACGAACCTGAGAGGTTAAACAAGTTGAAAGAAAGAATGCAACGGAGATGAACGAAGATGAAAACTCCATTAGAAAAGAGTAACAAGGAACATTACAAGAGCCTTGCAGGTTGAAAGACATGAAACAAGAGCTTACGAACCAAAAGAATATGAAACTCCAATGGTATAGCCAAGGAATAAGAATGACATAATTTGGACAGCACTCCGTCTGAAAATGGAAGAAAATGAACAAAAACTTGAGGAGATGGAATGATACTTGATGAAAACAACAACATATTGCCTCCGAAACAATTAAAAGAATGGCACAAGGGTAAGAAAGACTCAGACAGCACTCCGGTTGAAAAGAGAGGCAAACTTGGTAAGATGACGGAACTTAAATGAAGAATACAACACTCCGGTTAAATGATAAGCAAGGGAAAGAACATGATCTCGATAAAAACGAGATGATGGTTGCAAAGAGAGCAATATCACATTGCCTCCGGTAATGAAAGAATAGCATATAAATGAACGAAAGAATTGAACGGAGAAGAAAAAGACAACTTCTCCCACGAATGAATTAGCAAGTCCTCCTTACAAAGAAGGGTTGAATGGGGTTGATGGAAAAAATCAACACGAAATGAATAAGCTTGATGTGGGCTTATGGAAAACATCTCAAAATTATGAGGTGACAACCAGCCACTAATGGAAAACAATTTGATTGGATTGATATCAACAAGGAGACGATAAACTTATTCACCGGAATGGAAAATGAAGAACTTGGGTCATTTATAAGCACCATAATAGCAACAATCCTCAGGGAAAGCTTTTAGTGAATTATAACCCAAGATAACTTCAATGAATAAATTGAAGGGTTGAAAAGATCTCCTGAACAAGGAAAATGATGGTTTAAATCTCTCATTCCTGACAACTTGTGAATCATGAAACATGAAGGAATTATCAAGAATGACATAACACCATCTGAAATGATAAGGTAGAACGGATTGCAATTGGAAAGCATGATGAAGAATGCTTGAGCTCCAACAAGAATCTTGATGAAGACTTCAAGGATGAATTAAATGATGATGAACCACCATGAAGAACTCCGGTAATGAAAGCATGAGAAGTGAAAGATGAAAAGAATAAGATTCAAGGCCTGCAATGAATTAGATTGAGCTTTGAAATGATATAATAGAAATAACTTGGAACTCCGGAAAACAAGATGAACAACTTAGAACCGAGAATATGATATGATGAACAAGCTCCAGACAAAAGAATTAAATCACCTTGAAGGAATAAGAATAAGAATTATGCTATGCATCTCCTTCACCAATTTAAATTGATGACAACCAAAGGATTTGGCATACTACTTATTCTCGTTGGAAAGAATTAAAGAGAGAACTCGCACAAGCTTGGATAAAACTTCACGAAGCACCGGTAGGATTGTGAAAAGAACGAGTGAATTAAAACGATAACAACGGAAGAGTAAACTTGAACGAACCACCGTAAGAATATGGAGACGAAAGAAGAGACATCAATGAAGAATAGTTGGAGGTTGAAGTTGAAAACTGAGAACGAAGAAATCTTTTGAATTGATGGCCTTCGGAGGAACACGAGGAAAAGAATTCATGAAATGCTTCGAATGGTATAAAAGAATTCCTCACAATTGAACAATAATGAGGATGGCATGAAGCTAGAACCACAAATCTTCAAGAGAACGGGCCAGGATTTAAGAGAAACACTTCTCCGATCTTCAAATGTTGAGAATGAAGACGAGAAATGCCATAAGAATTGTTGAGCACTCCGGAAGAATAAAAAGATGGAAGGTGGAGCTAAAGATGGAAATAATTGAGAACAAGCTTGGAGAAGGCATGTGACTGATGGAAATCATTCTTACGTCACACTTTGACAAGAATTTGAGTATAACTCCGGAAAAAGAAGAGTCAGGTAAGATCCTGGGAAAAGACCTATGGGTTAGGGCCCACTCAAAGAAATCACCGTTGAAAAAGATTGCTTAATAGATATTGCACCGGTTGAATTAAATGGCTTGAATAAGATGATAATCCGCAAAATAGCTTGAAAGGATTAAGAATGAAATTATGAATCTTCAGCACTCCGGATATGAATAGCAAGAGGAGAATGATTAATTGGTGCACCGGAATAAGAAAGCATTGGGAAATGAGGAAAAGGATAAGATCAACACCGAAATCTTGAATTACATCCACCGGAAGAATTAGAGAACAAAAGAATGATGAACTTGAAGCTCTTGAGCATCTTCACGATAAATCACCGGATAAGAACATTGAAGGAAATGAATGAAGAAAATATCACATGAATAAAATGGATACTTCATCTGAGAATTTCTTGCTCCGAGAAGAAGAAGGGTGGGAGGGTGGGGAAAACAAAGACAACTTGGAATGAATGAAACAGACAATTCGTCTGATTTCTCAACGACGTCCGTATGGAAAAATCTTGAAGAGAAAGCACACCGGTTGAAAATGATAAACAAGGCGATCTTGATGATTAAGAAGGACTAGCACTCCCATAGAAATATGAGAACACCGATTAAGAAAGGTATGGAATCAACATTTGACATCGAAGCAACTCGAATACCAGAATCAAAACAAAAACAAAGGATAGATAGGCAACATGATCTTCACAATATCATCCGAACAGAGAATTGAACGAATGAATTCCGCAGGTACATCAACTTGTCGAGAAGCCACTTGGAGAACAAAAAGTAAATAAAAAGGAACAAGGATCAGATAGAACAAATACAAGATAGAAGTTTCATTCGACATCTTCGTGCTGATAGCTCATGGAACGTGTTACAAAAGGGTTTTGTCATCCCCGGATCAGCATAGCCAAGGACCCTTTAAGATGCAACTCCCGATCAGAACAAGTCCATAAAACCACTTCACTCAATGTAGAACCCCAAACTTCATATCGTGCATCCGTTGGAAGAATGCCTAGAACTACTAGATGAACCCACCTATAGATTTCCGAAAGTTTCCAGTTATGCAATCAGGTGTTGGGGATACACGGGAAGCACCGCGCAATCAACTCTAAACCTACATCCAGGTGTATCCATCCTTCAACACATAACCAGTCTTTCTCGGAAACTGTTTACCTCGGACCTTCGAAAAGCATCCACTATACAAGCTATGGCAATACTCTCGAACTACCTCCCCAGTACTGGGTGATGTCGGGGTTATCTTGCCACTAACCGCATAGGAGAGTTTTCGATGTTGGCCGTCTTAAGTATTCTAGTACTGCCGCGATGGATTTGTGACGACAACACCTCAGAGCTCAACTCCCCGGGACACTGCCACAACCCCTAATGACAGGAGGCATCGAGAACAATGTTCTCGTCACAAAGACATCGAAACAATCCAAACAATACTCGCGAGATCCTAAAAAAAATTGGTGCAATTTTTGAAAGTAGAAGAGGTAAGAGTAGACGTCAGGAGTCCTCACCAGAATGAAAAGAGATGAGAAGCAAAGAAATCCTACTCTCCGATATAAATATAGGACTCAAAACATTTTCAAGTGTGTGCCTAGACTCAACCGTCAACGATTCGATCAATCAGTGGGGGCTTCTAGGTCGGAGAAGGCTCTGATACTAACTTGTAATGCCCAGGATGGGACTATACCTCCTACGTGTCGAGGCACGACTTAAAGGTATAAGCCCATCCTAGAATGATCTCAAGTTTGGTATCTTTGCACAACTCATGTAAAAGAGGGATTAAAATGCAAAAGGAGATAGTTGGCTTACACTCGCCACTTCACACAATATATTACATAAGCAAACATCATTCAAAACATCACAACCCGACTACGGGTGAAGATCCAAAGAAAGATACCAAAACAACATAAAGCCACAGGTCAGGATCGAATCCTAGTAGAAACCAGTACTGATCGTCGAAACGTCACAAGCATACGGCCAAACTCTTCATCGAGCTCCAGGTGAAGAACTGGTCCAACTCCTGCATCAAACTCGGCTGAACCTGCATCTGGTGTGGTGAAGTAACTGTGAGCCACAGAGGACTCAGCAATCCCGTTCCCGGGTAACAAGACTATTTAAGCCTTGGGTGAGGATAAGGCTGAAGAAAGAATAAGAGGTGAAGGAACAACAAGAGTCTGCAGCAGCAACTAGCACTAACTTACGTAATAGAGAGCGAGAAGAGAAGAGCCTCGGTCGAAAGATGATCACGAAGTGATCCTAACTAAAGCCGGTCAAACATAACCCCACCGTGTTCAACTCCCGAATCCCTATTCGGAAATTGACAGTCACGGCACTCACGCTGGTAGTGTATTGAATCATTGTGTCAAGTTATCTACAACCGGATATTAACAAGCTCCCATCTGCCACATAATCGTGGGCACGGCTTTCGAAAGTTCAAACCCTACAGGGGTGTTCCAACTTGACCCATTACAAGCCCACGATCCGCGGAGACGCAACTCCATAGGTGGGAAGACCCGAGTATTCTCAGAATCCCGTGCTCAAGTTAAACCGAACTAAGGTAAGGCTAATCCAGCAAATCCTCCCGGTGTGTCGACACCCTGATAGGTAGCCGCGCGTATCTAGTCTCACGACACGACCGGATGGGCGATTCTACAGGTTTTACCAAACCTTGAGTTTCCTCGAGGTGGCCCCGTAGAACCCCCGTTTCGGACCAACACTCATGTGGAGCACTGTCCCGGGGTTGTTGAATTAAAATAAAAGGGATAGCTAGTCCACATGCAAGTTTTTATTAGTTATTAGGCAAATAGTACCAAATGTTGGGATTTGCTGGAAAAGACTTAGCACTTAGCGGTTTATCAAGGGGGTCCCATACACCCAACCGTGTTAAGAACGCATAATCAAGGAACATAACACCGGTTTATACGGTTCCTAACGGCATGAGTGGAACAAATCACCAAGCAAAAGGCTTAGCCTTCCACCCTTGCCAATATATAGATGATTTCATTTAAGCATTTATATAGTGTGATATAACCCAACAACTTCAACATGAAGCAAGCATCTTCAATCTTCACCTGCAACTAGCAATGCTATAAGAAGGGCTGAGTGAAGCGTACTTAGCCAAGCAACGGTTTGCATAGGTAGGTTGGTTAAACATGGCAATGGTTACAAGTAGGAGGCTGACAAGAAGATCATGGGCATCGAGGCAAAACTATAGAGCGGAACTACTAGCAATAGGCAAAGATAGTAATGTTATCGGGGTTCGGTCATCTTGCCTGGGATTCCACAAGGGAGAAGAACGGATCCACGAAGTAGACGGAGCAACACAGTCGAGAGAATCCTCACAACTCCGGAACGAAACCGAAGCTAACAAGAGAAGCAACCGGAAAGAAAGAAACAACACGGTAAACATACAAGCATAAACATGGCATACGATGCACATCCAAGTATGATGCATGTCCGGTTTAAATATGCAAGGCATGGCAAAGTGCACAAACAAAACTACAAGTTAAGTGGAGCTCAATATGCAACGAGTTGCATATTGACGAAACACCACATTTTATTTATTTAGTTGGCTCTAGGTTATTTACAAGACAAGATTAAATGTTTTTAACATGGCAAGAGGTGAAACATAATAAAACTACACTATTTAGACAATTTTAAATGGGGCCGGAAAATAACAACAACATATCCGGAAAATCCCCATGAGCATGTTTAGTAATTATAAGCAAACAACAATTCACACATATTAATGTTGTTAACATGATGCGGATGACATGAACAAGTTATATGCAATTATTAAAAGGTTGACTTAAAAGAGATATGAAGCACTTGTCATCGTGGTGGAAAGAAAGGGTGCCACGGCAACGATCCGAAATGATGCCACGCAACATATCGGTTCCGGTAACTCATTGAGAGTCCGGTGCAAAAGAAAGATGGCATGAGCGAGTCAAACGAGATGAAAAGGTGGGGTGCTCCCGTCACCGGGTTCCCACGAGTCGGCGACGAGGCAACCGAGGAACAAGAAAAAAGGTCGGAACGGGCACGAAGCACACAAGGGAGCAACTCATACAACACAACATTCATCCACGGGTCATCCACGGGGTTATACCTTCGGAACAATCGGTCTCGAAGCGGTTTGAGTGTCGAGGGACGTAGTGGTAGTAGTTGTTCTCGGGAGTCGTGGTACACGTTCGTAGAGGAAGAAGTTGTTCTCGTTTTCGAAGAGGAAGTAGTCGTTCCGTAGAGGTACACGGGGTGACGGTAGGGGTACTTGGAGTCTCCGAGTAGTCGTGGTACTTGGTGCTTCCGGCGACGGTAGTCGTTCACGTATGTAGTGGTACTTGTTCCGTAGCCGTTCACGTATGTAGTGGTACTTGTTCCGTAGCCGTTCACGTATGTAGTGGTACTTGTTCCGTAGCCGTTCACGTATGTAGTGGTACTTGTTCCGTAGCCGTTCACATATGTAGTGGTACTTGTTCCGTAGCCGTTCACGAGCTCGTTTTTCCGTAGATGTTCAAGTCGTCGGTAGTCGAACTTGACGAAAAGCTGTAGTTGTACTCGGGCGACGGTAGCGGAAGTAGACGTTCCCGTAGATGTACATGTCGTTTTTCCGTAGATGTTCGGGTCGTTGCGGTCTTTGGCGTGTAGGCGTACACGGTTCCCTGACAAGTTCACAGCAAGGCAACACAACCAAAACAAACAAAAACAGCAGCACGGGAGGCGACGCGGCCATGGCAGCAGCACGGCGAAGAGGAGGCAGCAGGCCTCGGGGTCTTGCGCAGGAGACGATGGAAGGCTGCAGCCTTGGGCGTCGGGTGCAGGGCCATGGCGCGGCTCTGGACGAGGGAGGCGCGTCAGGCTGGAGAAGAGGCCCGCGGCTTGCGGCCACGAGGAGGGAGCGAAGGGCTCCTGGAGGCGCTGGCTCCTGGCCGCGCTGGGGATGGAGGAGTCAGAGCCGCGGCGCGAGCCTCTGCAGGGTCGCGGCGGCGGACGGCGGTCGGCGTGCGGGGCGGCGCAGGCCTGGACGGCAACGCGGGGCGGCTCGCAGGGAGGGTCGTCGTTGGAGATCGCGACGCGGCCGCGGGATCGGAGGGAGGCCGACGAGGGAGACGTGAGCGACCTGGCCGGCTGCTCCGGCGCTCGAGGGCTGACGCGAGGAGGGGCGATCGATGGAGAGGGAGCTTGGCGAGGGAAAGTGAGATCGAGGGAGAGGGTTCGGGCGACAGAGGGAGAGTTGGGGTCGAGCGAGAGGATGAGGGAAACGGAGTGGCGGCGGACGAGGGATGGAGAGGGGAGAGCGCTAGGGTTGGGGAGTGCGGTCGGGCTGGAGTGGGCCAGTGGGAGCATGGGCCAGCAGGGATGGGCCGCTGCGGCCTGATGGTCAGGAGGCCTGGGTTGGAGGCCCAAGAGGCTGGGAGCCTGGCTGACTTTTATTAAATGCTTTAACAAAAAAAGAAGAAAGAGGGAAAAGAAAAGAGAGGCTAAGCGGAAGATTTAGCACATGGGATATTTTTCTCGGGCCCATAAAAATGAGCACGATCCGATAAAAATAGCAAAGGCAAGAACGAGATATAATTCAAACATATTTGAATTTAATTCAAATAGGTTTGAACTAAGACGTGATTATTGAAGTGTCCAAAAATGTTCAAATTTTTGGAGGAACCTCGAAACAACGGAAAAGAATTATTGGCAAGGTTTTAGGAGGAGAAACTCGAAGTGAAATAGACATGGGGAAATTTATGCACGTGTGTTGCGGGTAATTCCAAACAATGGAATATTTATTATATAGCTCCCTAAATATTGAGAGGCTTTTATTTGTTATAAAGAGAAGACATTCTTCCCTCGATTTAAATGGACCGAAGGTCCACACGGTTTATTTAAGTTGAGGTGCAAAATAAAATGACATGATGGCATGATGACATGATGCAATGCAAAAAATAAATAACAACACAAGCACAAAAGAACACACGGGCAACCCAGAACATCTGGAGACTTCTGGAATCTTCTGGAATCTTCTGGGATGTCGGTCTTCGGGCGTCACATACCTCCTGTACCACGGCGCTGCTGGCTTGGCACCTCCCGAGAGAGACGTGGTGCGTCTACGGACACCGAGGCTTTGGAATTCGCCCGGTCGTCCGTCTTGTCCTTGGACTTGGTGGCGCCGTGAGTTTCCTCGCCGGCGACCGCCCTTCCGCCGGCGTCTCCTCCACCAACCGCTGGTTCTGGTGGCGGCGGAATTGACGCAGACGGGCCTCCGACTTCCGAAGCTTTCTTCTTCGGAGCCATGTTGATATTGCTGATGAAGTTGATGAAGCTGGAGAGGTTGATGAAGAATGCGCCCGCGTGAGCGCCGGATCAGGTTCGCACAACCTCGACGCTCCCCTACCTGGCGCGCCAAAGATGTCGGGGGAAACTGTCCTCCCACGAGCACCTATGGGACCGGAGCCCCTTCTACATTGCGGTAAGGGGAGCGGAGGGAGCACGGAGAGCAGATCGAGGAGAACACGCGGGCAGTTTACCCAGGTTCGGGCTACGCGGACGCGTAAAACCCTACTCCTGCTTGGATTGTATTGAGTTCTTGAGCTCGGGAGCTTGAAGAGCTAGCTACACCGAGCGAAAGAGTTGTCTAGGTTCCGGACCCTTTCTACGTTGTGCATGGGCCTCCTTTTATAGCTCAAGGGGTCACCGACAGGTGTCAACGTAGAGGAGGGTAAAAATGTAATTTTGGTGGTAGTTGTAACAGTGCGGGAATTGTACGTGAACAGTGGATGAACAGTGGTCTTCACCTAACCTTGACACTGGGGGACAAGGGCATTAAATGCCCGTCACCGTCGACCCCAAAAGTGTCCGTCCATGCTCCTCCGTTCGCCACGACGGTAGCCTCGTCACTGTGGCTCGCCACCGTGTACCCTAGGCTGCACAGCCATCCGCCACGTGCCCCTGGAAGGGC
This sequence comes from Secale cereale, assembly GCA_902687465.1. Taxonomy (NCBI): domain Eukaryota; kingdom Viridiplantae; phylum Streptophyta; class Magnoliopsida; order Poales; family Poaceae; genus Secale; species Secale cereale. The sequence continues at coordinate 255,106,868 of LR738713.1, read as the reverse complement.
CCCAGGGCGACGCGTGGGCCGATGAGCTGGAGCGCGGGCACACAGCATAGGTTTCCCCGAGAAGCACCTTGCCGGGCCCGGAAGCTTGTCGCTCTCCGGGCCCTGCCGGGGCGCATGATGCGCCGAGGCATCTCTTGGGATATGTGTTCTTTGGTCCTCCTGGCAAGCTCCTCTTGCCAAGGGTCTTGTGTTAAAGTGATAACCTTGAGCCTGGTACGGCCTTCTCGGCAAGCTCCACTTGCCGGGGTCTTGATCTTCTGACTTGTATACTTTGTTCTTGAATGGCTTCATAAGGACCGAAAAGGTACTCGGCGAGCACGTGGTAAACCCTGCCGCGGGAAGCTGCTACTGCCCGTGCACAAGTTGGGGTACTAAGGTACCCCTATCTTAGTACACCGACAATCTTGCTTAAAGCATTGCTCTGTTCTTATGAACTTAATACTCTAGATGCATGCTGGATAGCGGTCGATGTGCGGAGTAATAGTAGTAGATGCAGAATCGTTTCAGTCTACTTGTCACGGACGTGATGCCTATATATAATGATCATGCCTAGATATTCTCATAACTATTCTCTTTTCTATCAATTTCTCGACAGTAATTAGTTCACCCACCGTAGAATTCTGTTATCATGAGAGAAGCCACTAGTGAAACCTATGGCCCCTGGTCTATTCTCAACATATTAATCTACCATCTACTTTACTTTGCTGTTTTTACTTTCTGTTCTTATATCCAAAAATACCAAAAATATCAAACTATCCTATCTATCAGATCTCACTTTCGTAAGTGACCGTAAAGGGATTGACAACCCCTTATCGCGTTGGCTGCGAAGTTCTTATTTGTTTGTGCAGGTGTGAGGGACTTGCACGTGGTCTCCTACTGGATTGATACCTCGGTTCTCAAAAACAGAGGGAAATACTTATGCTACTGTGCTGCATCACCCTTTCCTCTTCGAGGGAATACAACACAAGCTCGAGAAGTAGCAAGAAAAATTTCTGGCACCGTTGCCGGGAAGGCTTACGCAAAAGTCATATACCAAGTACATATCACAAACCCTTATCCTTCGTATTACATTTATTTGCCGCTCGTTTTCCTCTCCCCCACTTCACCTTTGCCGTTTTATTCGCCCTTTTTCCGTTCGCCTTTCTATTTGCATGTGTTGCCATGTGCCCTCTATTAGCTTCCATCTTCGCTTGCTAAATTATGGATCCTCATCCACTTGCTAATCTTTTTAAGAGATCCAATTATGATGAACCAATTGCTAGTGAGGTGCGTGCACTAGATTATCTTTATGGGGTTTTGCTTGAAATTCATGACTATGAAAATTGTGAGGAACTGTTAAAAGAAAAAGTGATTCATGATAGCTCCTTAAATAAAAAGCATGATTGCAATGATGTTATTGTAAATTCTATTAATGTCAATTGTGTTAATGATATGCAAAACCCTAAGCTTGGGGATGCTAGTATTGCTATGTCCACTACTTGTTCCAATGATCATGATTGGGGTGATTCTTCTTATGATCTTGAAAATTTATTTAAGCCCCATGATATATATGAGATTGATAATAATGTTTGGAAAATATTGAAAGTGGGTTTGGAAGAGTGTCAACTTTAGATCCCACATATTTGGAGAATGATTAATCTTATGAAATTTTTGATAAAAGTGTGTTTGGAGAGGTCATGACTTTAGTTAATGTTGATCCCACTATTTTGGAAGAGTGTCAACTTCGTATGCATGAGGATCGTGTTGATAATATTTTTTGTGATAGCTATATTGTTGAATTTTCTTACGATCCTACATGCAATTATTATGAGAGAGGAAAATATGGTTGTAGAAATCTTCATGTTACTAAATTACCTCTTGTTATGTTGAGATTGATCTTGTTTCTTTCTTCTTCCTTGCTTATGTTAGATCTTGCTTGTCTTGCTAATTTGTTTTCCTATAAAATGCCTCTGCATAGGAAGTATGTTAGACTTAGATGTGAATTTTCACATGCAATATGATGCTCTCTTTGTGCTTCAATTCTTATCTTTCATGTGAGCATCATTGAATTCTCAAAACTATCTTACTGGCTATAAAGAAAGAGCTTGTTGGGAGGCAACCCTATTTTATTTTCTTTGTTTTTGCTTCTGTTTAGGAATAAATATTGCATCTAGCTTCTGTTTAGATGTGGTTTTGTGTTTTAATTAGTGTTTGTGCCAAGTAGAACCTATGGGAAGACTTGTGTGAAGTTTATATGATCTTGCTGTAAAAAACAGAAACGTTAGCACTCACGAGAATAGTCACCAGATTTTACTGGACAATGCTATTTAGTTGATTCTTTTTGCAGACGATTAATATAGAAATTCCTCACGTTTACCAATTTATTTCAAAAAAAATTAGAGTGGCAGAAGTATTCAAAAGTTACAGATTACTATAGACTATTCTGTTTTTGACAGATTCTGTTTTTCGTGTGTTGTTTGCTTATTTTGATGAATCTATGAGTAGTTGGAATACAGTAGGTTTAACACCGGTATAAACAAAGAATGAGTTCATTACAGTACCTTTGAGTGGTGGTTTGTTTTCTTATACTAACGAAGCTCACTAGATTTTTGGCCAAGTTTTGTGTTGTGAAGTTTTCAAGTTTTGAGTATGGCTTTGATGGACTATGGAACAAAGAGTGGAAAAAGCCTAAGCTTGGGGATGCCCAAGACACCTCAAGGTAAAATTCAAGGACAAACAAAAGCCTAAGCTTGGGGATGCCCCGGGAAGGCATCCCCTCTTTCATCTTCATCTATCAGTAACTATACTCGGGACTATATTTTTATTTACCACATGATATGTGTTTTGCTTGGAGCTTCATGTATGATTTGAATCTTTGCTTGTTAGTTTGCCACAATCATCCTAGCTGGACACACCTTTTTGAGAGAGATAATTATGATCTAGAATTTGTTAGAATACTCTATGTGCTTCACTTATATCCTTTGATCTAGATAGTTTTGCTCTAGTGCTTCACTTATACCTTTTAGAGCACGGTGATGATTTAATTTTGTAGAAAATTTTGATCTCTCGTGCTTCACTCATATCCTTTTTAGAGTCTTTTAGAATAGAATGGTAATGTGCTTTGGTTATAAAACTAGTCCTAATATGATAGGCATCCAAGATGAATATAGTAAAAACATTCATATAAAGTGCATTGAATATGATGAGAAGTTTGATACTTGATGATTGTTTTGAGATATGGGGATGGTAATATTAGAGTCATGCTAGTGGAGTAATTATGAATTTGAGAAATACTTGTGTTAAAGTTTGTGATTCCTGTAGCATGCACGTATGGTGAACCGCTATGTGACGAAGTTAGAGCATGAGGTATTTATTGAGTGCCAACCTTTGTGTGGAGGTCGGGGCGCGCGATGCTTAACTCCTACCAACCTCGCCCCTAGGAGCATGCATTGATTGCTTTGTTTTGATGACTCGTAATTTTTTGCAATAAGTATATGAGTTCTTTATGAGTAATGTTGACTCCATGGATTATACGCACTCTCACCCTTCCACCAGTGCTAGCGTCTCTTGTACCGTGCAACTCTCGCCGGTACCATACACCCACCATATACCTTCCTCAAAACAGCCACCATACCTACCTATCATGGCATTTCCATAGCCATTCCGAGATATATTGCCATGCAACTTTCCATCATTCCATTCATATGACACGCTTCATATTGTCATATTGCCATGCATGATCATGCAGTTGACATCGTATTTGTGGCAAAGCCACCATTCACATTTCATTCATACATGTCACTCTTGATTCATTGCACATCTCGGTACACCGCCGGAGGCATTCATATAGAGTGATACTTTGTTCTAGCTTCGAGTTGTAATTTTTGAGTTGTAAGTCAATAAAAGTGTGATGATCTTCATTATTACAACTCGAAGAGTTGGCCCAAAAAGTTATAGAGGGGCAAAATAATGAAGAGACAAAGTATCATCACACTTTTAACTCAAAAATGAAGAGGAATTCAATAATAGTCCCATGTGAGGAAAGGCCAAATAAAAAGAGAGAAGAGTTGGCCCAAAAAGTTATAGAGGGGCAAAATAAAAAATAAAAAGAAAGAAAGAGAGAAAAGCCCCTAAAAATGAGAGAAAAGAGGGAAGGGACAATGCTACTATCCTTTTCCACACTTCTGCTTCAAAGTAGCACCATGATCTTCATGATAGTGAGTTTCTTGTTTTGTCACTTTCATATACTAGTGGGAATTTTCATTATAGAACTTGGCTTGTATATTCCAACGATGGGCTTCCTTAGATGCACTAGGTCTTCATGAGCAAGCAAGTTGGATGCACACCCACTTAGTTTCTTTCGATGACCTTTCATACACTTATAGCTCTAGTGCATCTGTTGCATGGCAATCCTCACTCACTCACATTGATATCTATTGATGGGCATCTCCATAGCCCGTTGATACGCCTAGTCGATGTCAGACTATCTTCCTCCTTTTTGTCTTCTCCACAACCACCAATCTATTCCACCTATAGTGCTATATCCATGGCTCACGCTCATGTATTGCGTGAAAGCTAAAAGGTTTGAAAAATTGAGTATGAAAACAATTGCTTGGTTTAAACCGGGGTTGTGCATGATATGAATATTTTGTGTGATGAAGAGGGAGCATAGCTAGACTATATGATTTTGTAGGGATAACTTTGTTTGGCCATGTTATTTTGAGAAGACATGATTGTTTTGTTAGTATGCTTGAAGTATTATTATTTCTTATGTCAATATAGACTTTTGTCCTGAATCTTTCAGATCTGAACATTCATGCCACAGTAAAGAGAATTACATTGAAAATTATGTTGGTTAGCATTCCACATCAAAAATTCTGATTTTATCATTTACCTACTCGAGGACGAGCAGGAATTAAGCTTGGGGATACTTGATACGTATCCAACGTATCTATAATTTTTCATTGTTCCATGCGATTGTATATGATGTTTTGGATGTTTAATGGGCTTTATCATACACTTTTATATTATTTTTGGGACTAACCTATTAACCCAAAGGCCCAGTGTAGATTGTTGTTTTTTTGCCTATTTCAGGGTTTCACAGAAAAGGAATATCAAACGGAGTCCAAACGGAATGAAACCTTCGCGAGAGTTATTTTTGGAACAATACCAACACAGAAGACTTGGAGTACACGTGAGGGAACGAAGGAGGCGACCACGAGGGTCCAGGCGCGCCCCCTCCCACAGGGTGTGCCCCCACCCTCGTGGGCCCCCTCTGGATCCCCTGATGCCCTCCTTCCTCCTATATATACCCATGTACCCTGAAAACATCGAAGCAACATAGAAAACCCTAATTCCACCGCCGCAACCTTCTATTCTCGTGAGATCCCATCTTGGGGCCTGTTCCGGAGCTCTGCCGGAGGGGGATCTTGCACTCAATGCTTCTACATCAACACCATTGCCTCACCATGAGTTGTGAGTAGTTTACCACAGAACTTCGGGTCCACAGTTATTAGCTAGATGGCTTCTTCTCTCTTTTTTGGATCTCAATACCAAGTTCTCCTCGGTCTTCGAGGAGATCTATTCGATGTAATCTTCTTGCGGTGTGTTTGTCGAGATCCGATGAATTACGGGTTTATGATCAAGATTATCTACGAGAAATATTTGGTTCTTTTCTGAATTCTTCTATGTATGATTATAATATCCTTGCAAGTCTCTTTGAATTATCTGTTTGGTTTGGCCTACTAGATCTATAGTTCTTGCAATGGGAGAAGTGCTTGGCTTTGGGTTCAATCTTGCAGTGTCCTTTCCCAGTGACAGAAGGGGCAGCAAGGCAGATATTGTATTGTTGCCATCGAGGATAAAAAGATGGGGTTTATATCATATTGCTTGAGTTTATCCCTCTACATCATGTCATCTTGCTTAAAGCATTACTCTATTCTTATGAACTTAATACTCTAGATGCATGCTGGATAGCGGTCGATGTGTGGAGTAATAGTAGTAGATGCATAATCGTTTCGGTCTACGTGTCACGGACGTGATGCCTATATATAATGATCATGCCTAGATATTCTCATAACTATTCGCTTTTCTATCAATTGCTCGACAGTAATTTGTTCACCCACCATAGAATCTGCTATCATGAGAGAAGCCACTAGTGAAACCTGTGGCCCCCGGGTCTATTCTCAACATATTAATCTACCATCTACTATACTTTGCTGTTTTTACTTTCTGTTCTTATATCCAGAAATACCAAAAATATCAAACTATCCTATCTATCAGATCTCACTTTCGTAAGTGACCGTAAAGGGATTGACAACCCCTTATCGCGTTGGGTGCGAAGTTCTTATTTGTTTGTGCAGGTGCGAGGGACTTGCATGTGGTCTCCTACTGGATTGATACCTTGGTTCTCAAAAACTGAGGAAAATACTTACGCTACTGTGTTGCATCACCTTTTCCTCTTCGAGGGAATACAACGCAAGCTCGAGAAGTAGCACGAACTAGCATAAACTCTCTGTGTCCTTTGTCCCGATTAACCCCTTTAAGCTAACCTAGGCGTGATGGCTCCACAACTATGTCCTTGCACTAGGACATCTGCTGTGACAATCCCATGAAAGTGGGGCCTGCGCGCAGTGGTTTCGAACTCTTGAAGGGCAACTTCGAAGGGCTCAAGGGATCCACTGTGGGCCGGATGACCAAGAGTCGTCGCGGCAAGTTCTACATCAACGACGCACGATGGGGTCCAGAGGCCGACTCAATTCAGTACGGGTATCGGGTCCCCTTCGGCGGAATCCACGTCTTCATCGGCAAGATCAGCAAACTGGGCCCTGAGCCGCACACCTGCACCAACATCATTGAGATGGCTCAGTGTGCGCGACCCGCCCGGGTTCAATTCGCCGTGAAGCACGCCTTTTTTGGTGAGATGGTCGTGTACTCTGATGGTGAATCGTCGGCCGGCTCAACCGACTCAATGTATCAACTGCAAGACGGCCGGCTTGGGGGCTATTTCGATGGTGATAGTATTCCGGACCCCTATGAGCCGCCGACCAGGGTGGCGATCTTCATGGCTGGTACACAACCGGCGCTCAGATCTACAACTGTTGCATCTATGACCTCTAATTCTACTATCGAAGCAACAACTGGTGTTGTCGGCTCTGCGCGCCCACCGGCTCAAGTTCTGACTGAGTTGCTGGAAGCTTTGGCAAATTTAATGGGGGTGGAGATAACCCCAGATAATCAAGAGCAGCATAAAGTAGACGTTGCAAAGCTAAGGGATGAGATAGCTAAGGCCAAGGAGGACCTAGCGACTGAGAATGCTAGGATGGCCACGGAGCGAGCTGTTTTGGATGCTCAAGCACAACGGATTCAGACAGACTCTTTCGGGCTTGCCTTGGATCAAAACGCTTCAAATGAAGTCATGAGAAGGAGGCACTAGAGTCGTTTATCCCCGGTTTATGATGTGAGGAACCTCTTCAACACGCTTGGAGCAGGGACCAGTGACCCACCGGTGGTGAACCAGGCGGTTGAACCGCCCATGACTGGAGCGTTGATTCAGCCACGCGCGACGGACCCGCTGCGTTTGAATGATACTCCCCCTCAGCATGTTCAGACACCCCCGAGTCATTATTCTAACCCACTGGATAATATGATTGCTGCGGCAACACGACTGGCTGCTCTGGGAGTTAAAGGCGAGACCCCAACGGCGATAGAGACACGGAGAGCCAGAGTGCTTCTTCAGACATCATTGGAACAGTAGGCGGCTTATTCTTATAGCCGTGAGAGGCTTCACCCAACCCCTCACCCAAGCCGGAGTTATAGTAGGCACATTGACTTACCAGTGGTTTTCAAGAAGTGACAGCGCTGTAATAAACCTCGTGGACATGACCCGGTGCAAGGTGGTACCAATGCTCATATCTTGGTGGATCAGGGCAGGGCGTGTCGGGAGGCCGAGCTGGCGGCTCAACAAGGGGCTCATAAGTATTCTTCGGATTATCCGTCGGCTTCGATGGAAGCAGGCGTGACTTCTAGGACATTGGGTGTGCCCTTTTTAGTGCCGGCTATGCATAACGAGCACTTGCCCAAGGATTTCAAGGGTCCTCGCAAAGTGCCTAATTACACAGAAGATCAACCCCCTAAAGCCTGGATTGAAAGTTATGAAATGGCCATGGAAATGCTAGATGTTAGCGATGCTGCATGTGCTAAGTATTTCACCTTGATGTTGGACGGGCCGGCTCGCACATGGTTGAAAGGGTTGCCCGCCAACTTTATTGGGTCGTGGGCGGAGCTGAAGGCATGTTTGATCCAAAATTTCAAAGACACGTGCAAGCGGCCCATGTCAATCCTGGATTTAGATGCTTGTGTCCAAGGTGAGGGCAAATCAACGACCTACTTGGTGCGCCAGATCTCAACTATTATACATTCATCAGATAGTATCAACGTCAGTTCTGCCGTTCTGATGTTGGAGAAAAATTGTCGTTTCCTCCCCCCTTAAGCAGAAGCTTGGACGGCTTAAACGCCATTGCCGTGACATTGGGGAACTCATGGCGGCTCTTGTCAAGTATGCCAACTCTGATAGTACCAAAGACCCTGAGTCCGATGACGAGAAGGATGGTAAGGGAAAGAAGAGTGGCAATATAAAGGGGCAGCAATATAATACGGCGAGCCAAGGGGCAATGGTAAGCGTAAAACTGATGGTAATTTAGACTTTATGGCTAACACCAGTGCGTAGAATAATAATCATCATCGCAAGGGACCACCCGGAGCATCGAGATTCAACCTCGAAGTAGTAATGAATCAGCCTTGTCCAAGGCATAGTACACGTGAGCGGCCATCCATGCATCCGTGGAAGGATTGCTTTATCATGAAGGAGTTCAAGGCCTCCATTTTTTCCCAGAACAACCATGGACCAAACGGCGGTTAGGGATCCGGCTCTCATGGACTAGGCTTTGGTGGTGGCGGTTCAAACTCCAGGTTCCATGGCCAAGGTAATCAAGGTGGTTTAAATCAACAGTCTAGCCAGGGGAGTCAGCAGCAGCAGTCTGGTTATCATAGTAACCCGAAGCAGTTGAATAGTGACCAATATCATGTGTTTACCACAAGTTTGTGCAAACGAGATCAGAAAATCCACAAGCGAGCAATAAATGCGGTTCAGCCGGCGGTCCCTTGATATTTGCGGTGGTCTGAGCAGCCTATCGTTTGGAGCCGTCAGGATAACCCGCCCCGAGTCGACAATCCAGGTCAATTGGCTTTGGTAGTGGCTCCTCGGGTGGGGGATACAAGTTTACGAAGGTACTCATGGACGGAGGTAGCAGTATCAATATCCTTTACCATTATACTTTTCGTCGTATGAATTTGACTTATAAGGATCTACAATCATCCACTACTGTTTTTCATGGGGTGGTGCCAGGTAAGTCGGCGTATCCAGTGGGTAAGATAACTTTGGAAGTGGCTTTTGGTGATGATCAGGATTACAGGGCTGAAAAATTGACCTTTGAGGTGGTCAAGATCAAGAGTCCTTATCATGCTTTGTTTGGATGGTCGACTTATGCCAAGTTTATGGCCTGGCCATGTTATGTCTATTTGCAGCTTAAAATGCGGGTCATAAGGGTACCATCACGGTGCATGGAGATAGGAAAATAGCCCTGGAGTGTGAATAAGGCGATGTTGCCTATGCTGAGTCTGTTTGTGCAACAGAGGAATTGAAATTCTACAAAGATAATGTTGACCTGGCGGATATGACCCCTTTGAAAAAGCAAACCACAGAAAGTGACCCTTTGTTGAAGTTTTAATCGACGGATGATACCAAGCAGGTTGATTTTGTCCCTGGTGATTCATCCCGACAGTTCACGATCAGTGCTAACCTGGATCCGAAATAGGAAAGCACGCTCATCGAGTTCATCCGTGAGAACCGGGACATCTTTGCATGGAAGCCTTTAGACATGCCAGGCGTACCGAGAGAACTTGCTGAGCGCACTCTCAATATTGATCCTAAGTTTAAACTGGTCAGGCAATTCCTTTGTCGTAATAATGAAGAAAGGCGTAAGGCTGTTGGAGAAGAAGTGGCCCGGCTCTTGGCGCCTGGGTTCATTGCTAAAGTTTTTCATCCTGAATGGTTGGCTAACCCGGTGCTGGTGCTTAAGAAAAATGACACTTGGCGCATGTGTGTGGATTATACAGATCTTAATAAGGCCTGCCCGGCAGATCCCTTCGCTCTTCCTCGTATTGATTAGATTATTGATGCTACGGCGGGTTCTTAGCGTTTGAGTTTCTTGGATGCTTATTCTGGGTATCATCGGATCAAGATGGCAGTTAAGAACCAGGAGAAGACAGCTTTCAGCACTCCCTTTGGAGCCTTCTACTATGTTTCTATGCCTTTGGGCTTAAGAGTGCCCAGGAGACTTACCAGCGGTGTGTTTAAAATTGCCTTCATGGGCAGATTGGGCGCAATGTTCATGCTTATGTGGATGATATTGTTGTGAAGTCCAGAAAGAAGGAAACTCTGATAGATGATTTAAAGGGAACCTTTGACAATCTCTGGGTCTACAAGATGATGCTTAACCCGTCCAAGTGTGTTTTTCGTGTACCAGCAGGAAAGCTCTTGGGTTTTCTGGTTTCTGAATGGGGCATTGAAGCTAATCTGGAGAAAATCAAGGCTATCACTTCCCTAGTAAACCGAGGTGTGTTAATGATGTTCAGCGGCTAGCAAGTCGAATTGCAGCCTTAAGCCGGTTGGGTGAAAAAGATATCCCTCTATACCAGATGATGAAGAAGACAAATGACTTTGAAGGAAATATGCCCTAGAGGCAATAATAAAGTTGTTATTTATATTTCCTTGTATATCATGATAAAATTCTTTTATTCATGCTAGAATTGTCTTAACCTGAAACTTGATACATGTGTGAATACATAGACAAAACAGAGTGCCCCTAGTATGCCTCTACTATACTAGCTCGTTAGTAAAAGATGGTTATGTTTCCTAACCATAGACATGTGTTGTCATTTGATCAATAAGATCACATCATTAGGAGAATGATGTGATGGACAAGACCCATCCGTTAGCTTAGTACTATGATTGCTTAGTTTTACTGCTATTGCTTTCTTCATGACTTATACATGTTCCTATGACTACGAGGTTACGCAACTCCCGAATACCGGAAGAACCCCTTGTGTGCAATCAAATGTCACCACGTAACTGAGTGAATATAAAGATGCTCTACAGGTGTCTACTAAAGTGTTTGTGGTGTTGGCATAGATCGATGATAACCCACAAGTATTCAACCCAAATTTATTGATACGACACAAGGGGAGCCAAAGAATACTCTTAAGTATTAGCAGATGAGTTGTCAATTCAACCACACCTGGAAACTTAGTATCTGCAGCAAGGTAGTTTAGTAGCAAAGTAATATGGAGATAGCGGTAACAGCAATAAAGGTAACGATAGTGTTTTTGTAGTTTTTGTAACAGTAGCAGCGGAAAAGTAAATAAGCAACAAGCAATATGTGAAAAGCTCGTAGGCATTGGATCGGTGATGGGAAATTATGTCGGATGCAATTCATCATGTAAAAGTTATAACCTAGGGTGACAAAGAACTAGCTCTAGTTCATCAATGTAATGTAGGCATGTATTCCAAATATAGTCATATGTGCGTATGGAAAATAACTTGCATGACATATTATGTCCTACCCTCCTGTGGCAGCGGGGTCCTAGTGGAAACTAAGGGATATTAAGGCCGCCTTTTAATAGAGTACCGGACCAAAGAATTAACACATAGTGAATACATGAACTCCTCGAACTACGGTCATCACCGGGAGTGGTCCCGATTATTGTCAGTTCGGGGTTGCTGGATCATAACACATAGTAGGTGACTATAGACTTGCAAGATAGGATCAAGAACACACATATATTCATGAAAACATAATAGGTTCAGATCTGAAATCATGGCACTCGGGCCCTAGTGACAAGCATTAGACATAGCAAAGTCACAGCAACATCAATCTTAGAACATAGTGGATACTAGGGATAAAACCCTAACAAAACTAACTCGATTACATGGTAAATCTCATCCAACCCATCACCGTCCAGCAAGCCTACGATGGAATTACTCACGCACAGCGGTGAGCATCATGGAATTGGTGATGGAGGAAGGTTGATGATGACGATGGCGACGATCTCCACACTCTAGAGCCCCGAACGGACTCTAGATCTGCCCTCCCGAGAGAGATTAGGGCTTGGTAACAGATCCGTATCGTAAAACATGATAATTCTTCCTCTTTGATTTTTTCTCCCCGAACGTGAATATATGGAGTCCCGCAGTACGTCGGTGGAGCATCAGGGGGCCCATGAGGCAGGGGGTGCGCCTAGGGGGAGGGGGCGCGCCCCCCACCCTCGTGGACAGGGTGTGGGCCCCCTGGCATAGATCTTTCCGCAGATATTTTTTATATTTTCCAAAACAATTCTTCGTGGATTTTCAGGTCATTCCGAGAACTTTTTATTTCTGCACAAAAACAACACCATGGCAGTTCTACTGAAAACGGTGTCAGTCCGGGTTAGTTCCATTCAAATCATGTAAGTTAGAGTCCAAAACAAGGGCAAAAGTGTTTGGAAAAGTAGATACGTTGGAGACGTATCAACTCCCCCAAGCTTAAACCTTTGCTTGTCCTCAAGCAATTCAGTTCATAAACTGAAAGTGATAAAGAAAAACTTTGACAAACTCTATTTGCTCTTGTTGTTGCAAATATGTAAGCCAACATTCAAGTTTTCAGCAAGGTCATGAAGTAACCATATTCACAATAACTTCCAGGTCTCAAGTCTACTCATATCAATAGCATAATCAACTAGCGAGCAATAATAATGAACCTCGTCTGACAACACTTTCTCAAAACAATCATAATATGACATAACAAGATGGTATATCGCTAACCCTTTCTGAGACTGCAAAACATAAATGCAGAGCACCTTTTAAAGATCAAGGACTAACTAGACATTGTAATTCATGGTAAAAGAGATCCAGTCATGATCATACTCAATGCAAATTAATAGTAATACATGCAAATGATAGAGGTGCTGTCCAACTGGTGCTCTTTAATATAAGGATGATGACTCAGCATAAAAGTAAATAGATTGGCCATTCGCAGAGGGAGGCAGGGATTTGTAGAGGTGCCAGAGCTCGATTTTTAAATAGAGATGAATAACATTTTGAGCGGTATACTCTCGTTGTCAACATAACAACCAAGAATGTCGATATCTTCCATGCTACGCACATTATAGGCGGTTCCCAAACAAAATGGTAAAGTTTATACTCCCCCAACCACCAACAAGCATACTCCACGGCCATCCGAGTCAACGGGGTACCGTCCAAACAAGCAACAGCCCTGGGGGAGTTTTGTTTAATTATTATGATTTTGAGCATGGGACTGGGCATCCCAGTTACCAGCCATTTTCTCATGAATGATGAGCGGAGTCCACTCATCGTGAGAATAACCCAACTAGCATGGAAGATATAAACAATCCTAGTTGATACATGAGCTGTTCGAGCATACATAACAGAATTTCATTTGAAGGTTTAGAGTTTGGCACATACAAATTTACTTGGAATGGCAGGTAAATACCGCATATAGGAAGGGATGGTGGACTCATATGGAATAACTTTGGGGTTTATGGAAGTGGATGCACAAGCAGTATTCCCGCTTAGTACAGGTGAAGGCTAGAAAGAGACTGGGAAGCGACCAGCTAGAGAGCGACAACGTCATGAACATGAATGAAAATTAATCAACACCGAATGCAAGCATGAGTAGGACATAAATCACCATGAACATAAATATCGTGGAGGCTATGTTGATTTGTTTCAACTACATGCGTGAACATGTGCCAAGTCAGACCACTTGAATCATTCAAAGGAGGATACCACCCCATCATACCACATCACAACCATTTTAATATCATGTTGGCACGCAAGATAGACCATTATATACTCTCAACTAATTAAGCATGGCATAAGCAGCTATGATCTCTAACTGTCATTGCAAGCATGTTTCATTCATAACAAGCTGAATCGGGAACGATGAACTATCATATTTACAAAACAAGAGAGGTCGAGTTCATACCATCTTTTCTCATCTCAATTAGTTCATCATATATCATCCTTATTTCCTTTCACTCACATGATCGAACGGTGTGGATAATAATAATAGTTCACGTGCATTGGACTAAGCTGGAATCTGCAAGCATTTAATACAAGAGAGAAGACAAGGTAATATGGCTCAAGGTTAAATCAACAATAAAGCATATGAGAGCCACTAAGCATTTTCAATCATGGTCTTCTACTCTTAACCCCCAAAGAAAAGAAAAGAAACTATTTACACGGGAAAGCTCCCAACAAGCAAATGAAGAACGAGAAATCTTTTTGGGTTTTCTTTTAATTACTACTACTACAGGCAAGGAAAGTAAACTAGCTAAAAGCTAGAACTAATTTGTTTCCTGTTTTTCTTAAGGTTTTTCTAGCACACGAGAAAAAGACTAAGAAAAAGAATTGAAACTAAGCATGGATAGTACAGTGAAAGAGTGGGAACACCGACTACTAGAATAAGTGTGAACAATGAATGCAATGTCGGTGAGAAACACGTACTCCCCCAAGCTTAGGCTTTTGGCCTAAGTTGGTCTATGGCCACGGATCGAAGCTACTCTCTCTAGTGTACTGAGATGTGTCCTCTGGGTGCCACTGGTTGGCAAGCTCATCCAGATCCCACCCATAAACAGACTGACGGTAAGGATCGAGTGGTGGCTCCGGCTCAGGCTCTAAGCTCGTGCCTAGCTCTGGTACTTGTAGAAGGCATCTAACGTAACGAGATATATGCCTATAGAAAGATCAAACAGAGATGGTGCAGGCAAGGTAACAATCTCACAATATTTTTCATCAAACCTCAATTTATAATTAAGCAACATCTCTTTGTCTTTAACAATAAAATCATGTGCTATCATACTCTTATAATCGAGATAAACAGGGGCAAGCAATTTTTCTTCCTTCTCATGATGCCTAATAGGTATTCTAAAATGTTCAGCAAGTCGAGAAGCAAAGATGCCTCCAAAGACGGGGCCCTTTGAGCTGTTCAAACTTAATCGTTTAGCAACGATGGCACCCAAGCTAAAAGTTGTGTCTCGAAACAAAGCATGGCGTAAAATGACAATATCTGGGGCACTAAGATTCACACTGTTCCCGCGACCAATTAAACGTCTACTAGCAAATAAAACAAAGTAGCGAAGAACAGGGAAATGTATACTAGTAATTCTTTCCCCTGAGACTTGTCTAGTTTCCCCTACACCTATCATGTCAATAAACCCTTCAACGTCTTCACGACGTGGTTCATCAAGTCTACCATCAAAGGGTATCTTGCATACTTCACAAAATTCTAAGAGTGATATCTCCTTAACCTCATCATATAAATGAAACTCCACTATAGTGGTGTTTTCTTATCATGAAAATGAAAATTTTGCGTGAAAATATTAGTGAGTAAGAGATACTGTTCACGCTCGTCGTGGAGGAAGTCGGTGAGGCCTGCATTGTTCGCCAAATAATAAAAGTCTTCATAGACCCTGGCGGCTCTCATGAACTCGTTACAAGACCATTCACACGACCAAACTTCCGCCATGCGAGGAAGATTATATTTGGGTTTCTCATTTTCTTCCTTCTTCTTATCCTCTGAACTTTTACTGGAGGAGCCCCTCAACAATCTCTTTATCATTTTCCTCCTCTGAAAATTTATGAATTTTGTAGTAACTCAAAGTAAAAGTTAACCAAACTCAACAAGATTGATAGCAACAACTCCTACAAGTGCCTAGAGAATATATCATGCATTAGAACTCCTTGGGACCAAAGAAGTTTGACATGCATGCTCAAGAACAAGGTCACCACAGCAGCAAAAATTTGCAATAAATAAAGCACTAGAATAAAAACTAATTGGACCAATGGAGGATTCACATACCAAGGAACAATCTCCCCAAACAGTTTTGTGAATGGAGCTTTGAGCAAGGAGATCGAAAATGGCAGCAAGATGAGCTAGCACTCGTGCTTGAGCTGGATAGTGGTTTTTTTGGGAGGAAGAAGAAGGGTATGGGTGCTGGAATAAGTTGTAATGCCCAGGATGGGACTATATCTCCTACGTGTCGAGGCACGACTTAGAGACATAACCCCATGCTGGAATGATCGCAAGTTTGGTATCTTTGCACAACTCATGTAAAAGATGGGGATGGAAAACATAAAATAGTTGGCTTACACTCGCCACGTCACACAAGTACAATACATGATCAAATCATCATTCAATAAAACATCACAGCCCTCTAAGGGTAAAATCCAAATGACAAGATACCAAACATAAATTAAAACCACATGTCGGATCGAATCCTAGTAGAAGTCTCCACTACTGATCATCCGGATAACGAACATAGTATCGACTACGCTCCTCGTCGTACTCCCAGTCTAGCTCGGTGCCATCACCTGGATAGCTCACCACTGGACCTGCATCTGGTGTGGTGAAGTAACTGTGAGCCACAGAGGACTCAGCAATCCTGTTCCCGGGTAACAAGACTATTCAAGCCTTGGGAGAGGTTAAGGCTGAAGAAAAGAATAAGTGTCTGCAGCAGCAACTAGCACTAGCTTACGTGAAAGAGTGCGAGAAGAGAAGTGCCTCGGTCGAGAGATGATCACAAAGTGATCCTAGCTAAAGCTCAATGAACATAACCCCACCGTGTTCAACTCCCGAATCCCTATTCGGAAATTGACAGTCACGGTACACACGCTGGTAGTGTATTGGAACATTGTGTCAAGTTATCTACAACCGGATATTAACAAGCTCCCATCTGCCACATAACCGCGGGCACGGATTTCGAAAGTTCATAACCCTGCAGGGGTGTTCCAACTTGGCCCATGACAAGCCCACGATCCGCGGAGTCGCAACTCCAAAGTGGTAAGACCCGAGTATTCTCAGAATCCCGTGCTCAAGATACTCCGAACTAAGGTAAGGCTAATCCAGCAAATCCTCCCGGCGTGCCGACACCCTGACAATAGCCGCGCGTATCTAGTCTCAGGCCACGACCGGATGGGCGATTCTACAGGTTTTTACCAAACCTCGAGTTTCCTCGTGGTGGCCCCGCAGACTCCCCGTTTCGGACCAACACTCATGTGGAGCACTGGCCCGGGGTTGTTGATTAAGAAAGAGGGTTAATTACTCCCTATGCAAGTTATTTAGTTATTAGGCAAATAGTACCAATGTTGGGACTTGCTGGAAAAGACTTAGCACTTAGCGGTTTATCGAGGGGGTCCCATACACCCCAACCGTGTTAGGAACGCATAATCAAGGAACATAACACCGGTTTAGACGGTTCCTAACGGCATGAGTGGAACAAATCACCAAGCAAAAGGCTTAGCCTTCCACCCTTGCCAATATATAGATGATTTCATTTTAAGCATTTATATAGTGTGATATAACCCAACAAACTTCAACATGAAGCAAGCATCTTCAACTTCACCTGCAACTAGCAATGCTATAAGAAGGGCTGAGCGAAGCGTACTTAGCCAAGCAACGGTTTGCATAGGTAGGGTGGTTAGACATGGACATGGTTACAAGTAGGAGGCTGACATGAAAGACATGGGCATCGAGGCAAAACTATAGATCGAGACTACTAGCAATAGGCAAAGATAGTAATGTTATCGGGGTTCGGTCATCTTGCCTGAAGAGTTGTCGTTCGGATCGTAAGAAGGGTCCTCGTGCTCAACCTCGTTGGTAACCTCGTGCTCGTACTCGTACTCGGTCTCAGCTTCTGGCTCTAAACAATACAATCACACAAGGCACGAATCAACAAGATGCAATGCGCACACAAAAATGATGGATGCATGATGGATGCACTAAGGAAGCACACGGAGCATGGAAATAGCACTCAAGAAAAACACTTCAAAACATGATAACAATGGGATATTATGAATCTACACGAAAAATCAATTAAGTTTCATATAAGACTCGCTGAAATCGGAGCTACGGGCTAAAAGTTATGCCCGAAACAAGAAATATGCGAAAGCTGAAAATTACAGCAACATAGCAACTTCGAAGCACTAGAAAAATAAGCTACAGCACTCCAACACCATGGCAAAGAGCATGAACATAAACTAGACATATCCTACAGCAAATAAGTCCAAAGGTGCACCCCCAAAGGAGCCACGGATCAATAGCAACAAGCTTGGACATATTGTACTTGACAACAAAATCCTGACAGCAGAATTTTATTGAAACTTTGGAGCAAAAGTTAAATATGCTACATCCACTCAAATAAGCATGTGAGAACATGAATGGAAAGCCAACAATATATACTACAAGGAACCATCAAGATCCACCCCAAAACTATCATGGTTTGTCCTAGAGCAGCAAGCAAACATGGCATCGGAGAATAACAGTTTACAGACTTAGTGAAAATCCACTAAGTGTTAAAACAGCAGTTTCATCATGGCATCTATAAGAGCAAGTTTAAGTCACCTCAAAACTAAACATGTCAAGTGTTAAGCACCACATCAAAGTACACATGATGGTGATTCCGAAACATACAAGCATGCATCATGGAGATAAACACAACGATAGCAATGAGCTCAACAAGATGGCATTTCATAACAAATTAAATAACTAAACAGCCACATAGCACTTTGCAACGAAGATAAACATGGCAAGATTAAATCTATCATGCAACCTAACACAAGCAACATGTAGAGCATGGCAAGACGAACACGTGGACATGTCATTTGCATCATTCGGATAAACGAGCTAAAAGATATCACTATGGAAAGATGGCATAAAAACAACACATAGCAGCAGTTTATATCGGGATGCACTCTTGCAACAGAAAAATAAGCATCTAGATGATCTCTAACATGCATGGCACAATGGAATGAATCGTAGTGCTAGTCACCACGAACGTCTGGACATGTCATTTGCGCAAATCGGATCAATACACACAAAGTTATCACAGTTTGAAACTAGCATCAGACAAGCAAACACAGGGATTAGATCTAGGTTTTTTTTTGAAATCAACCTCAGATTTGCAAAGGACAAACGGGCCTCGGGCCTGCTGTGGATCTGATGCGGCCCGCGGGGGGGGGGGGGGGGGG
>LR738713.1:255022637-255087531 GCA_902687465.1 Secale cereale | reverse complement strand
CGAAGGAGCGACGGTGGCTCGGCCTTGCGCGCGGGTCGGCCCGCTGGCTGGAAACGGCGGCGCGGAGTGGACCTGGAGGCACTGGCCTCGGCCCGGCGGCTGGTGAGGCGAGCGCCTCGGCTCGGGCGGCTGTGGAGGGTCGGGCCGGCCCACCTGGCACGGCCCGCGGCAGGCGGCGAAGGAGGGGGCCCGAGCGCCTGGCGAAGGAGGGAGGCGGCGCGCGGCTGCGGTCGGCCAAGGGAACCGGCCCGCTGTGGTGGAGGCGGGAGCCTGGCGAGCGGAATCGGGGGCCGGCCTGGCGAGCGGGATCCAGCGGCGGCTGGACCCTGGAGGCGATGGCGACGGCGTAGGCCCAGGAGGCGCTGGCGGCGGCGTTGACTTGCTGGATCGATCGGGTGCGCCCCCGATCCGATCTGGCGAAGGGAAAAACCGGCGGCTGGCTCGATCCTTCGATGCTGAGGCCCCGGGCGGCAGGGCTGTTGCCCGGCTGGAAGGGGAGGGGACAGCCAAGTGGCGTTTTTGGATCTGGTGTGGCACGAAAATTGAGGGAAGGAGGGGCTAGAGGTAGGTGGAGGTGGTTTAGGCTGCCAAAAATGGCATGGGGATGTTTATATAGGGTAGGTGCTAGGGTTTGAGGGATTTGGGGGGTTTTAGAGCCCTCCGATCGCGATCCGACAGATCCGATCGCGAGGGGAGTTAGGATGGGCCAAGAGGAGGGAAGTGGGCTGTTGGAGGGGTGTCTTGGGCCACAAAGTGGAGGCACTTTGAGCCCACACGAATAACTGTTGGAGGAGCAAACGGACTCGAAACGCGACGATATTTGACAGGCGGGTTACACAAACCAAAACAACAACACACAACAAGACTCGCGCCAAACTGGTAACGTTACATGGCCAAACACCAAAGTAGGCCTACGGGACGCCACGGACACGTGAGGGAGCTCCGGAACGCGAAACGGACAGCGGGAAGGAACGCGTGGAACCGGATGCAACCGACAACACAAATGCAATGCGATGCTCATGACTATATGATATGAATGAATGCCACACACGCACACAACAAAACGATGAAAAACCGAAAGACAAAGAACACGGAATGGAATAGATGAAGCCGGAGATATATTATATGCCCAAAAGGGAAAGTATTACATCCGGGGCATTACATAAGTGGAGGGGGGCACATGGGGCCCACGAGGCAGGGGCGCGCCCTGTGAGGGTGGGCGCGCCCTGGACCCTCGTGGCCAGGTGCTGGCTCCCCTCACTATGTTTTATGTGCCATACATTCTCAAATATTCTAGAAAAAATCATATTTAAATTTCAGGGCATTTGGAGAACTTTTATTTTCGGGGTATTTTTTTATTGCACGAATAAGCCCGGAAACATACAGAAAATACTATTTTTGCTTTATTTATCCTAATTAACAGGAAGTAAAAGGAGGGTACAGAAGGTTGTGCTATCTAGATTCACCCATCGCATGCTCATCAAAAGGAATCCATTAACAAGGTTGATCAAGTCTTGTTAATAAACTCTTTCCGAATAACATGAAACCGGAGAATTTTCGAACAACACTAGATTACCTCAATGGGGATATGTATGTCCCCAACAATAAGAATATCATATATCTTCTTGACAGTGGGAAGAGGAAATTCAAAACCTCTAGTAGTAATAGTTGAAAAATTTCCAATATAATTGATACTGTGGACCTCAGATTGTTTCCTCGGAAAGTGTACCGTATGCTCATTACCATTGACATGAAAAGTGACATTGCCTTTTTTGCAATCAATAACAGCCCCTGTAGTATTCAGAAAGGGTCTACCAAGGATAATAGACATACTATCATCCTCGGGAATATCAAGGATAACAAAGTCCGTTAGAATAGTAACATTTGCAACTACACAGGCACATCCTCACAAATACCGACAGGTATAGCAGTTGATTTATCGGCCATTTGCAAAGATATTTTAGTAGGTGTCAACTTACTCAAGTCAAGTCTACGATATAAAGAGAGAGGCATAACACTAACACCGGCTCGAAGATCACATAAGGCTGTTTTAACATAGTTTCCTATAATGGAGCAAGGTATAGTAGGTACTCCTGGTTCTCCTAGTTTCTTAGGTATTCCACCTTTAAAAGTGTAATTGGCAAGCATGGTGGATATTTCTACTTGAGGTATCTTTCTTTTATTGGTAATGATATCTTTCATATACTTAGCGTAAGGATTTGTTTTAAGCATATCAGTTAAACGCATACGCAAAAAGATAGGTCTAATCATTTCAGCAAAGCGTTGAAAATCCTCATCATCCTTTTTCTCGGATGGTTTAGGAGGAAAAGGCATGGGTTTCTGAACCCATGGTTCTCTTTCCCAACCGTGCTTCCTAGCAACAAAGTCACTCTTATCATAATGTTGATTCTTTGATTGTGGGTTATCAAGATCAACAACAGGTTTAATCTCTACATCATTATCATTGCTAGGTTGAGCATCATCATGAACATCATCATTAACATTATCACTAGGTTCATGTTCATTACCAGATTGTGTCTCAGCATCAGAAATAGATATATCATTGGGATTCTCAGGTGTGTCAGCTACACGTTCACTAGAAGCATGCAAAGTCTTATCATTTTTCTTTTTCTTCTTCTTAGAAGAACTAGGTGCATCTAAATTACTTCTCTGAGAATCTTGCTCAATTCTCTTAGGGTGGTCTTCAGGATACAGAGGTTCTTGAGTCATTCTGCCACCTCTAGTCACAACTCTAATGGCATTATCATTACTCTTACAATTTAATTCATTGAGAAAATCATTCTGTGCCTTAAGTACTTGTTCTACTTGAGTGGTAACCATCGAAGCATGTATACTAATAAGTTTGAATTCACCTTTAAATCTAGACATATAATCACTCAAGCATTCAATCATATAAGCATTGCATTGCAATTGTCTATCAACATAAGCATTGAAGTTTTCTTGTTTCACAATGAAATTGTCAAACTCATCTAAGCATTGGCTAGCAGACTTATAACGAGGAATATCACCTTCATCAAATCTATAAAGAGAATTTACCTTTACTACCTGTGTCGGGTTATCAAGACCATGTATTTCTTAGGTGGTAAATTCTTAACATCTTCATCTTTAATACCTTTTTCTTTCATAGATTTCTTTGCCTCTTGCATATCTTCGGGACTGAGAAATAGAACACCTCTTTTCTTCGGAGTTGGCTTAGGGGCTAGTTCAGGAAGTGTCCAGTTATTTTCATTGGCAAGCATATTATTCAATAGTAATTCAGCTTGATCAACTGTTCTTTCCCTGAAAACACAACCAGCACTACTATCCAAGTGGTCTCTGGAAGCATCGGTTAGTCCATTATAAAAGACATCAAGTATATCGTTCCTCTGAATAGGATGATCAGGCAAAGCATCAAGTAATTGGAGAAGCCTCCCCCAAGCTTGTGGGAGACTCTCTTCTTCAATTTGCACAAAGTTATATATTTCCCGTAAGGCAGCTTGTTTCTTATGAGCGTGAAAATATTTAGCAGAAAATTAATGCATCATATCCTGGGGACTACGCACACAACCAGGATCCAGAGAATTAAACCAAGTATTAGCATCACCCTTTAATGAGAAAGGAAATAACTTAAGGATATAGTAATAACCAATATTTTCATCGTTGGTAAACAGGGTGGCTATATCATTCAACTTAGTAAGATGTGCCACAACAGTTTCAGATTCATAACCGTAAAAAGGATCAGATTCAACCAAAGTAATTAACTCAGGATCAACAGAGAAATCATAATCCTTATCAGTAACAAAGATAGGTGAAGTAGCAAAAGCAGGGTAATGTTTCATTCTAGCATTCAAAGACTTTTCTTCCAGCTTAGCTAATAATTTCTTAAGATCATATCTACCGTTGCAAGCAAGAAAGTCTCAAGCGGTTTCTTCATCCATAGCATAACCCTTAGGAACAATAGGCAATTCATATCTAGGGGGGAAGCTTCATCATCACTTTCATAAATATTATCAGTTTCAATATTTGCATTCTCCCAAACCTTAGCAATTTTTTCATCTAGAAATTCACCTAGTGGCACATTATTACCAAGCATGGAAGTAGTTTATCATACATAGCAGAAGTGGCATCATCAATAGCAGGAGTAGGTGTCGCAAATTTACTCATAACAGAAGGAGAATCAAGTGCAGAGCTAGATGGCAGTTCCTTACCTCCCCTCGTAGTTGAGGGAAAGATCTTGGTTTTTGAGTCCATCAAATTCTTCATAGTGATCAACAGATATAAATCCCAAGTGACTTAAAGAATAGAGCTATGCTCCCCGGCAATGGCGCCAGAAAATAGTCTTGATAACCCACAAGTGTAGGCGATCGCAACAGTTTTTGAGGGTAAAGTATTCAACCCAAATTTATTGATTTGACACAAGGGGAGCCAAAGAATACTCTTAAGTATTAGCAGCTGGGTTGTCAATTCAACCACACCTGGAAACTTAGTATCTGCAGCAAGGTAGTTTAGTAGCAAAGTAATATGGAGATAGCGGTAACAGCAATAAAGGTAACGATAGTGTTTTTGTAGTTTTTGTAACAGTAGCAATGGAAAAGTAAATAAGCAACAAGCAATATGTAAAAGCTCGTAGGCACTGGATCAGTGATGGGAAATTATGTCGGATGCAATTCATCATGTAAAAGTTATAACCTAGGGTGACACAAAACTAGTTCCAGTTCATCAATGTAATGTAGGCACGTATTCCGAATATAGTCATATGTGCTTATGGAAAAGAACTTGCATGACATCTTTTGTCCTACCCTCCCTTGGCAGCGGGGTCCTAGTGGAAACTAAGGGATATTAAGGCCTCCTTTTAATAGAGTACCAGACCAAAGAGTTAACACATAGTGAATACATGAACTCCTCAAACTACGGTCATCACTGGGAGTGCTCCCGATTATTGTCACTTCGGGGTTGCCGGATCATAACACATAGTAGGTGACTATAGACTTGCAAGATAGGATCAAGAACACACATATATTCATGAAAACATAATAGGTTCAGATATTAAATCATGGCACTCGGGCCCTAGTGACAAGCATTAAGCATAGCAAAGTCATAGAAACATCAATCTTAGAACATAGTGGATACTAGGGATCCAACCCTAACAAAACTAACTCGATTACATGGTAAATCTCATCCAACCCATCACCGTCCAGCAAGCCTACGATGGAATTACTCACGCACGGCGGTGAGCATCATGGAATTGGTGATGGAGGAAGGTTGATGATGACGATGGCGACGATCTCCACTCTCCGGAGCCCCGAACGGACTCCAGATCAGCCCTCCTGAGAGAGATTAGGGCTTGGCGGTGGCTCCGCATCGTAAAACGCAATAATTCTTCCTCTCTGATTTTTTTCTCCCCGAAAGTGAATATATGGAGTCCGGGGGTACGTCGGTGGAGCATCAGGGGGCCCATGAGGCAGGGGGCACGCCCAGGGGGAGGGGGCGCGCCCCCACCCTCGTGGACAGGGTGTGGGCCCCTTGACGTAGGTCTTTCTGCAGATATTTTTTATATTTTCCAAAACAATTCTCCGTGGATTTTCAGGTCATTCCGAGAAATTTTTATTTCTACACAAAAACAACACCATGGTAGTTCTGCTGAAAACAACGTCAGTCCGGGTTAGTTCCATTCAAATCATGTAAGTTAGAGTCCAAAACAAGGGCAAAAGTGTTTGGAAAAGTAGATACGTTGGAGAAGTATCAATCGAGAGTAGGATTTGTCACTCTGAGTGTCGGAGAGGTATCTTTGGGCGCTCTCGATAATACACATCATAATAAGCCTTGCAAGCAAACGACTAATGAGTTAGTCACGAGATGATGTATTATGGAACGAGTAAAGAGACTTGCCGGTAACGAGATTGAACTAGGTGTGATGATACCGACAATCGAATCACGGGCAAGTAACATACCGATGTCAAAGGGAACAACGTATGTAGTTATGCGGTTCGACCGATAAAGATTTTCATAGAATATGTGGGAACCAATATAAGCATCTAGGTTCCGCTATTGGTTATTGACCGGAGATGAGTCTCGGTCATGTCTACATAGTTCTCGAACCCGTATGGTCCGCACGCTTAATGTTCGATGACGGTCGATATTATGAGTTTATGTGTTTTGATGTACTGAAGGTAGTTCGGTGTGACGCCCCAAGACCGACGCTCGACAAGACTTCCATATGTTCCGGGTTTCACCGTGTGTTTCATTTGTGCTTGCTCTATTTATTTATTTGCATTGCATCATGTCATCATACATCATTTCATCATTACTTGTTGTTTGCATTCTCATCCCCCTTCTTTTCTCTTCCTGTGGGATTCCTTTCTTCTCATGCCCCACATCAATCTTGCTCCGTGGCTATTTTTTCCAACCTGAAAACTTTCATCAATGCACCCCCCCATATTAAGTGCCTTCCTTTTCTATTATCCAATTTATCGGACATTATTTCTGGTTCAGAAAGTGTCCAACCTTTACCTATAAATCTTATGCCATTCCAACAACATCTATTTCAATTTCAGCTCCTTTGGACATGTTCGGGTTGACTTTTCCATTAATTCAAGTTTGAATTATTTTTTCAAACTTGCATTAATTTTCAGTCCCTAAAAATTCACAGAGCATTTTATTGTGTTCTCTGTTAATTCGACTCCTACCCTTCTATTCTTTTCCTCCAAGCATTTTCTATTTGGAAAAAAAGGGGAAATAAATTGAGGACGAGAGAGGGCCCAGCCAACATAACTGGGCCGGCCTCTAAGGCCCAGCCGCACCCTTCTAACCCTAACCTCACTAGTCCCGATGCCCATATCCCCCTCGTCCTCCTCGCTCCCCATCTCGCGCAGCCAGAGAGGAGCGAGAGCTCCTCGCTCCCGATCCCCATACTCGATTCAGCGTGTCAACCCCCTCGCTCCCTCTACTCTCCACGCCATGGCTGCGCTGTCTCGTCGCTGCATCTTCGCCTCTGCGCTGCCAGGATCAGTTGCCCCGCGCCTCGTCCCCACGCTTCGCCCTCGCCGGAGAAGCGAACCAGGCCGGAGCCCCGTCGGCCTCCTCGCCGCCCCCATCGCCCTACTGGCGCTGCTCTACTCCGGCCCCAACCCCCGCTCCAGTGGTAACCCCACTGCCCTGCCTATCTTGCTCTGGCCATGGCACTCACGCCCTCAAGCTCCTACGCCAGCCTCGCCTTCCTGCGCCAGATCCAGGCCGTTGTCCATGCCAACGGCGACAACAGCATCAGCACCTGCTTCACTCTGTTGGATCCATGCGCCCATAGTCAACCGTGCCGCTGGAGCGCCCAAGCTCCTCCTTGCCTCGCCTCCGTCCAACCAGAGCCCTAAGTCCAAAGACTATCACGGCTGTGTGAATCGCCAAGTACACCTTCTGGAGGACCAACGCCGGAACAAGCACCATTTCCGTGGATGACGCTGAGTACTACTATACACGAAGGGACTCGGATCCGTCAAGTACCCCTTGGGATCGTCAAGATCGACTACACAGAACGTCGAGTACCTCGACGGTCGATGCCGAACGACTACCGCTGCCGTTACATCTACGAAAACGTGTACCACTACCATCGCCGAAGACCCATGTAACGCAAGCGTCAAGTTCGACTACCGCCGAAATGTACAACTACCCTCGCGTGCATTTTGCCAAGTACCACTACTTCCACCACGACCCGTGCACCACTACTTCCCCCGACGACTCGAACCGCTCCGAAAACGCACGCTTCAAAGGTATACCGGCGAGACGACGCCCGTGAACGAACGAATGCTTGCGATGTATGAGTTGAACCGTGTGTTGCACCGTGATTAAATTGTCGTTGCATGTTCCTCCTCGTGTTCCCTGCCGTTGTCACGTGGGAACCGGGAAACCGGGAGCACCCACCATCTTGCATGACATGCTCACGCCGCCCTTCATCTTTTGCAATGGTCTCTCAACGAGTTACCGGAACCGATATGTTGCCGTGGCATCATTTTCGGATTCATCGCCGTGGCACCTTCTCTTTCCCCCACGGTGAAAAATGCTTCCTAACATGTTCATGTTAAATTTTAATAAAAATTGCATAAAACTTGAAAATGTCATCCGAATCATGATAACAGCATATAAATGACTAAAATTGTTGTTTTCATTAAAATTGCTAAATTACACATGGGGATTTTCCGGAATTGTTGTTGTTATTTCCGGCCTCATTTAAAAATGCCTATATAGTGTAGTTTGCGCATGCTTCACCTCTTGCCATGTTTAAAAAAGATTTAAACTTGTTGGATCCATAACGAGATCAAACTAAATAATCTAACATGGTGTTTTGTCAATATGCAACTCGTTGCATATTGAGCTCCACTTAAATTGTAGTGTTGTTTGTGCACTTTGCCATGCCATGCATATTTAAACCGGACATGCATCATACTTGTTTGTGCATCATGCCATGGTTATGATATGTGTGTTTACCAAGTTGTTTGCTTCTTTTCGGTTTGCTTCTCTCGTTAGCTTCGGTTACGTTCCGGAGTTGTGAGGATCAGTTCGACTACTTCATGGACTCATTCTTCTTCCTTCAGGATTCCATGCAAGATGACCGTTCCCCGATATCACCTCTATCTTTGCTTTGCTAGTTGTCTCGCTCTATAGTTATGCCTCGATGCCGATTCTTGTCTTTTCAGCCTCCTATGTTGCCATGAAACACTCTAACCGCCTCCTAGCAAACCGTTGATTGGATAAGTACGCTCTTGCTCAGCCCCTCTTATAGCGTTGTTAGTTGCAAGTGAAGTTGGAAGATTGCTCCATGTTTGGACTTATTTATTGGGATAACACCATATATATGTTAATTAATTAATGCACATATATATTGGTAATGGGTGGAAGGCTTGGCCTTCTGCTTGGTGTTTTGTTCCACTTATGCCACCTTAGGACTCGATAAACTGGTGTTATGTTCCTTGATTTTGCGTTCCTAACACGGTTGGGGTTTATGGGCCCCCCCTCGATAATTCGCACTTCTTAAAGCTTTTCCAGCAAGGCCCAACTTTGGTACTACATTTGCCTAACAACTAAAACTTGTCGAGGGAGTAATTAACCCGGGGATTTATTATTCAACCCCCGAGCCAGTGCTCGTTTTGAGTGTTGGTCCAAACTAGAGCACTGTGCGGGGCCGCCCCTTGGCAACTTGGGGTATTTTGGCACCTGTACGCCTCGCTCATCCGGTCGTAGCCTGAGACGAGATACACGCGGCTACTATCAGGGTGTCGGAACGCCGGGAGGTCTTGCTGTATTAGTTTTACCTTTGTCGAAATATGTTGAGCACGGGATTCCAAGAATACTCGGGTCTTCCCAACATGGAGTTGTGACTCCGCAGATCATGAGCTTGTGATGGGCTAAGTTGGGACACCCTGCAGGGTTATGAACTTTCAAAAGCCGTGCCCACGGTTATGTGGCAGATGGGAATTTGTTAATATCCGGTTGTAGATAACTTGACACCATATCCTTAAGAATACACTACCTGTGTGAGTACCGTGATGGTCTCTTTTCGAAGGGGTCTCGGAAAGTGAACACGGTGGGGTTATGTATGAACGTGAGTAGTTAGGATCATTTATTGATCATCTTTGGCAACCGTTGGCACATTTCTCATCTCGCTCTGACTTCGTAAGCTAGTTGCTTAGTGCTTGTTGCAGACACTTTATTACCTCTCCACACCTAAAGACTTTATTAGTTTTGATACCCGAGAATGGGATTGTTGAGTCCTTGTGACTCACAGATTACAACACACACCAAATGCAGGTACAGCTGAGGATGATGCAGGAGATGGACAAGAACTTCACTGGGAGTTCGATGAAGAGCGTGGTCGTTTTTATGTGATGTATCCCAACGATCAGTAGTGGTTCCTACTAGGGCAATCAGGACTTGTGGTCGTGGTATCTTTTCACGTTTGTTTTCGTCCGTAGTCGGACCCTGTGTTATTTGGATGAATGTATGCTACTGTATTAATTGTGTGACATGGCGAGTTTAAGCCAACTATTTTACTCTTTCATCCCTGTTCATTACATGAGTTGTGCCAAGATACCACGCTTGCGATTATTCCATAATGCGATTATGTCTCTAACTCGTGCCTCGACACGTAGGAGATATAGTCGCATCCTGGGCATTACAAGTTGGTATCAGAGCCTTCTCCGACCTAGGAGCCCCCTGATTGATCGAACCGCTATCGGTTGAGTCTAGGCACACACACACACAAAATGTTTTGAGTCCTATATATATCGGAGAGTAGGATTTCTTTTTACTTCTTACCCCTTCGTCCCTCTAGTGAGGACTCCTGACGTTGTTTTAACATCACTATCCTCAATTTTCACCAATTGTTTTAGGATCACGCCGGTATTGTTTGGATTGTTTTGATATCTTTGTGATGAGAATTTTGTCTTGGTGCCTCCCGTCTGTTTAGGATGAGTCCCGGGGAGTTGAGCTCCGAGGTATTGTTGTCCCATTGTGTATCATTGCAGTTCTAGAATACCAAGAGGCGGCCAACATCGAAAACTCTTCTATGCGTGTCTGGTGGTGAGATAACCCCGACGTCACCCAGTACTGGTGGGATAGTTCGGGAGTATTGCCACAGCTAGTATAGCGGATGCGTTTCGAATGTCCGAGGTAAATGGTTTCCGAAGGTGCCTGGTTATGTGTTGACGGATGGATACAGCTGGATGTAGGTATTGCTAGTTGGGTGAGATATTGTTCTTCCCCTGTATCCCCAACACCAGATTGCATAACCGGAAAGCTTCGGGAATTAATAGGTGGGATTCAAGTAGCTCTTAGGTAATCTTCCAACGGGTGCATGATATGAGGTTGGAGTTCAACATCTATTGGAGAGGTTATCATGGGCGTTGTTACACTAGGGGGTTGCATCTTAAAGGATCCTTGGCTATGTTGATCCGGGGATTGCAAGGCCCTTTGTAACACGTGCCATGGGGCATCAGCATGAACATGTGGGACGAAACCTCTATTATGTATTTGTTCCATCTGTTACCTTGTTGTTTTATTCTATCATTTTGTTCTCCCAAGTGGCTTCTCGACAAGTTGATGTACCATTAAGCTTATAAAATTCATTCGTTCAATTCTCTGTTCGAATGATATTGTGAAGATTATGTGGAAACATATATATCCTTTGTTTTGTTTTGAGTTGTGGTATTCGAGTTGCTTCAAAGTCAAGTATTGATTCCATACCTTTCCTAAGCAGTGTTCTCATATTTGTATGGGAGTGCTAGTCCTTCTTGATCATCGAGATTATTATGTTAAATTCTTCTCAACCGACGTGCTTCTCTTCAAGTTAACCCGATCCTTTTAATATGTGCAAGACCAAGTCTTAGTTTTTCTCAACGGTGTTCATTCCATTCATCCCAAGTTCTCTTTGTTTTTTCCACCCTCCCACCCTTTTTTCCTTTATGGAGCCAGAGTCCTTAATCAAGTGTCCTTATATTCTTGTGATGCCTCTTCATCAATCTTCTTTAATGTTTCATCCGTTGATTTCTCGTGAAGATGCTCAGGAAGATTCAAGTTTATCATTCTCCATTCTCGTTTCTTCTCTGGTGGATTAAATTCAAGCCTCAGTAATGGTAATATCTCTTCCTTTTTGTTTCACATGTTTTCCCATGTTGAATTTTCTTATCCGAAGTCTCTCTTGTTCATTCAACTCTCTCTAATTCTTATCCAGAGTGTACAAGATATCTCAGAAGATTCACGCTTCCATTCTTAATACGTTCAAGCTATTTCGAGGTTTTTATTACCTCATCCATGCCATTTAATTCAACCGGTGCACTATCTCTCAAGCAATCTTTCCCAACGGTGTTTCTTTTAAGTGGGCCCTAACCCACATGTCTTTTTCCAGGATCTTACCTGACTCTTCTAATTTTTCTGGAGTTATACTCAAATTTTCTTCAAAGTGTGACGTACGTATGGATTCCATCAGTCATATGCCTTCTCTAAGATCGCTTTCATTCATTGTTGCTTCAACCTTTGTATTTTCATTCTTTCGGAGTATCTCAAATTCTTCATGGTATTTCTCGTCGTTCTTCTCAACATTTGAAGACCGGAGAAGAGTTTCTCTTAAATCTTGGCCCGTTCTCTTGAAGATTCATGGTTCTAGCTTCATGCATCCTCAGAATTGTTTCGATCACGAGGAATCTTTTCATATCCTCCGAAGCATTTCATGAATTCTTTCCATTGTGATCCTCTGAAGGCCATCATTTCAGAAGATTTCTTCATTCTCAGTTTGCAACTTCGTTCTGCAACTATTCTTAATTGATGCCTCTTCGTTCGTCTCCATATTCTTATGGTGGTTCATTCAAGATTACTCTTCCGTTATTATCGTATCAATTCATTTGTTCTTTCTGAAATCCTACCGGTGATTCGTTGAATACTTTCTCAAAATTGTGCGAGATCACTCTTTAATACTTTGCAACAAGAATAAGTAGTATGCCAAATCCATTGGTTGTCATCAATATAAACTGGTGAAGGATAAGCATGACATAATTCTTATTCTTATCTTCAAGGTGATTTAATTCCCTTTTCTGGAGTTCGTTCATGACAATTATTGGTTGTTCATCTTTTCTTTCCGGAGTTCCAAACTCTCTCAATTATCTTGTGACGAAGCTCTATCTAAATCATTGCAAGGCTTAAATCTTAATCTCTTCATCCTTCACTTCTCATCCTTTTGTTACTGGAGTTCTTCATGGTGGTTCATCATGATTTAATTCATCCTCGAAGTGTTCTTTAAGATTCTTGTTGGAGCTAAAGTATTCTTCTTCTTACATTCCGAAGTGCAATTCTTGCTCCCTTTTCTATTGAGGTGGCGTTATGTCATTCTTGACAATTTCCTTCTTGTTTCATGATTCACAAGTTAGCAAGAATGAGACATTTAAACCTATCATATTCTTCGTTCATGAGATCTTTTCAACCTTCAATTTCCTTGTTGGAGTTAACTTGGGTTATAATTCACCTAAAGCTTTCCCTAAGAATTGTTGCTATTGTGGCTTATCAATGATCCAAGTTATCTCCTTATCATTTTGGTGGAAGAATTTTTTTCATCTCTTTGGTGCTCTCAATCAAATCAATTGTTTTCCGTTAGTGGCTGGTTGTCACCTCATAATTTTGAGATGTTTTCCATAAGCCCACAACAACCTTATTCTTTTGTTGTTTATTTTTAATCAACTCCATTCAATCCTTCTTTCTAAGGATGCTTTCAAATTCATTGCTGGTAGAAGTTATCATTTTCTTCTACTTTATTTCTTCCTAACAATCTATCTTATATTCTTTTGTTCCGGAGGTATTGTAATATTGATATCTTCGTTCCATCATCTCTTTCTTGTCAAGATCATGTTCTTTTCCTTGCCTGTCCATTTATCAGGATTGTCGTCTCCTCCATTCAAGTTCTCTCATCCTATCAAGTTTTGTCTCTCTTTTCAACTAGAGTGTTGTCTAAATCTTTCTTACACCTTGTGCCATTCTTTCAATTGTTCCGGAGGCAATGTGTTGTTGATTTCATCAAGTATCATCCCATCTTCTCAAGATCATGTTAATTCCTTCCATTTTCAGACGGAGTGCTGTCCAAATTCTGTCATTCTTATTCTTTGGCTATACCATTGCGGTTGCATATTCTTTTGGTTCATAAGCTCTTGTTTCATGTCTTTTAACCTACAAGGTTCTCGTAATGTTCCTTGTTCCTCTTTTCTAACGGAGTGTTTTCATCTTCGTTCATCTCCGTTGTATTCTTCTTTCAATTTGGTCAACCTCTCAAGTTTGTGGTTTCACTTGTTTGTCAAAGAAGCAACTTTGGGCTACCTCTTCCTTTTCCTCTTCTAGCCGGTGCCATCTCCAGGATCTTGCGTCGAGATCCTCTGTTAGTGTGGGAGAGTTGTGACGCCCCAAGACCGACGCTCCAGAAGACTTCCATATGTTTCGGGTTTCACCGTGTGTTTCATTTGTGATTGCTCTATTTATTTTTTTGCATTGCATCATGTCATAATGCATCATTTCGTCATTACTTGTTGTTTGCATTCTCATCCCCCTTCTTTTCTCTTCCTGTGTGATTCCTTTCTTCTCATGCCTTCATCAATGCACCCCCCTCTTGAGTACCTTCCTTTTCTCTTATCCAATTTATCGGACATTATATCTGGTTCAGAAAGTGTCCAATCTTTACCTATAAATCTTATGCCATTCCAACAACATCTATTTCAATTTTAGCTCCTTTGGACATGTTCGGGTTGAGTTTTCCATTAATTCAAGTTTGAATTTTTCAAACTTGCATTAATTTTCAGTCCCTAAAAATTCATAGAGCATTTTATTTAAAATGTGCTTATTCCCAGGACTCTATACATATTTTGTTCTCTGTCAATTCGACTCCTACCCTTCTATTCTTTTCCTCCAAGCATTTTCTATTTGGAAAAAAAGGGGGAAAGAAATTGAGGAAGAGAGAGGGCCCAACAAACATAACCGGGCAGGCCTCTAAGGCCCAGCCACACGCTTCTAACCCTAACCTAACCAGTCCTGATCCCCATCTCCCCCTCATCCTCCTCGCTCCCCACCTCGCGCAGCCAAAGAGGAGCGAGAGCTCCTCACTCTCGATCCCCATACCCGATTCAGCGCACCAACCCCCTCGCTCCCTCTACTCTCCCCGCCATGGTTGCGCTGCCTCATCGCTGCATCTTCGCCTGCCAGGATCCGTCACCCCGCACCTCGTCCCCGCGCCGCGCCCTCGCCGGAGAAGCGAACCAGGCCGGAGCCCCATCGGCCTCCTCGCTGCCCCCGTCGCCCTGCTGGCGCTGCTCTACTCCGTCCCCAACCCCCGCTCTAGCGACGACCCCACTGCCCTGCCTGCCTTGCTCTGGCCATGGCACTCGCTCCCTCAAGCTCCTGCGCCAGCCTCGCCTTCCTGCGCCAGATCCAGGCCGTCGTCCATGCCGCCGGCGACAACAGCATCAGCAGGTCCCCTGCTTCACTCTGTTGGATCCATGCGCCCGAAGTCAACCGTGCCGCTGGAGTGCCCGAGCTCCCCCTTGCCTCGCCTCCGTCTAACCAGAGCCCCAAGTCCGAAGACTATCGTGTTGTGTGAATCACCAAGGACACCTTCTGGAGGACCAACGCCGGAACAAGCACCATTTCTGTGGATGACGCTGAGTACTACTACACCCGAAGGGACTCGGATCCGTCAAGTACCCCTTGGGATCGTCAAGATCGACTACACAGAACACCAAGTACCTCGATGATCGATGACGAACGACTACCGCCGCCGTGACATCTACGAAAACGTGTACCACGACCGTCGCCGAAGACCCATGTAATGCAAGCGTCAAGTTCGACTACCGCCGAAATGTACAACTACCGTCGCGTGCGTTTTGCCCAGTACCACTACTTCCACCATGACCCGTGCACCACTACTTCCCCCGATGACTCGAACCGCTACGAAAACGCACGCTTCAAAGGAATACCGCCGAGACGACGCCCGTGAACGGATGAATGCTTGCCATGTATGAGTTGAACCATGTGTTGCACCGTGACCGACTTGTCGTTGCATGTTCCTCCTCGTATGCCCTGCCGTTGTCATGTGGGAACCGGGTAACCGGGAGCACCCACCATCTTGCATGACACGCTCACGCCGCCCTTCATCTTTTGCACCGGTCTCTCAACGAGTTACCAGGACCAATATGTTGCCGTGGCATCATTTCCGGATTCGTCGCTGTGGAACCTTCTCTTTCCACCACGGTGACAAATGCTTCGTAACATGTTCATATTAACTTTTAATAAAAATTGCATAAAACTTGAAAATGTCATCCGCATCATGATAACAACATCTAAATGACTAAAATCATTGTTTGCATTAAAATTGCTAAATGACACATGGGGATTTTTCGGAATTGTTGTTGTTGTTTCCGGCCTCATTTAAAAATGCCTTGATAGTGTGGTTTGCTCATGCTTCACCACTTGCCATGTTTAAAAAAGATTTAAACTTGTTGGGTTCATAACAAGATCATACTAAATAATCTAACATGGTGTTTTGTCAATATGCAACTCGTTGCATATTGAGCTCCACTTAAATTGTAGTGTTGTTTGTGCACTTTGCCATGCCATGCATATTTAAACCGGACATGCATCATACTTGTTTGTGCATCATGCCATGGTTATGATATGTGTGTTTACCAAGTTGTTTGCTTCTTTCTGGGTTGCTTCTCTCGTTAGCTTCGGTTTCGTTTCGGAGTTGTGAGGATTTGTTCGACTACTTCATGGACTCGTGCTTCTTCCTTCAGGATTCCATGCAAGATGACCGTTCCCCGATATCACCTCTGTCTTTGCTTTGCTAGTTGTCTCGCTCTATAGTTATGCCTCGATGCCTATTCTTGTCTTTTCATCCTCCTATGTTGCCATGAAACACTCTAACCGCCTTCCTAGCAAACCGTTGATTGGCTAAGTACACTTTTGCTCAGCCCCTCTTATAGCGTTGTTAGTTGCAGGTGAAGTTGGAAGATTGCTCCATGTTTGGACTTCTTTATTGGGATAACACAATATATATCTTAATTAATTAATGCACATATATATTGGTAATGGGTTGAAGGCTTGGCCTTCTGCTTGGTGTTTTGTTCCACTCATGCCACCTTAGGACCCGATAAATTGGTGTTATGTTCCTTGATTTCGCGTTCCTAACACGGTTGGGGTTTATGGGCCCCCCTCGATAATTCGCACTGCTTAAAGCTTTTCCAGCAAGGCCCAACTTTGGTACTACATTTGCCTGACAACTAAAACTTGCCGAGGGAGTACTTAACCCGGGGATTTATTAATCAACCCCCGGGCCAATGCTCGTTTTGAGTGTTGGTCCAAACTAGAGCACTGTGTGGGGCCGCCCCTTGGCAACTTGGGGTATTTTGGCACCTGTACGCCTCACTCATCCAGTCGAGGCATGAGACGAGATACGCGCGGCTACTGTCAGGGTGTCAGCACGCCGGGAGGTCTTGTTGGATTAGTTTTACCTTTGTCGAAATATCTTGATCACGGGATTCCGAGAATACTCGGGTCTTCCCAACATGGAGTTGTGACTCCGCAGATCGTGAGCTTGTGATGGGCTAAGTTGGGACACCCCTGCAGGGTTATGAACTTTCGAAAGCCGTGCCTGTGGTAATGTGGCAGATGGGAATTTGTTAATATCCGGCTGTAGATAACTTGACACCATATCCTTAAAAATACACTACATGTGTGAGTACCATGATGGTCTCTTTTCGAAGGGGTCTCGGAAAGTGAACACGGTGGGGTTATGTATGAACGTGAGTAGTTAGGATCACTTATTAATCATCTTTGGTGACCGTTGGCACATTTCTCATCTCGCTCTGACTTCGTAAGCTAGTTGCTTAGTGCTTGCTGCACACACTTTATTACCTCTCCACACCTAAAGGCTTTGTTAGTTTTGATACCCGAGAATGGGATTGTTGAGTCCTTGTGACTCACATATTACAACACACACTAGATGCAGGTACAGCTGAGTACAATGCAGGAGATGGACAAGAACTTCACTGGGAGTTCGATGAAGAGCGTGGTCATTTTTATGAGACGTATCCCGACGATCAGTAGTGGTTCCTACTAGGGCGATCAGGACTTGTGGTCGTGGTATCTTTTCTCGTTTGTTTTCGTGCGTCGTCGGACCCTATGTTATTTGGATGAATGTATGCTATTGTATTAATTGTGTGATGTGGCGAGTGTAAGCCAACTATTTTACTCTTTCATCCATGTTCATTACATGAGTTGTGCAAAGATACCATGCTTGCGATCATTAGTCGCATCCTGGGCATTAAATTCATAGTCCCGAATGTGATCACGGACATGACGAGGAGTCTCTAAATGGTCGAGACATAAAGATTGATATATTGGAAGGTTATATTCGGACACTCGAAGGGTTCCGGGGGTCACCGGATAAATACCGGAGTACCGAGAGGTTACCGGAACCCCCCGGGGAGTCAATGGGCCTTATTGGGCCTTAGTGGAAGAGAGGTGGAGCTAGCCTAGTGGAGGGTGCCCCCCCACCCCAATCCGAATTGGGGGGGGGGGCTTTCCTTTCTCCCTCTCTCCATTTTCCTTCTTCTGCTAGACCTACTAGGAAAGGGGGAATCCTACTCCTAGTGGGTGTAAGACTCCCCCCTTGGGCGCGCCATAGAGAGGCCGGCCCTCTCCTCCTCCCATCCTTTATATATCTGGCCAGGGGGCACTCCATAGACACACAAGTTGATTTCTTAGCCGTGTGCGGTGCCCCCCCTCCACAGTTACACACCTCGGCCATATCGTCGTAGTGCTTAGGCGAAGCCCTGCGCTGGTAACCTCATCATCACCGTCACCACGCCGTCATGCTGACGGAACTCTCCCTCGACCTCAACTGGACCAAGAGTTCGTGGGACGCCATCGAGCTGAACGTGTGCTGAACGCGAAGGTGCCGTATGTTTGGTGCTTGCATCGGTTGGATCGCGAAGACGTTCGACTACATCAACCGCGTTACTAAATGCTTCCGGTTTCGGTCTACGAGGGTACGTGGACACACTCTCCCCACTCGTTGCTATGCTTCTCCTAGATAAATATTGCGTGATCGTAGGAAATTGTTTGAAATACTACGTTCCCCAACAGTGGTATCAGAGCCAGGTCTATGCGTAGATGATATGCACGTGTAGAACACAATGAGTTGTGGGCGCTAAAAGTCATACTGCTTACAGCATGTTATACTTTGATTCGGCAGTATTGTGAGATGAAGCGGTCCGGACCGACATTACGCGTACGCTTGCGTGAGACTGGTTTCACCATTACGAGCACTCGTTGCTTAAAGGTGACCAGCGGGTGTCTATCTCTCTCACTTTAGTTGAATTGAGTGTGACTACACCCGGTCCTTGTGAAGGTTAAAACATCACACTTGACGAAAAGATGTTGTGGTTTTGTATGCGTAGGTAAGAACTGTTCTTTCTAAGCCCGTAGCAGCCACGTAAAACTTGCAACAACAAAGTAGAGGACGTCTAACTTGTTTTTGCAGGGCATGTTGTGATGTGATATGGTCAAGACGTG
Organism: Secale cereale; assembly: GCA_902687465.1. Lineage (NCBI taxonomy): Eukaryota > Viridiplantae > Streptophyta > Magnoliopsida > Poales > Poaceae > Secale > Secale cereale. Next base: position 255,068,442 of record LR738713.1, on the reverse strand, counting down.
ATGAGTTATATGTTATTGTATGAGATGATCATGTTTTGTAAATTATCGGCAACCGGCAGGAGCCTTATGGTTGTCTCTTTATTGTATGAATTGCGAAAGCCATGTAATTGCTTTACTTTATCACTATGAGTTAGCAATACTAGTAGTAGCAATAGTTGGCGAGACGACCACGACGCTACAATGAAGATCATGGTGTCAAGGCGGTGACGATGGAGACCAAGACGGTGCTTTGGAGAAGGAGATCAAAAAGCACAAGATGATGATGGCCATATCATGTCACATATTTTGATTGCATGTGATGTTTATCTTATTATGCTTCTTATTTTGCTTAGTACGGCGGTAGCATTATAAGATGATCCCTTACAAAATTTCAAGGTACAAGTGTTCTTCCTAAGTATGCACCGTTGCGAAAGTTCGTCGTGCCGAGACAACACGTGATGATCAGGTGTGATAAGCTCTACGTTCAAATACAACAGGTGTAAGACAGTTTTGCACATGCAGAATACTCGGGTTAAACTTGACGAGCCTAGCATGTCCAGACATGGCCTTGGAACCCTGGAGACCGGAAGGTCGAGCGTGAATCAAATAGTAGATATGATCAACATAAGATGTTTACCATTGAAAACTACTCCATCTCACGTGATGATCGGACATGGTTTAGTTGATTTTGATCACGTGATCATTTGGATGACTAGAGGGATGTCTATCTAAGTGGGAGTTATTTAGTAATATGATTAATTGAACTTTAATTTATCATGAACTTAGTCTTGATAGTTTTTGCATATCTATGTTGTTGTAGATTAATGGCTCATGCTACCGTTCCCTTGAATTTTAATGCGTTCCTAGAGAAAGCTAAGTTGAAAGATGATGGTAGCAACTACACAGACTGGGTCCGTAACTTGGGTATTATCCTGATTGCTGCACAGAAGAATTATGTCCTGGAAGCACCGCTAGGTGATAGGCCTGCTGCAGGAGCAACTCCAGATGTTATGAACGCCTGGCAAGCTCGTTCTAATGACTACTCGACAGTTCAATGTGCCATGCTTTACAGCTTAGAATCGGGACTTCGAAGATGTTTTGAACGTCATGGAGCATATGAGATGTTCCAATAGTTGAAGTTAATATTTCAAGCTAATGTCCGAATTGAGAGATATGAAGTCTCCAATAAGTTTTATAGCTTCAAGATGGAGGAGAACAGTTCTATTAGTGAACACTTACTCAGAATGTCTAGGTACTACAATCACATGACTCAACTTGGATGCAAAGTTGATGAATATAGTGTTATTGATAGAGTTCTTCAATCACTGCCACCAAGCTATAAAGGCTTCATGATGAACTATAATATGCAAGGGATGCAGAAGACTATTCCCAAGCTCTTCGCTATGCTCAAAGCTGCGGAGGTAGAAATAAAAAAGGAGCATTAAGTGTTGATGGTTAACAAGACCACTAGTTTCAATAAAAAGGGCAAGGGAAAGAAGGGGAACTTCAAGAGGAATAGCAAGACAGTTGCTACTCCCGCGAAGAAACCCAAGTCTGGAGCCAAGCATGAAACTAAATGCTTCTACTTCAAAGGGACTGGACACTGGAAGCGGAACTGCCCCAAGTATTTGGTGGATAAGAAGGATGACAAAGTGAACAAAGGTATATTTGATATACATGTTATTGATGTGTACCTTAATATTGCTCGCAGTAGCACCTAGGTATTTGATACTGGTTCGGTTGCTAATATTTGTAACTCGAAACAGGGGCTATGGATTAAACGAAGATTAGCTAAGGATGAGGTGACAATGCGCGTGGGAAATGGTTCCAAAGTCAATGTGATCGCCGTCGGCACGCTACCTCTACATCTACCTTCGGAATTAGTTTTAGACCTAAATAATTGTTATTTGGTGCCAGCGTTGAGCATGAACATTATATCTAGATCTTGTTTGTTGTGAGACGGTTATTCATTTAAATCAGAGAATAATGGTTGTTCTATTTATATGAGTAATAACTTTTATGGTCATGCACCCTTGAAGAATGGTCTATTTTTGTTGGATCTCGATCGTAGTGATACACATATTCATAATATTGAAGCCAAAAGATGCAAAGTTGATAATGATAGTGCAACTTATTTGTGGCACTGCCGTTTAGGTCATATTGGTGTAAATCGCATGAAGCAACTCCATGCTGATGGAGTTTTGGAATCACTTGATTATGAATCACTTGGTGCTTGCGAACCATGCCTCATGGGCAAGATGACTAAAACTCCGTTCTCCGTAACAATGGAGCGAGCAACTGACTTATTGGAAATCATACATACTGATGTATGCGGACTAATGAGTGTTAAGGCTCGTGGCGGGTATCACTATTTTCTGACCTTCACTGATGATTTGAGCAGATATGGGTATATCTACTTGATGAAGCACAAGTCTAAAACATTTGAAAAGTTCAAAGAATTTCAGAGTGAAGTAGAGAATCATCATAACAAGAAAATAAAGTTTCTACGATCTGATCGCGAAGGCGAATATTTGAGTTACAAGTTTGGTCTTCATGTGAAACAATGTGGAATAGTTTCACAACTCACGCCACCTGGAACACCATAGCGTAATGGTGTGTCCGAACGTCGTAATCGTACTTTATTAGATATGGTGCAATTTATGATGTCTCCTACCGATTTACCACTATTGTTTTGGGGTTATGCTTTAGAGACAGCTGCATTCACGTTAAATAGGGCACCATCTAAATCCGTTGAGACGACGCCGTATGAACTGTGGTTTGGCAAGAAACCCAAGTTGTCGTTTCTTAAAGTTTGGGGCTGCGATGCTTATGTGAAAAAGCATCTGTAGGATCGAAAGTATGTCTAGAGGGGGGTGATTAGACTACTTGTAAATATAAAAATTCTGCCTTTTGATCATGAACAGTTTTTGGCAGATTCTCAGTTATGATCAATTCAAGCATCACCCTACACATGCAATTCTAGAGTATAAGCAGCGGAAAGTAAATTGCACATGTAGTAAATAGAGGTGGAGAAGAGCAAACGCAATTTGGAGATGCGGTGATTTTTCTCGTGGTTCCGATAGGTGGTGCTATCGTACATCCACGTTGATGGAGACTTCAACCCACGGAGGGTAACGGCTGCGCGAGTCCACGGAGGGCTCCACCCACGAAGGGTCCACGAAGAAGCAACCTTGTCTATTCCATCATGGCCTACGCCCACGGAGGGCTAGCCTTACTCGAGGTAGATCTTCACGAACTAGGCGATCTCCTTGCCCTTACAAACTTCTTGGTTCAACTCCACATCTCTATGACGGAGGCTCCCAAGCGACACCTAACCAATCTAGGAGGCACCACCCTCCAAAAGGTAATAGATGTTGTAGATGATGATGAACTCCTTCCTCTTGTGCTTCAAATGATAATCTCCCCAACACTCAACTCTCCTCACTGATTTGGCTGTGGTGGAAGAAAGGATTGAGTGGAAAGCAACTTGGGAAGGTTAGAAATCAAGTTTCATATGGTAGGAATGGAGCAACTTGATCTCAACACAAGGGTAGGTGGTTCTCTTCTCAGAAAGTGTAAGGTAGGAGTGGTAGTTCTTTCTGATGGCTCTCTCCACGAATGAAGAGGGGGTGGAGGGGTATATATAGCCTCCACACAAAATCCAACCGTTACACACATAATTGAGCAATCTCGGTGAGACCGAAGTTGACAACTCGGTCAGACCGAAAGTTCAAATATAGTGAACGTTGGGGTTTTCGGTGGGACCGAAAATACCATCTCGGTTTGTCCGATTTGAGTCAATACAGGAACTTGCCAGTTTCGGTGAGACCGAAATCATCAACTCGGTTATTCCGATTTGAGGACAAACGGTTACAGAAGCTTGGCAGCCTGTATTTCGGTGAGACCGATCTCAAACTCGGATTGACCGATTTTTCTAGGGTTTGGCTTATGGCTGAGGTGGTTCATCTCGGTGGGACTGAGTTTGGAAAATCGGTTGGTCCGAGATTACTTATGAGTGTGTATTGTAGTGAAAGTTGCTGATAGTTGAAGGAGATATATCACTAAGCACTTGAGCAACCAGATCATCAACACAACCTCATCCCCTTTTAATAGTATTGGCTTTTCCTATGGACTCAATGTGATCTTGGATCACTAAACCAAAAATGGAGTCTTGAACTTTTGCCAGTGCTTGCCTTAGCATTTTGAGGGGTCCACTTCTTCAGTCATTTCCATACCCATATCACTGAACTTCTCTGTAATGATTCTCAAGTAACTATTAGTTCAATGATATATATGTTGTTATTAATTGCCAAAACCACCCAGGGATTAGTTGCACTTTCAATCTCCCCCTTTTTGGTAATTGATGACAACATATAGATCAAAGCTTCGACAAAGGGTATAATCAATGAATAATATCGTCGCTTTGAGAAGTATGTGATAAGCAAGAGCTCCCCCTAAATTTGTGCATTATTTAAAATTTGTGTTTGAATGCAAATGCACAATCAATTAGGATCATGGGTCACTCTTCCATGTCACATACATCTTGGTGGAGCGCACAAAATGATAAGAATGAATAACATGCACCCAAACACCAAGACATGAGTAAATAGCCATACAAGATAGGAATAGCATATGATAAGCATTAAGCACACATTAAAGCATAGTATGACCAAGCACTCATTAAGGTAGCATCAAACGTAGTATCAAGCACACTGAAAGTTTCAAGAACCAAAAGTACCAAATGAAACGGTAAAAGAACGAAAGAGCACTCTCTCTCTCGAAGCCCTATGATCTATACAATTTCTCCCCCTTTGGCAACAAGTTACCAAAAAGTTTGAAAAAGCATAGAGCTAAACGTCACTTTGGGCTCTGCTGGCGGCTCCTGTCTGGGTAGATGTCGGAGTAGATATGACGGCATCTGCGAAGACTTCAGCTGATGTCTGCGCTAGAGGAGTGGATACTGGAGCTGTGGCTGGAGTGACTGCTGGAGCTGTAGGAGGTGCTGAAGTGGTAGTCCTGGAGTCAGTCACTGGGATAGCAGCTGATCGGGATCCTCTGGGAACCGGAGCAGTCTGGCGATGAGAGTCCTGGACTAGGTCATCCTGCATGAGCTCTGCCCTGTCCTGCCTAGCTTCCTCCATGTCTGCCTCAAGCTTGTTGACGGTCACCTGAATCTCAGTCAGCTTCACGTCCAGAGCGTGGATCTTGTCATCAACAATCCTCTCTAGGCTCTCATGGGATTGTTCAATGCTGGCCAGGCGTTATTCAATCCTCTGGGTAGCTTCAAGAATATGCTCTCTGAAGCTCTTTGGTTTAGCTGCTGCTGCTGCCTCTTTATCAGCTTTGGCTTTCCTAGCAGCTTCAATCTTGGCTTGACCTTCAACCGAAGTTGGATCCTCCTCGTCCATCACAACAACATTATCTTCATGCTCTGGCTGCAGTGGTAAGTGCTTCCTATCCAACATGAATTTGCCCGTGCCAAACTTGGCATTGATAAGCATCTGAATCTGCGGGGCAAATCCACATGACCTCTTCTGGTCAGCTACAGTCCTCTTAATGGTCTCTACCATTAAGTCCATCACCTTGAAAGGTGCCTTCTCATCAAGTATGTGCAACATGTTGATAGAATAGCCTCTAATAATGCGATGGTCTCCAGACTTGGGCATCAAGGTATGCCTCAAAATAGTGTTAGTGGTAGGTAGACCTGCCTGGAGATAGTACACTGAGCCAAGCTTCCACACTTCCAAATCTCTTGCCGGGATCTCCTTGTACATGTTCTTCATGGAATCATGGTTCTTCTTAGGAATCCCATAGACATCAATGTCATCCTCTCTTTGCACTGGAGCATTCAGAAGTTCTGCCCATTCTTCAACAGACGAAGAAAACCTTTGACCTTCAGTCATCCAGGTGATCTTCCCATCAGGATAGAAGTGGGCTGTGGCATAGAACTGCATAATCATCTCGTCGTTCCAGTCTGTCAGCATCTGACCCACAAACTCAGCAACTCCACATGCAGTGAAGCTCTCATGCACATGGGGAAAGAAGTCTCTGTGCTCTTCACTGTCAATGTACTTCCAGTCAACGTACCTGGTGTCTGCAACAATAGGCTTCTTGTCCATCAGCACAGTCTCATAGAAGTCCTGCTGCTCTCTGGTGTGGAATCTGGGGTCCGCAGCAGTCCTTCTCCTCACGGCATATGGATCAGACTGTCTCCATAGCCTGAGACCTCTATCTTTCCATGCCTTCATATCCTCGGCTTGAGGATGAGCATCATTGTGGAGTGGCAGTTTTGGACGGAGTTTCAGCAACACATGTTCTTCTTCAGACTCAGACGGTGGCACATCACCCTTGTTCTTCTCAGATGCTGGAATTATCCTGGTAGTCCTCTTGGGCTTGGCAGAAGGCTTTGCTGGAGCTGCCTTACCTTGAGCAGGCTTCTTGGGCTTTGAAGTGGCTCCAGCCCTAATAGCATCACCCATGAGCTTAGCCTTCTGAGGAGGAGGCTGGGGTGCTTCTTCTTCTTCTTCTTCAACTGCTGCATCTGCATGAGGTTCAGCATACACTACCCTCTTCCTATTGGAATTTTTCTTCACTTTACTTGGAGCTCGCTCTTCCAAGTTCAGCTTCTTGGGAACAACTGATTGCTTGACCTTGCTGGTGCCTTTCTTTGACTGATGCCCTTGGTGCTCTTTGGCAACAACTTTTCTCTTAGGCTTGGAGGACACTTCTTCCTCAGCTACAAAATCAGAATCCTCATCATGTGAGTTCCTCTCCTTTCTGGTTCTGGTGGCTGCAGGAGGCAAGCCACTAGGTGTACTCCTCTCACCATCATCAATAGGGCTACTAGCCTCAGGACTAGTATCTGCCTCTGGAATCTCTGCAAAAGGTGACTCTGACCTGTTCTGGCTGTCACTGGCATCTGACATGGCTGACAACCTGTGAATAGATAAGGTATAGGCAGAGTAGAAGAGTTATCACAAACTGCAGAAGTTTTTGCAAACAAAATGAGTTCAAATCTTAGTTTTAAGTTTTCACAGAATGCATTTCGGTCAAACCGACTTTCAGTTTCGGTGAATCTGAAGTGTATAACAGAAACTTAACACACCACTTTCGGTCAGACCGAAATGGGTTTCAGTCCTGCCGATAAACTAGGGTTTCACTAAAACTTGTACTTCGGTCACACCGATTTGCACGACTCGGTTAGACCGAAAGTGCAGTGCAATGGCCAGAGGCCGAATCGGTCACACCGAAAATTTAAATTCGGTTTCACCAAGATGTGTTCTGTGGAAACCTAACCCTAAGAATTTTACTCGAAACAAGAACGATCTGATGGAAAGGAAGTTTTTCAATCGTGGCTAGATACAAGGCAAACCAAACGTGCAATGAATCAGATGGGAGCACGAGAGGGATCGAGACTCACCCTAACTTGGTGGAGTCCCTCTACGGCGGCAACGGCGCGGAGGAGAAAACCGTTGACGGCGGCGGAGTCCTGCGGCGAGGGCGCACAGGCGACGACGGCGACGATCCGGAGATCAGGGCGACGGCAGCAGGGGACGTGGGAGCGAAAACGTTTGAAGGATTAATCAACGCGCGCTGCCCTCGGTATTTATATCCCCTTGCTGTCGGTGGGACCGAGTTGAAAAACTCGGTGACACCGAGGTGGATAACTGCTATGCAGTTACGCATATCGGTCACGCCGAGATTTAGAACTCGGTTTCACCGAGATGAAACCTAGATCAGTCTAAGTGCTTTTCGGTTTGACCGAGTGGGAGAAGTTGGTCTGTCCGAAAATTACTTAGAAGGTTTTGGAAGTTAGCCCTAGACGGATCGGTGGCTCCGAGTGCTCCTCACTCGGAGGGTCCGAAAATGACTTGTTCAAAGTTGTGATATAAGCATGAATAGAATTTGAGACAAGAAAGCATAGATAGCTAGGGGAGGTGCTTAGGCATTCTTGTCCATCCATTTGGCCAGAAAAATCAAAACAACCAAAACAACAAATGGATGTCCTCGAATGGATAAAATCATGCATTCAACATGCTCACACAATAAGATAGCAAATGAAATATGTGTCAAACATGCACAACCAAAAACTCTAGCTACTAGCACACAATTTGTCGATGACTAGGTCATCTATATATGAGTATTTTGACTTAGGAGCCAAATGAGAACATTTGATCATAGGTCATACTCACCGTTTAAGCACAAGTGGGGTTACCACTTTTACATAAAGCATTGATGTGTTCACATCATTTGGAGATGCTTTAACTCAATTTTTAGAGCAAAGCTCCCCCTAGATGTGAGAACCCCTTTTAAAGGGTCAAACTAACCTTGGGTTGTCGTAGAAGACTTCATGTAGATGTTGATGATGTGGATGCTCAATGTTGATGTAGATCATCAAGAGTTGGGAGCTATCCTTTGGATTAGGGCACTTTCAATACCTACATGGGTTAGTCCCACAAGGAACAAACAAGGATATCCATAGACATAGATTGAAGTTCACAAAAGATGATGTCCATGAAAGCAATGATTACCTTGTCCCTTGACTTACCAACAAGAGGGTTTGTGACAACATGAACTAGTGCATGATGTGGAAGTTGATTGCACAAGTTGCCAAAATGAATATGAGTGAAGTATGTTGGCGGAGTCACCCTCAAGAACCTTCTAGTTCTTCTTCTTAGGGATCCACATCATCTTGATGGGAATCCTTGGGGTTGTAGTTGAGCTTGACGAAGTAGAACTTGATGTTTCCTTGGGAACCCACTTGACCATGGCTTGAGGTGCTTCAATGAATGCATCAATCTCCTCTTGAAGCTTGTCCTTGGCTTTTAGCTTGTGGTCTTGTGGTGGAAGGTCATCTTGAGCTTTTTCCACATTGGTAGAAGTAGGATCATACTTCTCCTTTTGAGAAACAAACTCTGGAGTAGGGTATTGACCTTCTTCCCACTCAACACCATCGGCGTTGAACTTTCGCTCAAAACCAATTCCTTGATTCTTCCGGTGCCTTCCTTGTTTGCGAACAATTTCCTCAAAGTTCTTGCTTCCGGCAAGACTCTTGTAGACACCTTTCTCTATGATTTCCTTCAATAAGCTATTCTCTTGCTCAAGTGTAACTTGGCTTGAAACATTGTTAGTGGAATCAAGAGAACTACTAGAAGTAACAACATTAGATTTAACATGGTTATTGTTACTACTAGAGGAAGAATTTTTCTTATGCTTGTCATGCTTAGTCTTAATAGGTGGCAAGAAATTAGACAAGAGAAGTCGTTTGGCAAGATATGAAGAACTCTTCTTTCGAAGATCGTCATTGATCGCTTTTAGAAACTCATGTTCTTGCTCTAGAGTGAGCTTCTCGAAGCGTAGCTTCTCATGTGATCTTAGGAGCTCTCTATGATCTTCTTGAGTTGTTTCATGAGATAACTTAAGAGTGTTTAGTTCTTTAGTTAGACGCTCAATCTCCTTCATAGCATTGTCATTCGACTCTTCTCGACTATAAAGACTACTAGCATTTTCATCGTTACTAAGCTCACTAGATTTATCATGCAAGAGCTCATCTTCACCAAGCAAGTCATCCTCATCACTATTGAAGTCAATGAATTCAGGGTGTGTTACCTTGGGGCCTTTAGCCATGAAGCATCTTCCAATTCCCTCATTTGGTGAATCAAATAAGTCATAGGAGTTGGAGTTGGAGGATACCAGTGCAAGGCCGGCAACACCTTCATCTTGACTGTAGTCGGAGTCGGAGTGATAACTTCCATCGGATTGATTGTCGGAGTCGGAGCCGGAGACCCATTCACCTACATGAGCTTGATGTCTTCTTCTTGTGTAGCTCCTTGATGACTTGTCTTTCCTTTCCGAATCCTTGCTTCTCCGAGAGGGTCTTCGTTCATAACGATCATCTCTACTCCTTCTCTCTTTCCGAGGTGACTCATCTCTTGATCTTCTTCTTGGAGATTCTTCTCTTCTCTTGTGGGGAGCCGTACACTCATTTGAGAAGTGTCCGGGTCTTCCACAATTGTAGCAGTTTCGATCACGACTAGAAGATCTCTTTTCAGCATATGATCTAGACTTTGAGCTTCTCTCTTTGCCTCTATTCTTGTAGAATTTGTTGAAGTTCTTAACCATTAGGCTTATCTCTTCATTGGAAATTAACTTGTCACTTGAGGATGTGGGAGCATCACTTGTAGCTTTGTAAGCACCACTTGACTTGTTGTGAAGCTCTTCCTTATCCTTAAGTGTCATCTCATGAGCAACAATTCTTCCAATGACTTCTGTTGGCTTGAGAGTCTTGTAGTTTGGCATCATTTGGATCAAAGTGCACACGGTGTCATACTTTCCATCCAAAGCTCTTAGAATCTTCTTGATGATGAATCGGTCGGTCATTTCTTCGCTTCTTAAGCCGGCAATCTCATTTGTGATGAGAGCAAGCCTAGAGTACATTTCAGCGACTCCTTCACCATCCTTCATCTTGAACTTGTCAAGTTGACCTTGAAGAATATCTAGCTTTGATTCCTTCACAGACTCGGTACCTTCGTGCATTTCAACCAAAGTATCCCAAATCTCTTTAGCATTCTCAAGACGGCTGATTTTGTTGAACTCCTCGGGACACAAGGCATTGAAGAGAATGTCACAAGCTTGAGCATTGTTTTGCAACATCCGCAATTCTTCAGGTGTGGCTTCGCGATCCGGAACTTTTCCTTCCTCGAAGAATTCACCTTGCATACCAACACAAATAATGCCCCATGCGGCTGGGTTATGACCAAGAATATGCATTTTCATTTTATGCTTCCAACTAGCAAAATTTGTACCATCAAAGTAAGGACCTCTACGATAATTACCCTCACTAGACGCCATACTCTCCTAGGTTGTGAAACCAAGCTTATGGAGTCCAATGCAATGGAAACCAAAACAATGGAGACCAAAGCTCTGATACCACTTGTAGGATCGAAAGTATGTATAGAGGGGGGGGTGATTAGACTACTTGTAAATATAAAAATTCTGCCTTTTGATCATGAACAGTTTTTGGCAGATTCTCAGTTATGATCAATTCAAGCATCACCCTACACATGCAATTCTAGAGTATAAGCAGCAGAAAGTAAATTGCACATGTAGTAAATAGAGGTGGAGAAGAGCAAACGCAATTTGGAGACGCGGTGATTTTTCTCGTGGTTCCGATAGGTGGTGCTATCGTACATCCACGTTGATGGAGACTTCAACCCACAGAGGGTAACGGCTACGCGAGTCCACGGAGGGCTCCACCCATGAAGGGTCCACGAAGAAGCAACCTTGTCTATTCCATCATGGCCTACGCCCACGGAGGACTAGCCTTACTCGAGGTAGATCTTCACGAAGTAGGCGATCTCCTTGCCCTTACAAACTTCTTGGTTCAACTCCACATCTCGATGACGGAGGCTCCCAAGCGACACCTAACCAATCTAGGAGGCACCACCCTCCAAAAGGTAATAGATGTTGTAGATGATGATGAACTCCTTGCTCTTGTGCTTCAAATGATAATCTCCCCAACACTCAATTCTCCTCACTGATTTGGCTGTGGTGGAAGAAAGGATTGAGTGGAAAGCAACTTGGGAAGGTTAGAAATCAAGTTTCATATGGTAGGAATGGAGCAACTTGATCTCAACACAAGGGTAGGTGGTTCTCTTCTCAGAAAGTGTAAGGTAGGAGTGGTAGTTCTTTCTGATGGCTCTCTCCACGAATGAAGAGGGGGTGGAGGGGTATATATAGCCTCCACACAAAATCCAACCGTTACACACATAATTGAGAAATCTCGGTGAGACCGAAGTTGACAACTCGGTCAGACCGAAAGTTCAAATATAGTGAACGTTGGGGTTTTCGGTGGGACCGAAAATACCATCTCGGTTTGTCCGATTTGAGTCAATACAGGAACTTGCCAGTTTCGGTGAGACCGAAATCATCAACTCGGTTATTCCGATTTGAGGACAAACAGTTACAGAAGCTTGGCAGCCCGTATTTCGGTGAGACCGATCTCAAACTCGGATTGACCGATTTTTCTAGGGTTTGGCTTATGGCTGAGGTGGTTCATCTCGGTGGGACTGAGTTTGGAAAATCGGTTGGTCCGAGATTACTTATGAGTGTGTATTGTAGTGAAAGTTGCTGATAGTTGAAGGAGATATATCACTAAGCACTTGAGCAACCAGATCATCAACACAACCTCATCCCCTTTTAATAGTATTGGCTTTTCCTATGGACTCAATGTGATCTTGGATCACTAAACCAAAAATGGAGTCTTGAGCTTTTGCCAATGCTTGCCTTAGCATTTTGAGGGGTCCAGTTCTTCAGTCATTTCCATACCCATATCACTGAACTTCTCTGAAATGATTCTCAAGTAACTATTAGTTCAATGATATATATGTTGTTATTAATTGCCAAAACCACCCGGGGATTAGTTGCACTTTCAGCATCAACCTGATAAGCTCGAACCCAAGTCGTAGAAATGTGTCTTCATAGGATACCCAAAGGAAACTGTTGGGTACACCCTCTATCACAGATCCGAAGGCAAGATATTCGTTGCTGAGAATGGATCCTTTCTAGAGAAGAAGTTTCTCTCGAAAGAAGTGAGTCGAAGGAAAGTAGAACTTGATGAGGTAATTGTACCTTCTCCCAAATCGGAAAGTAGTTCATCACAGAAACTAGTTCCAGTGATTCCTACACCAATTTGTGAGGAAGCTAATGATGATGATCATGAAACATCAGATCAAGTTACTGCTGAACCTCGTAGGTTAACCAGAGTGCGTTCCACGCCAGAGTGGTACGGTAACCCGGTTCTGGAATTCATGTTACTACACCATGATGAACCTACGAACTATGAGGAAGCGATGATGAGCCCAGATTCCGCAAAATGGCTTGAGGCCATGAAATCTGAGATGGGATCCATGTATGAGAACAAAGTTTGGACTTTGGTTGACTTGCCCGATGCTCGGCAAGCCATTGAAAATAAATGGATCTTTAAGAGGAAGACTGATGTTGATGGTAATGTTACTACCTACAAAGCTCGACTTGTTGCGAAAGGTTTTCGACAAGTTCAAGGAGTTGACTATGATGAGACTTTCTCATCCGTAGCGATGCTTAAGTCTGTCTGAATCATGTTAGCAATTGCCGCATTTTATGATTATGAAATCTGGAAAATGGATGTTAAAACTGCATTCCTTAATGGATATCTCAAAGAAGAGTTGTATATGATGCAACCAGAAGGTTTTATCGATCCTAAAGGTGCTAACAAAGTGTGCAAGCTCCAGCGATCCATCTATGGACTGGTGCAAGCATCTCGTGGTTGGAATATACGGTTTAATGAGGTGATCAAACTATATGGTTTTATATAGACTTTTGGAGAAGCCTGTATTTAGAAGAAGTGAGTGTGAGCTCTGTAGCATTTCTGATATTATATGTGGATGACATATTGTTGATTGGAAATGATATAGAATTTCTGGATGGCATAAAAGGATACATGAATAAGAATTTTTCAATAAAGACCTCGATGAAGCTGCTTATATATTGGGAATCAAGATCTATAGAGATAGATCAAGACACTTAATTGGACTTTCACAAAGCACATACCTTGATAAAGTTTTGAAGAAGTTCAAAATGGATCAGTCAAAGAAAGGATTCTTGCCTGTGTTACAAGGTGTGAAGTTGAGTAAGACTCAATGTCCGATCACTGCAGAAGATAGAGAGAAAATGAAAGTCATTCCTTATGCCTCAGCCATAGGATCTATCATGTATGCAATGATGTGTACCAGACCTGATGTGTGCCATGCTATAAGTTTAGTAGGGAGGTACTAACGTAATCCAGGAGTGGATCACTAGAGAGCGGTCAAGAACATCCTGAAGTGCCTGAAAAGGACAAAGGATATGTTTCTCGTTTATGGAGGTGACAAAGAGCTCATCGTAAATGGTTACGTTGATTCAAGCTTTGACACTGATCCGGATGACTCTAAGTCACAAACCGGATATGTATTTTTATTGAACGGTGGAGCTGTCAGTTGGTGCAGTTCCAAGCAGAGCGTCGTGGCGGGATCTACATGTGAAGCGGAGTGCATAGCTGCTTTGGAAGCAACAAATGAAAGAGTCTGGATGAAGGAGTTCATATCTGATCTAGGTGTAATACCTAGTGCATCAGGTCAATGAAAATCTTTTGTGACAACACTGGAGCAATAGCCTTGGCGAAAGAATCCGGGTTTCACAAGAGAACCAAGCACATCAAGAGACGCTTCAACTCCATCCGCGATCAAGTCAAGGAGGGAGACATAGAAATTTGCAAGATACATATGGATCTGAATGTTGCAGACCCATTGACTAAGCCTCTTCCACGAGCAAAACATGATCAGCACCAAGACTCCATGGATGTTAGAATCATTACTATGTAGTCTAGATTATTGACTCTAGTGGAAGTGGGAGACTGAAGGAAATATTCCCTAGAGGCAATAATAAAGTTGTTATTTATATTTCCTTGTATATCATGATAAATGTCTATTATTCATGCTAGAGTTGTATTAACCAGAAACTTGATACATGTGTGAATACATAGACAAAACAGAGTGTCCCTAGTATGCCTCTACTAGACTAGATCGCTAATCAAAGATGGTTATGCTTCCTAACCATAGACATGTGTTGTCATTTGATCAACGGTGTCACATCATTAGGAGCATGATGTGATGGACAAGACCCATATGTTAGCTTAGCACTATGATTGTTTAGTTTTACTGCTATTGATTTCTTCATGACTTATACGTGTTCCTATGACTATGAGGTTATGGAACTCCCGAATACCGGAGGAACTCCTTGTGTGCTATCAAACGTCACAACGTAACTCGGTGATTATAAAGATGCTCTACAGGTGTATCCGAAAGTGTTTGTGGTGTTGGCATAGGTCGAGAATAGGATTTGTCACTCCGAGTGTCGGAGAGGTATCTCTCGGCCCTCTCGATAATACACATCGTAATAAGCCTTGCAAGCAAACGACTAATGAGTTAGTCACGAGATGATGTATTACGGAACAAGTAAAGAGACTGGCCGGCAACGAGATTGAACTAGGTGTGATGATACCGACAATCAAATCTCGGGCAAGTAACACACCGATAACAAAGGGAACAACATATGTTGTTATGCGGTTTGACCGATAAAGATATTCGTAGAATATGTAGGAACAAATATGAGCATCCAGGTTCCGCTATTGGTTATTGACCGGATATGAGTCTCGGTCATGTCTACGTAGTTCTCGAACCCGTAGGGTCCGCATGCTTAACGTTCGATGACGATCGCTATTATGAGTTTATGTGTTTTGATGTACCGAAGTTAGTTCGAAGTCCAAAGTGTGATCACTGATATGACGAGGAGTCTCGAAATGGTCGAGACATAAAGATTGATATATTGGAAGGTTATATTCCGGCACTGGAAGGGTTCCGGGGGTCACTGGATAAATACCGGAGTACAGGGAGGTTACCGGAACCCCCCGGGGAGTCAATGGGCCTTATTGGCCTTAGTGGAAGAGAGGAGGAGGCAGCCTAGTGGAGGGCGCGCACTCCACAAGCCCAATCCAAATTGGGTGGGGGGCGGCCCCCCTTTCCTTTCTCCCTCGCTCCCTCTTCCTTCTTCTCCTACACCTACTAGGAAAGGGGGAATCCTACTCCTAGTGGGAGTAGGACTCCCCCCTTGGGCGCGCCATAGAGAGGCCGACCCTCTCCTCCTCCCCTCCTTTTTGTACGTGGCCAGGGGGCACCCCATAAACACACAAGTTGATTTCTTAGCCGCGTGTGGTGCCCCCCTCCACAGTTACACACCTCGTAATGCTTAGGCGAAGCCCTGCGCCGGTAACTTCATCATCACCGTCACCACGCCGTCGTGCTGATGGAACTCTCCCTCGACCTCAACTGGATCAAGAGTTCATGGGACATCATCGAGTTGAACGTGTGCTGAATGTGGAGGTGCCATATGGTCGGTGCTTGGATTAGTTGGATCGCAAAGACGTTCGACTACATCAACTGTGTTACTAAACGCTTCCGCTTTCGTTCTACGAGGGTACGTCGACACACTCTCCCCGCTCATTGCTATGCTTCTCCTAGATAGATCATGCATGATCATAGGAATTTTTTTTTGAAATACTACGTTCCCCAATAGACTTTGTTTGGAGTGATGCTGCCAATGAGGCCTTTGAGGCGTTTAAAAAGCAGTTGGCTGATCCACCGGTTCTCGCTGCTCCCATCGAAAAGGAGCCCTTGTTGTTATATGTTTCTGCTAATGGCCGGGCCGTCAGTGTAGCAATTGTGGTGGAATGGGAAGCAGGCAAGGAGCATCTGGTTCAGCGGCCGGTTTATTACATCAGCGAACTGCTTATTGAGTCCAAACAGAGATATTCGCATTGGCAGAAGTTGGTATATGGGGTGTTCATGGCTAGTCGAAAGCTCAAGTAGTATTTCCTTGGTCATCCAATCACTGTGGTTAGTTCTGCTCCCTTGGGGGATATCATTCAAAGCAGAGAAGCCACAGGTAGGGTAGCCAAGTGGGCTATTGAGCTTGGACCCCTTGGTTTAAAGTATATGCCTCGGACAGCTATCAAATCTCAGGCACTTGTGGATTTAATCAATGACTGGACAAAACTGCAGATGCCAAAGGATAAGCCGGACAACACATATTGGACTATTCACTTTGATGGATCCAGGTAGTTGGAAGGCTCGGGGGCTGGAGTTGTCTTGACTTCCCCGTGAGGTGATAAGTTTTGCTAGGTTTTAAGGTTGATGTTCCCTTGTACTAACAATGCAGCTGAGAATGAAGCCTTGCTCCATGGTCTTCGGATGGCTAAAGAGATGAATCTAAGCCGGGTAAGATGCTTTGGTAACTCGGATATGGTGGCTCAGCAAGTATCAGGAACTTGGGATTCTAAAGACCCACTCATGGCGGCTTACTGCCGGGCTGTTGATGCAATTGCTTGTCACTTCAAGGGCTATCAGGTGGAGCACATTTGATGCGGAGCATCCTACGGACATCACCATGCCAAGAGTCCATTCGGCAAGTGACACGTGTGACCTCTACTTCTTATACATAAATGTGAATCTTCTCCTTTACACATGTTCACTTGACCCCTTCGAGGATGCTATACTACTTGACACTTCTCCCGTGTGCATGCATAGGTATTGTCGGAGCTTCACAAATGTCGAGGAGGAGTGCAAGCCCCAAAGAACGACTACACCATCCACGAGGGAAGCGTGGAAGAGAAGACGGAAGAAAGGAGAAGAAGATGGACAAGTCTGCCCGGATGATCCGGACCTCCACCCAGATGATCCGGACGACGCCCGGATGATCCGGCCTCCGGTCCGGACGATCCGGTTAATGCACCTCGAGGCACCCGATGGCTCACGACGAAGCCGGATCATCCGGGACCCCGTCCGGATCATCCGGACCCCGACGCCCGGATCATCCGGCCTTGCCTGCGTGCATGTATCCGGGCCGAGGCCCGTGTACCTATTTCGCCCCTCACTTACCCCTTCATGGCCCTAGAATATATATACTCCTCCACCTCCACCATTTTAGGGTTAGCAAATGGGATAGCTCATTTTAGACTAGAGCTTTGCTCATCTAGTGGTTCTACTCCTAGGAGTGACTGCGGCCCCTCTTCGGAAAAGATCCACACCGGATTCAAGACCTCCTCGGAGAAGATCCCTCGCGAATTCAAGACCTCCTCCCGGAGTTGAACTCTACCTTGTATCTTTCCTATTGTTGTACATGTACCTTGTGATCTTGTGTGTTTGATTGTCTAGTGGATGTGTGATTGGACTTGTTCTTGAGTGTTTCCCCTTATGATTTCTCCTTGTTCTTCCCCGTGTTCATAGTGTTCTTCGTGGGATCCCCTGCATTTCGTGAAATATCGTCCTAGATCGGGTTAGCCCTGCATTATATGGTATCATGAGCCTTGGTTCATCACAAATTTGGAGCCTCCCCACCGTTTTCTAGCCTAGTTTTGTTGTGCTCTTCCCCAATTTCGAAAATTCCTCAGCAAAAATAGCCCCAAATTTTTTTGTGAATTTTTGGTTTGATGAGAGTTTGTTGATTTTGATCCATGGATTCGCTTGGTTTCAAGTGGATCTAGCATCTCCACAAGTTTCCCCACTTTCCATCCACGAAATCCTCTCAATTTTGAGCCCAAAATCATCCATTTTCGCCCCCAAATTCGTCCCCGAGAGGAAACCCGAGCGGAGTTGACCCGCCCGGATCATCCGGACACCTCCCGGATGAGCTGACCCTCTCCCGGACGTCCGTGTAATTTACGCACCTGGATACCCGTACCGGAGCTGACAAACTCGGATCATCCGGACATAGCCCGGATGAGCTGGACTTTCTCCCGGATGTCCGGCTAACTCTGAAACTGACGCGGCTGAAATTTTGTTTTGGCCATAACTAATTCATCTGGAGTCCGATTTTGACGTTCTTTACCTCGTTTGGAACCTCTTGACATCCCTCATACCACAAAAATACCACCATCATCATTTGACTCTATCGAATTTTTGGAACTTTGGCATCTTTGCCTAGGGCTTCCACCATATCATCCGCTATACCACCACCGACTTCCGCAACCTAACCCATTTTGTCCACCATAGCATTTGTGGTTGCTTGAGTAGTGATTTGAGTCTCCTAAGGTTTTTAGGCTACTTAGGAACAATTGCTTCTTCATCAACCACCACCACCTCTTCCGCATAGCCTAGTCCACTATACATTGCCAACCAAACTTAACCCAATTTTGTTCGGGCTTGTTTGAGTTGTGGCTTGTGTATCCTAAGGTGTTTCCGCTACTTAGGGACGGTCACTTCAACTCCGACAACGTGTATATCCCCACCATCATCTTCCGCAACCAACACCGCTTTCCCAATACCACCATTTGACATTTGTCCTTGAGATTTTGAGTTGTGGTTTTTCCATTTCCTAAGGTGTTTCAGCTAATTAGGAACGGGTCTACATCAAGAACGCCGCCTCTCATCATCATCATCAGACGGTAACTTCGATGACATTATTGTATATTACCTTGCAATTGCATTGTTAACCCCTAGCCCATTTTGCGTCACTTGCCTATCGAGACTAGCCATTTGAGTATTGCCGGCAATGTTACTTGTGCACATTAGTGATCATCGATCCACGCATCCATTGCCTACATACCATATCAGCTTGGTATCATCATATCATCCCTTGTGTCACAAGATTGTTCCCGCATATACACAATTGCTATCTTGGTTTGTGTAGTCCGCACCGTGAACATACAAAAAGAAAAGAATAAGCTTTTAAGCAAAAAGAGAAAGACAAAGAAGCTTGTAAGCAAGAGCCATAGCATTGCATCACAATATATCATATGCTATCATATCCGATCATCTTGGATCATCTTGTGCTAAAAGCGCTGGAATATCATACATAAATAACATACTTGGGATAGAAAGTTGATACATTTTGCATCCAATAGGTTGTGCACAAGTGTCGTATCCGCCTATAGAGAAATCGTGCTAGCGGCTCTCTTGAGTTGTGCAACACGAGCGTTTTCCATGGACTCCACATTTTGTGCTTATTCCTTGGTTGCACGGCCCCATCTATCTATCCGTGTGCGTTTTTTCCGTGTGCCAACCATATTGCTTTTGGTCTACTTGTTTCGCTTGCGAATTTGTGAATCTCTTTCAACATTATTGAGTCTTGCTAACATTTCCATCAAATTTTTGTGCCACTTATCCTAACCAAGCCACTCTATAAGCTTTACTTGATAGGTGTGAGTGAACAAGTCCGGTACCAATTCCACTATTCTTTCATTTCACATTGAGTGAAACGAGATACATCCTCAACGTTGGGAAAAGGTAACTTGGTATTGTTTATCTCATTTCCTACTCACCTTTGCTCGAGTCTTGTGATGGATAGGCAAAACATTTCATCTACTTCGATCTACACCAACAATGAAAAGTTCGATGCCATGACAAACCACTTGCGCGCCAACATGGATGCTCAAATGGAGGAGCTCAAAGTCCTCATCAAGACCGCCAAGAGATCTCCCTCATCTTCGAGAAGACGCTCAAGTGTACATCCTTCTGAGCTACCATCTTTGGCAAGATCACATCGGCATCGACACCATCAACGACAAGAACATGAAAGTCAAGAGCTCAACACCAACAACTGCTCAACGACTTCACCGTACACATTGGCATCTTCACCAAGCAACTTCAAGGCATCTTCACCTTTGGATATGCGACATCTTCGCCCACAAGCACCTCAAGATCATGCTCAAGAGAAGCTTCCCAAGCTCAAGTACGCGACTTCCACGATCTACTACGACCTCGACAACGACCACGAGATTCCTTTCTATGGGACTCAAGAACCAGAGGAGTATCTCGAGTGGGAGCGCTTGACGGACGACTACCTCATGCTACTTCAAGTTCCTCCCAAGATCAAGTGAAGTGCACCACAAGGAACTTCCACGACTACGCGTCGACATGGTGGTTTCACACACCTTCGAAGGACTATGACACGAGTTGGCCCAAGACGAAGAGAGCTTTGCAGCGACAGTTCGTGCCTCCCACCTACACAGAAGATCTTCTACGCCAATTGGAGAACACAATACAAGGATCCAAGTCCATCGACTAGTACTTCAATCAGATGAAGAATGCCTTGCGATGATCAGGCGTGGACGACCCCATTTCTATGAAGTTCCACTTCATGGTGGGATTGAACAATGACATCTCCAAGACTATCTTCCTCGAGAACTACAAGTCCCTTGACGACAACTACATTGGTGCTCTCAAGGCGGAACAAGAACTCATGAAGGCCAAGGCTTCTCCACCGCAAGCACACTTCTTGAAGACCAAGCTCTAAGACGGTGAGCTTGTGGCTAGTACCACCACGATGTCCAAGCCCAACAAGCTCCAAGACGATGCTCCCAAGTTTGACTTCACCGTCATCCCTCTTTGTGGCATTGATGATGCCGAGTCTCCTTCGAATCTTTTTCAAGACGGTGCGACGACGACTACGACTACGGAGCCATTCGAGAACCAAGCTTTGGAGGCGAGTGACATGGCGATGAGCAAGGAGATGCTTCCATCTTTGGAGGTGAGAATGATGATGTGCCATCTTTGGCTTTCATCCACGGCGACAATCACGATATGGTTGAGCATGGGATTTTCCCTTCGACCACGGCGACGTAGGATGACTTGAGTGACTTGTGCCACCATATTGAGAGTGAGAGTGAGTTCACCACTAGCCCCATATATGACGAGTTTCCCCAATTCACATGTGACGAGAGCCACAACCCCCACCACTTGAGTGAGATGAGTGACTCCACCATATGTGAGTTTGAGTGCACCTATTTTGAGGGAATGAGTGAGCCACCAAGAGTGAGATATTTGATAGGTCATGTGAGGCCACTTTCAAAATTAATGAGTTGACCTCTACCTCTATTGTGTCTTCGCATTTGGTTCTAGGTCCCATATATGATGCCGCGCCGATCCTCGACGACTTCGTCCATCCTATGGAAAAGACGATGGCCATGGTGGAATATGATGCACCACCCACATGGTTCCATCAAGATGAAGATGATGACCACCATTTGGTCTTTCCCACCTCACCTACACCACATGAGTGGAATGAGAAAGGTAACAAAGGTGAAGGTGATGCTCTCGTCCCACTAGTGGACTATGTTGACATTGATTGCTTGCATGATGTTGATCCACCTATTGCCATGTTTTGTGCTAGTATGATTTCCCCATGCAATTATTTACCCATTTATGATGAGTTTGATGATTTCCATGTGGAGTCTATTAGTTGTGATGCCATGTTGCATAGGATTTCTTGTGATAATTCTCTTGGTCACATCATGTTTGCTAATACACTTGACTTGTCGTATGGTATGTGTGAGATCAACATTATGTCACATTTCCAATCTCATCGTAGTAACTATGAATATTCCATTAAAATAAACCCAATGTGTACTTATGGCATAGATGACAAGCCCATGGTTATTGCCATTTGTTTTTCTTGTGATGATATTGACATGCTTCCTTTGCATCATATCCATCATATGCCATGCCATGATTACCTAGCTTCGGACATGCATTGTTTTGGATGTTGACCCACTTCTCCACATTATGCTTCCAATATTGTTCATGAGGAGACCCCCATAGTTTCTTCATACATTTTAGGAGACTTTGATCCGTCCCATCCATTGCATGATTCCCATGCTTGTGTGCACAATATGCTCCCCATGAATGAACATGCTATAGATGTGCCATATAATTGTATGCTCAATTTGCATCCACATCATGCTATACACAATAACTATCCATTCATGATGGATGACATGTTCTTATACCATGCATCAAATTTCTTTGAGCGATGCTTATCTTGTGCTAACTCACACATGCACATACACATCATGATGGATGATGTGTACATTTACCACGCGCACAATTTCTTTGGTTTGCATCTATTTTGTGTAGGTCCCCATACTCACTCTCAACCTCGCAAGAGCACGAGTTGACGAAACGAGCTCTAGAGAGCAATGACGACTTGGGATTCCTTAGATTATCTTTCCAACCGATCCATTCGCGCAAAGACTTCGCGCATTTCTTCTACATGGCCCTCACATGGTTATGGGTTATTGTCCATTATATCTCTTACGCTCATCTTGCCATGTTCACTTTGCTTGATATGCTCATTTATATGCCTTTGTCATGCATTTGTGACCCATGCTTTGCATTACACATGATGATTGATTCTCATACTTGTATGTGTATTTGCAAGCTTGGTGGAGATATTGCTTGTTATTGCCATGATGCCTTTGTCCCCCATGCCTATTATGATGCTTTCATCTTGATTTGTGATCGTGCTTGCGATATGTCATGTGCATTGCCTATATCCACTATTTGCTCACATGACATTATTGCCCTGATTTCCTATAGTGTGTTGCATCTTCGCGCCACTAGTTTGCACGACATGATTTATATGCTTGACTATGTTGCATCACCCATGATTCATACATGCTCATTTCATGCGGTTGATGGCTACTATTGCCATGCTTTGCACACGATTGCTAGTCCATGTTGTCATATGTCTCCATATGTTGCCTCTCGCATGCTAAATGATTTGCCATGTATTGAGTGCAACAATGCCTTTTGTCTTGCAAAAGAGATTGCCCCCATAGCATTCTCACATATATTTTGAGATTTTGACATAATTCTTGTGAAGCATGCTTGTGTCACCTCTTCGCACCATATGCCTAGTGCCATGAATATTGTTTGCATCATTTTATTCATGCACTTTTGCTCCTAATAGTTATGTGCAAGAGAAGAGAACCATCATGATGGATGATGTGTTTATCTACCATGCACATATGTTGTTTGTTTTGTTCTGTGCATGTGTAGGATAATTGGACTTCGTGTCGACTTCCACTTCACGTGAGTTGACCATTCGAGCTCTTGAGAGCGAACCACCTTCTACCACGACAATTCTACATCGCACTTGCTTGTACTTCAGCATTGTGAAGGACGCACAAGGACACACTTCCAAGGTGATATCCTTCTCTTTAGAGTCACCCAAAACCATGAGCCTGGATATTGTGGATCACACTACTTGTGTTGCTTGCACCATGAGACTTATTTGTCATCTTGGACCCCTTGATTGCACACATGTTAGAGATCTCGCTTCGACTTGCCATTATCACATTGCCATGCTTCATGATATATATGCCTTGTGTGTTGCATCTAACATGTGGATTACTTGTCCTTATCACATGCTTGGGTGCAACAATATCATCTCTCCACATATGCCATGTCCCATTGATTGCTACATGCTTGACATGATTGCCTCACACATGATGAACAATTGCTCTTTCTATTGTGTTGAGTGCCATACTACCTTCAGTACACCATATGTGCATTATGCTTGGATTGTCTTGCACTTGATCCATGTGTTTAGACACTTCATTTCCTTTGGTGTTGTGAATGATTCCTATGCCTACCATAGACCTTTCATTGAGCGCATTGCCCATGCTTGCTATGACCTTGAGGTAGATGCTTGTTCACTTGTCAAACATATTTGCATCTCTACCTCACAAGTGCACATTTGTTCCCATGATATATTTGATTGTACTCATTTGATGTGCTTACATGCCATGTCACAATCCTTTGCCCTGCCATATGTTATGCTTGATGACAAAACTTGTTGGGTGAATCACCTCTCGAATGCTTGGTTTTGCACTAACGCTAACCACATTTGTCTTTCCAAGTGTTTGTTGTCCTTGCTCCTTTTGAAGGAATCACTAGACAGTGCGACATTGGAGAGTGCCTATTTCGAGCTTCAAGATGACGAGTACTTGGTGATCGTCCACTTCTACACGGCGACGCCATCTGTTTCCCATGGTGATTTGGTTTTCGATCCGAGGTCGGATCTTTCCCAAGGGGGAGGGGATGATGCGGAGCATCCTACGGACATCACTATGCCAAGAGTCTGTTCGGCAAGTGACACGTGCGACCTCTACTTCCTATACATAAAGGTGAATCTTCTCCTTTACACGTGTTCACTTGACCCCTTCGAGGATGGTATACTACTTGACACTTCTCCCATGTGCATGCATAGGTTTGTCGGAGCTTCATGAATGTCGAGGAGGAGTGCAAGCGCCAAGGAACGACTACACCATCCACGAGGGAAGCGTGGAAGAGAAGACGGAAGAAAGGAGAATAAGACTGTCACATCCCTAGATCAACCCCTGTGCTCTTTGCCTGATCTTCATGTCATCATGTTTAAATTTTTGCTAAACTTGAATTGGGGAATGATCAAACCCTAGCACCAAAAGAATTCAACTAGGTTCAACCTAAAAATATTTTCATTGACCCAAAATGCCTTTGAACATGTTCATGATTTTTGAAATTGTCTAGAACCTCTGCCAAAAATGGTGCACACTTTATAGGGCCATTCTGGATTTTTGAATTAAATCTTAAGTATTTGCATTTGGGCATTTAAATGCTATATACTATTTTAAATGTCCAAATATTGATGAACTAAAAATTTTACTGTTGGAAATAATCCAAACAGTAGCCTCAAGCAGTTTCATGAATTTTGAGCTTGTTCTAGTATTTTAGATAAAGCCAAAATAGTTACAGAAAAATAGAAAACAGTAATTAAAATAGAAAACAGAGAGAGTTTTACCTGCACTTACCTAGGCCACTCACCTGCTGCCTGTCCAGCCCAGCGCGGCCCAGGAGCTGGCCCAGCCCACGGCAGCCACCACCGCTGCCAGTCATCTCTCTCCTCTCGCCAGGAGGACGAGGGACGCGTGCTCGGCGCCTGCGGCCACACGCCGCGCCAGCTCCTCCCTGCCTGCCTGCCTCCTCCTCCCCCTGGATGCCTCTGGATGACGCCACAGAGACGCCAGAACCCCCTGCACCTCTCCCTCTCTCCCCCGAACGCTCTCCCCCTCCTTTATTTCCCCCATCGAACATGGCCGTCGCCGCCGTTCGCCGATGCCGCAGCCACCAGCATCCCCACGCCCGGCGAGTTAGCCCATGAGCTCCGCATCTGATCCGTGAAGCTCTAAGACAATGCACGCGACGCCAGGTGCCCCGAATGCCACGCCATCATCGCCGTCTTGATCGCCACGGCCGGCGATCGCCGCTGCTCGATTCGCAGCATCAAGGACGCCCCCGAGCTCGTGGACCACCTCCTCGTCCTCGCTGTGAGCTCCACTGCGTTTCCCCTCTCTCCTTTTCGCTTGCCCCCTTGCCGTAGCGCCGTTTCCACCGTGACCGGAGCTCCTTGCCGCTGAACATGACGCCGCCGTGGACAGAGCTAGCAAAGCTCGCGTCCAAGCCTTCCGTCGTGCTCAGCATGCTCCTAGGAGTCCGTAGAGCCCCTTAGCTCACCTCCCCGTGCCCCGTAGCACCTAACCCGTCGGTGCCCGAACTCCGGCGCTGCCGCGAGCTCGTTTCCGACGAGCTCCGGCCACCCCAGCTCCTCCCACTTGCGTGGATGGATGCGGGCGAGCAAGGGCTACGCCCTGGTACCCTCAGCAAGCCAAAACGCCGCCCGTAGCGTGTTCTCGAGCCGTGCCGCCGTAGATTTGGTCACCGCCGGCGAGGTTCCGGTGACGCTGACGTGGCCTAATTAGTTCAGGCACTAATGACCCCCCCTGGGTCAATGACAGGTGGACCCAGGCCCCTAACTAATTAAGGTTTAGACTTAGTTTAGTGTTATTTATTTCTGTTAGTTAGATTGGACACTGACATGTGGGCCCTGGGCCCACTAACAGTTAGATAGTATTAACTTAAGGCTAACTAACCCTGTTAGCTAGTTGTGTCACTGACACGTGGGGCCTAGACTCTGTTAACCTTTAGTTTAGTTTTAAAACTTTTAGTTAGCCCTGAGAGACTGACCAGTGGGACCCACTGGTCAAGTTTGACCCGAACAGCCCCTGTTGACTTGCTGACGTCAGCATGTGGTCATGCTGACGCAGTAAAGTATTTCTGGAATTTAAAATAAATCTTAAATGATTTATTTATTTTAGAAAATAGCCAAAATAATCTATAACTCAGATGAAAATAATTTATATATGAAAATTGATCAGAAAAATCCAAGGAATCTGTTTATGGCATTTTCATGCATGTTTGAATAACTTACAGCCACTGTTTAGGACAATTTGAATAAATGGCATTTGAATAATCACATATGGAGTTTGAATTTGAACCTTTGGTTCAAATCAACTTCATTTAATATGGTTGCTAGTTGCATTAGCTCAATCAACAGCATATGGCCATGTCATGATCATGCATCATATTGTCGCATTGCGTTGATTGTGTTCTCTCTTGTTTGCCGGTGTTTGTCCCCTCTCAGTAGACGATGTTCCGACGATTAGTTCGATGACACCGATGAAGAACTATTACTATCTTCAGAAGTGCCAGGCAAGCAAACCCCCATTGAGCATTTCGATACAATTCCACTCTCTCGCTCCTGCTCTCTTTTACTGCATTATGACAACAACGTTTCAACTGTTACCTACTGTGGTAGTTGAACTCCTTTCCTCTGCACGACCTGTCATTGCCACAGTAAATAGTTGAAACCCACTAGTACGAGTAGGAGTTGTTTGAGCCATGTTATGCCTACTCATTCATGCTTTCTGGTTATGCCTGCTATTGCTTAGAGTCGTGTCAGTTCTGATTCATCAGGGATGAATTGGAATGTGGTGAACATGTCCTACTGTGTGTGAACACGATTTGGTAAAGGTAGCGGTAAGAGGCCATGTAGGAGTACATGGTGGGTTGTCTCACTGGAACCGTCCTTAAGAACTGAGTTTTGTGTAAGTTGTCCAATGACTAGCTACTACCACGCATTGGAATGCTTAAGTGCCCCTCTCGACTTATTAATCAACTCGACCTCTGTCCAGGAGTTGCAACTAGTTTCTGGTGTTTGTAGGTAGTGCTAGTAGTCTACCAAGTGGCACCCGGTACAAGTGGGCTTGGGACAGACTAGGTGCAGTGGCCCGGTGTACCAAGTGGCACCCGGATGGTGGGCTTGGGAACCCTGTACACATTGTTTGGGGCCGTGAGCGACAGCCCGGCCGGATCTCCCCACGGATGGAACCCGAATAGGCGATAAATCTGGACTAGAGTCTTGTGTGGTTAGTCAGGTCGTGGCCGACACCCTCGCTAGGCTTCCACTTGAAGGTTGCCGAGATACACGACGTGTACATGGCGGTAAGTGGCGAGAGCGTGTGTGAAGAAGTAGACCCCTGCAGGGTTAACATGATCTATTCGAATAGCTGGGTCTGCAGTTATGGACTTCTTGGATGCTTACGTGGTACATAGACAAGTGACAGTGGATACTCTAAAATGCTCAAGACAAGTGTGAGTGCTATGGATGGCCTTCTCGTAGGTAGACGGGAATGGATCCATAGTGGTGTATTGATTGGTGAATATGTGGACTCGTGTGCGCCACCTCAAAAGAGTTACTTGCGGTTGTAGTTTTAGGATAGCCACCGAGTCAAAGCTGGCTTGCTGTAGTCAAACTCCACCACCCCTTTGTTGATACTGATGCATATGTAGTTAGTTCTGATGTAAGTCTTGCTGAGTACCTTTGTACTCACGTTTGCTTAATTTATGTTTTTGCAGAGAGACTTCAGTCTCGCTAGTGGTTCCGCGTGGACTTCGACGTTTAGCTTGTTACCTCAGCTACGATCTTGTACCCTTGGGAGGGTCTTGTAGTTAGTCAGGCTTCTCAGCCTTTTTCATTTGTAGTTGTCTGTACTCAGACATGTTATGCTTCCGTTGCCTGTATGCTCTGTATGTTGGGTCATGTGACCCTTGTTTGTAATAAATTCTATGATGGCTCTTCTGGGCCTTATCTAGATGAGTTGTTAAGTTATGTTGTGATGCCATGTTGTACAACACATACTTGCATGTTATGCGTACGTGTAATGTGTATTGCTATGTGTGGGATCCGACACCTAGTTGTTTACCCTTGGTAGCCTATCTTACAGGGAAATGTCTCCTAGTGCTTCCACTGAGCCTTCGTAGCTTGCTACTGCTCCGGAACACTTAGGCTAGCCGGCATGTGTCCTTCTTCGTTCCTGTGTCTGTCCCTTAGGGGAAATGTCACGCGTTGTTCCTTTAAGTCCTTGTAGCTTGCTACGACTTGGGTTCATACGTTGATGACCGACACGTTCGTTGCTGGGTCATGTATGCATGTCTCTGTAATTTAGTGCCACTTTTGGTTTATAACTGGTCATGTCGGCCCGGGTTCTCTGTCATATGGATGCTAGCGACACTATCATATACGTGTGCCAAAATGCGCAAACGGTCCCGGTCCCGGTAAGGTGGCACCCGTGGGGATACCGTGCGTGAGGCCGCAAAGTGATATGAGGTGTTACAGGCTAGACCTGTGTGACTTAGGATCGGGGTCCCGACAGCTTTGGTATCAGAGCCTGACTGCCTGTAGGATTAGCAAGCCAAACTGGTCATAGTCGTGTCTAGAAATTCTTTAGTTATATAAGGTAATTGATTGTGGAAGGGAATGTAAGGCTCTTTTTACTCCTTTACCCTATGCCCTTCTGATCTGAGTCACCTTCTTCTTTCTACGGGGATTAAGAAACTAGGATTCTCATTCTAATTATCAGGATCACGTTAATTGTGGATTCAACCCTTAGTTCAGTTTCTACTACTTCTGTTTGTTAAACTGTTGATCTCAAAACCTTGACATTATGATGTTGAGTGGTTATGCTATCTTCGTGCATGAGTCTCAGAAGTATTTTCGAGCATTTACAGCCGTTATGCTGTCCGAGTCATCCCAGGTTTCTAAATGGTCTGATGCATTTGCAAATCCATTCTTCCTGTTTCCGATGCTCCTTTGGGTCAGGTTAACCACACTAATCACCGAGTTGAGGTACTCTGTTACCTCGACATATATGTTGGAGTTAATATTATGACCCTAGGTGTCCTAGAGTATCACCCAGTAATCTAGCAATGCTTTTTATTCTCGGTGTAATGATCCTGGCCATTATTCTCGAAAGCATCCCGTGATGCCATTTAGTTAGTAGGCATTCTATTCCTGGGTTTTTGAACCCAAAACTCACTCCACATACCTCCTGTTGGTAGTATTTGCTCGTCCCTTTAGAATATTAGTAACCTTGTGATAGTCCTCGAGGTCCGTGGTGAATCATTCTTCCAATACCATGAACCGTTATGGCAGAAGTTCTGAACCAAAAGATCGCAACCAGAGTGCTCTTGATGAGTTCACCATCCCACATTGTGACTCTGCCAGTCCTACCTTTCTGCATGGGTTATCCGGAAGAAATATGTTGAACTAGTTCAACATGCTAATCTATGCATCCACAACTCAGAAATTCATATGTGCTTTTGGTTGTTCCTCTTCGGTCTATTCCTACCATAGTCTATCAATTGATAGTCAGGAGTAGTTGTGCATTCGTGTTCATCGATGCCTATTACTCTTGAGGTCCATCAAGCCATTCTATTCGGAATGACTAGGAGAAACAAACCCCAGTACCTCATCCATATCCAGGATTGGGTCAAAGCAGTTGTACTCCGCAGATCAAAATGAGATCAAGCTTTTGATCCGTTCTACTCTGAACTGTTACCCTCTTCACGTCAGGATTCTCATGAGAATTGTACTATCTCTTATGAACTCTTGATACAGTGATACTTCTTGCCATCATCGTTCATTCTTCGGTCTCCGTGTTATCGTAATCGGAATACCGATAGGTGAATCGTGGTGTGTGAAATCAATACTCCTAGCAACTCCGTTGCTTGGTAGTTAAATGGAAAATAACCTCATCCTTAGTGAGTTGATTGTCGAATCATCACCCTAAGGTTGATCGTGCTACCTAGTCCATTTTTCTGGTGCACTCTTTGATCAATGAGTTAGGATTGCATAAGTCCCTCACTCTTGTGATCATATCATCTTGCCCTGAAAAGCAAGATTGTTTGCGGGCTTAGTAACATATTGGTGGTTCATGATTTTCCGAATATCTTCTCGGAAGTATCACCATGTTGTCACCTGACCGCTATGTTGAGCTCATGATCAAGTTGGTATTCTTGTAAACCATCCTTTCTCCAAGAATCTGTGTCGGATACCCTGAACTAGTTGGTTAAGCTAAACAACAACTTGGAGAGTTGGAAGATAAAAGCTTAATCCATAGCTCACTCCAAAGGGATATTTTGTGTGTGTGTTGAAGAAAGATGATATCTTCATCGATTGATCTCCGTGATCATTTGTGGATCTATTGTCTTGTCCAAACTTTGATTTGAGTATGGGTTATCGCCAAGTCAAATTAGAACCAACGATATTAATAACGTTGTCTTACTCGTGGTTGATTCCTCGAGCATACACCGTTATATCTCTTGGTCTGCCCAATGCTAACACCGTGTTCACTTAATTGTGGAATTCCACCTATATTGAAACCTGGATGAGTTATTGTTGAGCCCATCGACAACATCCTTATCCTCTCCATGATTTTGTTGGACATTAAGCTAGTGTTGGAAACTTTGTAAGCAATGCCTTCGTGTTCCATCATGAAGCTTACGCTTGGATGGAAGAAGTGACTTCCTCCAATTCATGTGCATTTGATGCAAGTTGCCGCCATGAATTTGAGAAAAGATTGTTTTGCTTCTTCTGGATCATCCCAAGTCAGTTATGCATGTGTGAATGTATACTATGGCTTGGCAGATTAATTACCTCCACTCCATATGTATTCCCTAGCACACCAAGCCACTGATTGATTTGTTCAAGGAGAAGAAGTTCCATCATAAGAGCTAATCATATGACTTATGTAAGGATTTCGATATCCTAGACGATGGTTCCCAATCTGAACTCGGTAGTATTTTATCATAAGACTACTATGTGGTCAGGCTTGTCTAGGACAACGTGTTCACAGGTACGTAGCAGAACTAGCTCATGTTTTGGAGCTTACTATCTCAGTTCAATCCCCGAGAATCTCGCAACGTCATCTCGTCGATTTGGGTTGCAAACTTTCATTTTTCTCTCTAGACTCGATGAGTCTGGAATATCCTGACACCAGCCAGATCTGAATCTCAGGCAGATATGATGGTTGGAGCATTTTCCAAGAACTATAATATTGGTCTCTCGATAACCGGTAAAATGGATGTCGTGGCCAACACACCCAGCCGGAAGACCTATTGTTGCAGTATCTTGATTGAAGAGGTTGGCCACCTCCCCATAAGGATTTCGTAGGATTTACTCCAACAATTGCTCCTTATGGATTCTTGTGCTCCCGAAGTCCGACCTTTACTTGATGTTCAAGATACCTAACATATCTATGAATGGATTACACTAACACATCAAGGAGAACATTAGAAGCGGAGTGCTAAATGTCTCTCGGTCGATCATCCAGATTTTGCCCCTTGGCTCCGCTAAGGTGAAATCTGAGAAAGTGTTATATTCCTTTGCATCTGCATCGTCCATCGTTATTCATCATGGTAGTATGTGGTGTTGCCAGGATCCTTGACACGGATATTGGTGAAACCTTGATGAATATGGAAATGCTCAAGTTCTTGAGAGCACGCACAAGCATTAGATGTTATCACCGACACTAACCGGGATTGCTCCCAGTGTTCTTGGTTATGCTATAACCTCTCCAGGAGTAGATTCACTCTCTACTGTTGGGTTTCTTCCCAGATACCAGACTCATTCCCAGCATTTGCATTTTGTTCCCAGCTTGCACCGCCAATGTGCCATTTTACCATGGGTTCCATCCATTTCCGATGATAAGCAAAATCATCCCTTGTGTTGTCCTCAACAAGGTAGTCCACATCATCCATTCTGGCCCGAGTATGTCGTTCTTTTGAACTCCTTCAAACTATCTATTTTGATTTACCTCAGGCTGGTATAGGGAATTTCAATGATCTCTATATCAAAAGTAATTCTTTTTGCCACTTAAGGGAATAATTCTATGAGTCACCTTCTCTAAGGTGCACCGTCTGGTGGCATCGATCACCATCTTCCTTAGGTGTGGAATTGGTTGCCTACCAAGTGAACCTTCATCATTTGTTTCACTCCATCCCCCTGGATGAGTGTTCCGTGTCTCAGATCAAGAGATGTTTCAATGTCTCACTCCTTGAGTTGATCTTGAGTTCCTTGATCTTCGGGAAGATCGATTCCTATAGTGTTTGTCTCTGTTATCATCTGGTTGGATGAAGATCTCAAAGCAAGGATGACAAGATCAATATGATGCAATAAATCAATATCTCCGAGAAGGAAAACTGGATCGTGAAGATTGTGTTAGCTAGTGTCCTTCTGTCTTCTTACCTCACGACTTGAATCTCGGGACGAGATTCTTGTTTAGTAGGGGTGAGTTCTCACATCCCTAGATCAACCCATGTGGTCTTTGCCTGATCTTCATGCCATCATGTTTAAATTTTTGCTAAACTTGAATTGGGGAATGATCAAACCCTAGCACCAAAAGAATTCAACTAGGTTCAACCTAAAAATATTTTCATTGACCCAAAATGTCTTTGAAAATGTTCATGATTTTTGAATTGGTCTAGAACCTCTGCCAGAAATGGTGCACACTTTATAGGGCCATTCTGGATTTTTGAATTAAATCTTAAGTATTTGCATTTGGGCATTTAAATGCTATATACTATTTTAAATGTCCAAATATTCATGAACTAAAAATTTTACTGTTAGAAATAATCCAAACAGTAGCCTCAAGCAGTTTCATGAATTTTGAGCTTGTTCTAGTATTTTAGATAAAGCCAAAATAGTTACAGAAAAATAGAAAAAAGTAATTAAAATAGAAAATAGAGAGAGAGTTTTACCTGCACTTACCGGGGCCACTCACCTGCTCCCTATCCTGCCCAGCGCGGCCCAGGAGCTGGCCCAGCCCACGGCAGCCACTACCACTGCCAGTCATCTCCCTCCTCTCGCTAGGAGGACGAGGGACGCGTGCTCGGCGCCTGCGGCCACACGCCGCGCCAGCTCCTCCCTGCCTGCCTGCTGATGTCTACACATGCTTCTATTCTTGTAGATTATGTTAGGCCTCCAAGCACAGAGGTTTGTAGGACAGCAGCAATTTCCCTCAAGTGGATGACCTAAGGTTTATCGAACTCAGAGAAGTAGAGGTTGAAGATGGTCTCTCTCAAGCAACCCTGCAACTAAGATACAAGAAGTCTCTTGTGTCCCCAACACACCTAATAAAACTAGGAGTTGTATAGGTGCACTAGTTCGGCGAAGAGATGGTAAAATATGGATGATAGGAGTGGCAAAGCAAAGTAATATAAATCTGTAATAAAAAAGTGCAGCAAGCAAACAAGTGGTAAACGTGAGCACAAATGGTATTGCAATGGTGGAAACAAGGCATAGGCTTCATACTTTCACTAGTGGCAACTCCCAACAACATTAACATAGTCTAATCACATGATATTTCCCATAAAACATGCAATGGAGACGAACTCGGAGGTCATTCCTTTGTGGTCAAGAGAGGACGAGAATTATGTAGGGCTACAAAAGCACACCTCAAAGTTCGTAGTTCTCAATCTATGGATTTCCCAATGTCACCGCGGCCATCCAAAGAGAGTACCATAATCACCACAACATATCTCCAGGATAGTCAAAGACAAGCACCAAGAGACTCTCAATCTTCGATCAACACAGAAAAGAGGAAATCACTCATGAAAATGTTCTTCTAATCCATGTCCAATAGACCGCTGTCACCTTGGTCTCGGGAATTATACTAGATAAAGACAAGTGAGTACATCAATTCAATACATAGAGGAAGGGGAAATATCATGGGATCACCCTAGATTAACATAGCCTATGATCACAACGAAGATCACATCATGGGAGAGAGAATTGACCACATAGCTACTGGTAGAAACCTCAGCCCCGAGGAGGAACTACTCCCGCATCATGGAGGGAGGAAGCAACGTCGATGGAGATGAATCCGGGGGCACTTCCCTGTCCCGGCAGGATGCCGGCACAGGAATTCTGGTCCCCCGAAACTTGGTGGCGATGGCGGCGGAGATCGGAATTGCTTCTGGAGAAAAGGGTTCTGGAATCACGGTTTCCGCGACGGGAGAATAAATAGGAGGCCAAGTAGGGAATCAGAGGAGGTGGGAGCCCCCAGGCGGCCCCCCGGCGCGGCCATGGGTGGGGCCGCACCATCAGGGCGCCTGGGGCCCCTCTGCCCCCCTCTGGCCCCACTTCTGGCGCATGGAAGCTTCTGGAGCTCTGATTTTTTATATATTTTTCCCGGAATTTTTCTGGCAATTTAAGTATTGGGAAAAACTGAAATACAAAAACAGTAGAAAACAGAAACTGGCACTGGGGTGCACTGAGTTAATAGGTTAGTCCAAATATGATCAAAAGTGTATGAAAGTGTATCAAAAGCATAGCAATATCACCCAAAACATGCATGGAGCAAGCAGAAATTATAGATACGTTCGGGACAATGCACATTACACTCAGAATGACAATCATGCTCTCAATAGTTGGTGCTTTGAAGAAAGAAGGTGGAGACTCTCAAACCGTGGATTTTGATGGCAAGGTTGAAAACCCGTGGCTGGAAGCAAAGACTAAACAAGTACCAGAGCTCGTGGTTTTAAAAACAGAGATAAAAAGCTTTTGGGAGGTGCATAATTTGTCAACGAATGCTAGTAGATAACCCAATTACTTCTTATGCTGGACAAGTTTCGAGGAACGGCTCCCACACGGGGACGATGACATCCCCTTAATCTCCTTTGTTTATCACTGCCAGAGTTTCCTGATTTCTCATGAACAAAGCGTGAAGGAGGGTTTGTTTGTTGCTATTATCTTTTGTGAGCTGGGCGCACTCATGCCAGTCCCTCCTCGTATTAGGGGTTTGCAGATTAGACATGCAATCCCGGGGTAAAATTTGTCCAACATAAGAAGATCATGAATTACCTACTACTTCCTCATGAGCTAAAACAGAGGCACAAAAGAGAAATGCTTTTTAATAATTTTGAGATGGTACAAGAAAGTCTTCGTTAGGAATGTCAAGTAAATACCATATATAGGAAGGTATGGTGGACTCATATGGCATAACTGGTTTCAAGGATTTTGGATGCACAAGCAGTCAGACCGCTTAGTACAGGTGAAGGCTAGCAAAAGACTGGGAGCGACCAACTAAGAGAGCAATGACGGCCATAATCATGCAGAGCGACAAAGCAACATTGAATCGGGCATGGAAGTTATACCACTACTCAGAAATTAAAGATCATCAAGGCTTGATAGACTTTCTTTACAGTCTTAAATATGCGTGAGCATATGCCAAGTCAATCAAAACAAATTCTTGGAGGAAGATATCACTAAACCATACCACATCATAGGCAAACAAATCATGCTGGTACTTCAATAACACATTAAGAAACCCCAGCTATTTGAGACTAACCATAAGAAAACATGAACTACTAAGCACCATTATGCACATAGCATTTTTATCATAGACATATCAACCAGTGACACATAAGCCAATTCTCTTAACAAGATAAGCATGATAACTCAAGAGAGTTCCAGAAGCAACAACCTAAACAAAAGCTCTTAAAAAGATAAGCATGAAAACTAAGAGCTAAGCATGACAGCAGCTATGAAAAGATAAAGAACACACACAAGAAGATACGCATGTCAGCCTATGTTGTGTTCTACAGTGGAGTGGAGCGTGTTTCTCTCCCAAACAATGAAGGCTAGGATCCAACTTGTTAAGAACAGCAAGTAAAACTAAATAAACTAAAAAGAAAAGAGCAAGACGCTCCAAGCATAGCACATAACGCATGAAGTGATAAAAATATAGTGGAACGAAGGACGAACTGATAATTGTTGATGGAGAAGGGGATGCACGGGGGCATCCCCAAGCATAGATGCTTGAGTCTCCTTGGATATTTCTTGGGGGTGCATGGGGGCATCCCCAAGCTTGAGCGTTTGACACTCCTGAATCTTCTTTTATCATCTTCCCTCGCACACTTGAAAACTCCCTTCATACATAACTCATCATAATCTGATTAGAGAGGTTAGTACCCACAATAAAATATTTTTTCTCTACTGGAAACAAATATATTCTTGAAGGTCTACTATTTCTCAAGATCGCCAAAAAGTTTTTGCAGAGAAAAAGCAAGCTTAAGGTCTGCAAAACGAAGAAAAGGCAAAACAGGGCAGAATCTGTGAAAAACAAACCAGCAGGTAGTAAATAATTTTTTTGGGGTACTTCTGCAACTCAAATCAAAAAACTCAGAACGGACGCTCGAAAGCCAATTGTATAGAGCATGATGTCAAAATAATTCAGATCAAAAAGATGATCTGGTGATTTTATTCGATTTTTTCTTTCCAAGGACAGAATCTGTTTTCTGGACAGCATGTCACAACTTTTGAACTTTCTTGCAATTAGAGGCTAAAATTGGCACAGAGCTGAAAAATAAAGATACAATGATGTTGCTACAGTAGTAACAAACATCAAGACCACTAAAAACTGAAAGAACAAAACTGAAAGCAAAAATAACAAGGGTTGTCTCCCTAGAGCTCTTTCTTTATAGACATAAAGATAGGCTTAAGACTTTAATGATGCTCTCATAGGAATAAGAGTTGAAGAACAAAAGAGAGCTTCAAGAAGCAAATACCAAACACATTTAAGCCTAACATGCTTCCTATGCATAGGAATATTGCAATAGAATAATTCATTGAAGCACAAAGCAATAAGCTAGGAAGACAAAACAAGTGCAGCTTCAAAACCTTCAACATAAAGAGACGGAACTTGATATTATTGAAATATCTATAAGCATATGTTCCCTTCTCATAATAATTTTCAGTGGGATCACGAATAAACTCAACAATATAAGCATCACATAAAGCATTGTTACCATGATCCACATGCAAAAAGGTACTCTTACTCTCCACATAAGCATAATCTTTCTCATTGGTAATAGTGGGAGTAGGACTATCATGAACAACTTGAACACTATAGATTAATTGTGTATTAGGAAGATGGTGTTCAACAAGGGAGTAATTCCCTCCATGATTATTACAAGTTTCATAAGGATAATTTCTCCTTATGTCATAGGTACCTTTATAATCACTATAGATTGGAGTTATAACATCATCATAGTAGAGAAGAGCATTATCATTGCTAGCAACTATATTTGTAAACATGTTGTCTTTATTCTTACTAGCAAAAGAATTATCAATTATTACATCACTAGTGGGTAAAGGATTTGCAATCCTATCATCCCCAAGCTTAGAGCTTTCCATATCATCACTTTCAGAGTTGGTACCAAAAAGATTTTCAAGATCATAAGTAGCATTATCATCATTTTCCCAATCACAATAAGTAACATGCATATCATAATCAAAATCATCTTCAATAGTACCTACGGACGTATCATCAAGATCATAATTAAGGCAATAAACTTCACCTTCTTCTTTAAACTTACAACCGTTAGGATAAAAGTTGATGGGAGGAATATGCTCAGGCCAGGTTGATACCCATTCTTCTTCCTTCTTGCTCCTCTTCCTCCTCCTCTTCTTTTTCTTCTTCTTCACCTTAGGAGGGAGTGGTTGGAGATGAAGCTTCTCCACATATCCTGGTTTATCATTAGAAACAATAGGGGAAACATGGGAGAAACTCTCCTTTTTATTAGCAGAAATATAAGAGACACTTTTATACTTTGGTAAAGTTCCCTCCTTTCTAATCTTACTTATGTAATCATTTTTATGGCAATTAACAACACAATAGAGATGGCAATTTTGCAAAGTGTTTTTTATTCCTATGGCATTAACATCTAGCCAAGAAGTCTTTTCTGATAACTCTTCACACATCAAAAATAACATAAGCTCATCATAAAGATCAGGGGTGATCATGTTATCACACAACTGGTTAACAGTTATGTTTTGAAAGTGCATGCATTGAAAATTAAAGTGACCCTCTATACAGCAAAGTTCACAAGTAAAAGGATAAAGGTCACACAATTCTCTAGCAATTTCATTTAAATCTTTGACCCAAGTGATTGTTCTTTCATGCTTATGTTGCTTACAATATTTCTCTTCTTCAATCACAGGCCTTTCACAAGGTCTATCCACTCCACAAAAATTAACATGCTTATATAAAACTTCATTTTTAGGAATTGGATCATGCATGTTGCAATCATCATGAACAATTTCATTTTCTTTGCAAATCTCTTTAAAAGGTTCATGATGCTTGATCCAATCCTCCTTAGGCATATTAAGATGTGAAGCAAAAGATTTGAGAAAATCAACAAGGAGTTGAGAATCAAGCCCAAACTTAGCACTAAACTTATTAAAACTTGTAGTTTCAACAAAGGACTTAATGCAATCATACTCATAAATTATACCTGACTCTTTACCTTTGTCGATCTCCCAATCTTCAGTGTTGCGTTGAATTCTTTCAAGGTGTTCCCATTTAGCATCAATCTTTTCGTTTGTGAAAGAACCCATAGAGGAAGCATCGAGCAAATCTTTATCCTGTCGAGAGAGCCTCGCATAGAAATTAGTAATAATCATATCTTTGGGGAGCCCATGCTTAGGACATTTTAACATTAACGTTTTCAGTCTCCCCCAAGCTTGAGCTATGCTCTCTCCGTCATGAGGATAGAAATTATAAACATAATTCCTATTCTCATGGACTTCATGAAGAGGATAAAACTTGGAGTAAAAGAGAGACTGGATCTCTTCTGAATCCAGCAGGTGAGAGTCATCTAGTAGCCTATACCATTCCAATGCTTTTCCTTTCAGTGACAAGGCAAATAATTTCCTCATGACTCCATCTCTTGTCAAACCTGAAATCTTAAACAACTCACAAAGTTCTATAAGTTTCAACAAATGAATACTAGGATTGACTGTCCCATCATAACAATCATTCCTAATTATTTCAATTATCCCAAGTGGTATTTGGAACGGGATACATTCAGTAGGTGGAGGAAACTTCTCTACCACGGGTGTGGTAAAGCGGCCTTCCCCAAGCAGCGAAATAAGAGTGCGGTTTTCCATAAACATAACTAGTGAAACTAAAAACAAGAAACGAAAAGATTTAATTGCAAGATCTAAAGATATACCTTCAAACACTTACTTCCCGGCAACGGCGCCAGAAATAGCTTGATGTCTACACACGCTTCTATTCTTGTAGACTATGTTGGGCCTCCAAGCGCAGAGGTTTGTAGGACAGCAGCAATTTCCCTCAAGTGGATGACCTAAGGTTTATCGAACTCAGGGAAGTAGAGGTTGAAGATGGTCTCTCTCAAGCAACCCTGCAACTAAGATACAAGAAGTCTCTTGTGTCCCCAACACACCTATTAAAACTAGGAGTTGTATAGGTGCACTAGTTCGGCGAAGAGATGGTAAAATATGGATGATAGGAGTGGCAAAGCAAAGTAATATAAATCTGTAATAAAAAAGTGCAGCAAGCAAACAAGTGGTAAACGTGAGCACAAATGGTATTGCAATGGTGGAAACAAGGCCTAGGCTTCATACTTTCACTAGTGGCAACTCCCAACAACATTAACATAGTCTAATCACATGATATTTCCCATAAAACATGCAATGGAGACGCACTCGGAGGTCATTCCTTTGTGGTCAAGAGAGGACGAGAATTATGTAGGGCTACAAAAGCACACCTCAAAGTTCGTAGTTCTCAATCTATGGATTTCCCAATGTCACCACGGCCATCCAAAGAGAGTACCACAATCACCACAACATATCTCCAGGATAGTCAAAGACAAGCACCAAGAGACTCTCAATCTTCAATCAACACACAAAAGAGGAAATCACTCATGAAAATATTCTTCTAATCCATGTCCAATAGACCGCTGTCACCTTGGTCTCGGGAATTATACTAGATAAAGACAAGTGAGTACATCAATTCAATACATAGAGGAAGGGGAAATATCATGGGATCACCCTAGATTAACATAGCCTATGATCACAACGAAGATCACATCATGGGAGAGAGAATTGACCACATAGCTACTGGTAGAAACCTCAGCCCCGAGGAGGAACTACTCCCGCATCATGGAGGGAGGAAGCAACGTCGATGGAGATGAATCCGGGGGCACTTCCCTGTCCCGGCAGGATGCCGGCACAGGAATTCTAGTCCCCCGAAACTTGGTGGCGATGGCGGCGGAGATCGGAATTGCTTCTGGAGAAAAGGGTTTTGGAATCAGGGTTTCCGCGACGGGAGAATAAATAGGAGGCCAAGTAGGGCACCAGACGAGGTGGGAGCCCCCCAGGCGGCCCCCCGACGCGGCCAGGGGTGGGGCCGCGCCATCAGGGCGCCTGGGGCCCCTCTGGCCCCCCTCTGGCCCCACTTCTGGCGCATGGAAGCTTCTGGAGCACTGATTTTTTATATATTTTCCCCGGAATTTTTCTGGCAATTTAAGTAATGGGAAAAACTGAAATACAAAAACAGCAGAAAACAGAAACTGGCACTGGGGTGCACTGAGTTAATAGGTTAGTCCAAATATGATCAAAAGTGTATGAAAGTGTATCAAAAGCATAGCAATATCACCCAAAACATGCATGGAGCAAGCAGAAATTATAGATACGTTTGGGACGTATCACCTGCCTCCTCCTCCCCCTGGATGCCTCTGGACGACGCCACGGAGACGCCAGAACCCCCTGCACCTCTCCCGCTCTCCCCCGAACGCTCTCCCCCTCCTTAGGTTACCCCACCGAACACGGCCATCGCCGCCATTCGCCGATGCCGCGGCCACCAGCATCCCCACGCCCGGCCAGTTAGCCCATGAGCTCCGCATCGGATCTGTGAAGCTCTAAGACAACGCACGCGATGCCAGGTGCCCCGAATGCCACGCCATCATCGCCGTCTTCATCGCCACGGCCGGCGATCGCCGTTGCTCGATTCGCAGCATCAAGGACGCCCCCGAGCTCGTGGACCACCTCCTCGTCCTCGCTATGAGCTCCACTGCGTTTCCCCTCTCTCCTTTTCGCTTGCCCCCTTGCCATAGCGCCGTTTCCACCGTGACTGGAGCTCCTCGCCGCCGAACATGACGCAGCCGTGGACAGAGCTAGCAAAGCTCGCGTCCGAGCCTTCCGTCGTGCTCAGCATGCTCCTAGGAGTCCGTAGAGCCCCTTAGCTCACCTCCCCGTGCCCCGTAGCACCTAACCCGTTGGTGCCCGATCTCCGGCGCTGCCGCGAGCTCGTTTCCGACAAGCTCCGGCCACCCCAGCTCCTCCCACTTGCGTGGATGGATGCGGGCGAGCAAGGGCTACGCCCTGGTACCCTCAGCAAGCCAAAACGCCGCCCGTAGCGTGTTCTCGAGCCGCGCCGCCGTAGATTTGGTCACCGTCGGCGAGGTTCCGGTGACGCTGACGTGGCCTAATTAGCTCAGGCACTAATGACCCCCCCTGGGTCAATGACAGGTGGACCCAGGCCCCTAACTAATTAAGGTTTAGACTTAGTTTAGTGTTATTTATTTCTGTTAGTTAGATTGGACACTCACATGTGGGCCTTGGGCCCACTGATAGTTAGATAGTATTAACTTAAGGCTAACTAACCCTGTTAGCTAGTTGTGTCACTGACACGTGGGGCCCAGACTCTGTTAACCTTTAGTTTAGTTTTAAAACTTTTAGTTAGCCCTGAGAGACTGACCAGTGGGACCCACTGGTCAGGTTTGACCCGAACAGCCCTTGTTGACTTGCTGACGTCAGCATGTGGTCATGCTGACGCAGTAAAGTATTTCCGGAATTTAAAATAAATCTTAAATGATTTATTTATTTCAGAAAATAGTCAAAACTTCTAAAAAATCACAGAAAATAATCTATAACTCAGATGAAAATAATTTATATATGAAAATTGATTAGAAAAATACAAGGAATCTGTTTACGGCATTTTCATGCATGTTTGAATAACTTACAGCCACTGTTTAGGACAATTTGAATAAATGGCATTTGAATAATCACATATGGAGTTTGAATTTGAACCTTTGGTTCAAATCAACTTCATTTAATATGGTTGCTAGTTGCATTAGCTCAATCAACAGCATATGGCCATGTCATGATCATGCATCATATTGTCGCATTGCATTGATTGTGTTCTCTCTTGTTTGCCGGTATTTGTCCCCTCTCAGTAGACGACGTTCCGACGATGAGTTCGATGACACCGATGAAGAACTATTACTATCTTCAGAAGTGCCAGGCAAGCAAACCCCCATTGAGCATTCCGATACAATCCCACTCTCTCGCTCCTGCTCTCTTTTACTGCATTAGGACAACAACGTTTCAACTGTTACTTGCTGCGGTAGTTGAACCCCTTTCCTCTGCATGACCTGTCAGCCACAGTAAATAGTTGAAACCCAGTAGTATGAGTAGGAGTTGTTTGAGCCATGTTATGCCACTCATTCATGCTTTCTGGTTATGCCTGCTATTGCTTAGAGTCGTGTCAGGTCTGATTCATCGGGGATGAATTGGAATGTGGTGAACATGTCCTACTGTGTGTGAACTAAGTGTGTGAACACGATTTGGTAAAGGTAGCGGTGAGAGGCCATGTAGGAGTACATGGTGAGTTGTCTCACTGGAACCGTCCTTAAGAACTGAGTTCTGTGTAAGTTGTCCAATGACTAGCTACTACCACGCATTGGAATGCTTAAGTGCCCCTCTCAACTTATTAATCAACTCGATCTCTGTCCAGGAGTAGCAACTAGTTTCTGGTGTTTGTAGGTAGTGCTAGTAGTCTACCAAGTGGCACCCGGTACAGGTGGGCTTGGGACAGACAAGGTGCAGTGGCCCGGTGTACCAAGTGGCACCCGGATGGTGGGCTTGGGAACCCTGTACACATCGTTTGGGGCCGTGAGCGACACCCCGGCCGGATCTCCCCACGGATGGAACCCGAATAGGCGATAAACCTGGACTAGAGTCTTGTGTGGTTAGTCAGGACGTGGCCGATGATGGCTCCTCGCCCGTCGTTGGTTACCCCAAGTGGAAGGTTGAGATGTAGCGTAGCGGC
Organism: Secale cereale; assembly: GCA_902687465.1. Lineage (NCBI taxonomy): Eukaryota > Viridiplantae > Streptophyta > Magnoliopsida > Poales > Poaceae > Secale > Secale cereale. Next base: position 255,024,977 of record LR738713.1, on the reverse strand, counting down.
AAATTTCCCTTGGCAAAGATACCAAGGATCGAATCCCGTGAGACTCCGAGGGTCGACAAGTAGGTGTCAACGACGCCAGAAACTTAGCGGTTGACGGGACCTGCACACAGATACAGATAACTTTGCTCCCAACGAGTACAGAGAGGTTGTCAATCCCTCCGGCCTTGTTGTTTACAAAGGATCAAACACAAGATATAATAATGATAGCTATGACTGCAACTAGGAAATAAAAACAGAAAGTAAATAGATGGTGTGATCAGCGGTGGTAATATGGACCGGGGTCCCATGATGTTCACTAGTGATGTCTCTCTCCTAAAAGACGATAAAACAGCAAAGCGAGGTAAACAAATTACAGCTGGGCAATTGACAGGATTATGTGCGCAAACCAATGCTAACTATGCTGCAAAGAAAGGTTGAGGCTCAAAAGCATTGGCGGTACGCGAAGGCAAGTAGACCGAAATCCATTTGGATCTACTACTAATCATCCACCTTGAGATATCTATCCAGAACATCTCGCTGGTATTAAGTTGCGAATCCCACCCAAAGTGTAAACTCAAAGCAACAGACAACTGCATTAAAAGAACTTTGCGTAAAGTAAACAATCCTTGCACCCGCAAGTTCAAGCACCGTTGTTTTCTCCCTTGTGTCAACAGCACATCCCCTAGACTCATGTTTCTGTCACTCAAGCTAGTCATCAGGGGCATGAACTCACAATCAAGCATAATGCTCCCTCTTGGAGTTACTACCTACTACTTGGCCAAAGCAATAAACAGCAATGAAGAACATGCAAGAATTACTCAAGAACAAAGATATAAAAGAGGTGAATCAAATATATTACTCAAACACAATCTGAACATAGTCTCATAATCCATCAGATCCCAGCAAACTCAGCTAAGCAACAGCAGAAAGATTACATATGTGCCTCGATCAGGGGTGGGGCCAGAGGCAGAGCAGGGGCCCCAGGCGCCCCCCTAGCGCGGCCAGGGGTGGGGCCGCGCCAGGTGGCCGCCTGGGCCTCCCCTGGCTCCCCTCTTGCCCATCTTTGGTTCTTCGCGAAGCTTCCTGTATGCTGATTTTTCCTATATTTTTCCTGGAATTTTTGGAGCACTTTTAATATGGGGGAAACCTGAAATAGAAAAACAGCAGAAAACAGGAATTGGCACTGTGGTGCACTGAGTTAATAGGTTAGTCCAAATATGATCAAAAGTGTATGGAAGTGCATCAATATCATAGCAATATCACACAAAAGAAGCATGGAGCAAGCAGAAATTATAGATACGTTTTGGACGTATCAACATCCCCAAGCTTAATTCCTGCTCGTCCTCGAGTAGGTAAATGATAACAAGCATAATTTCTGTGGTGACATGCTACCAACCATATAAGAACTTTTTAAGTAAAGCAATCAAGGCATGTAATTCAATTCAAGTCATAACAAGCAAGAGTCTATATTAGCATTGTAACAAGCAACATAAGAACATAAAGGTGCAAGAGCTCTCGCTGTCCGTGACTCGAATGTCTCCAAATGGTGTTTGCGTGCAAGAAAGGGGATAGGGATATACGAGAGAGTAAAACATAGTTTTTGTATTGTTGAGAACTTAATCTACTAAAGTTTCACACTTGGTCTTCTTTGGAATCTTATCTTGACTCATCCCCAGACCACTAGCCAGGTACAAGTCAAAATGATCCACTCCCTTTCGATATTTTCAGCACTCATGCAATGGATGAGCGTAAGCAAGAAAGTTGACACTTAGGATGGCAAAGAGAGAAAAATAATGAAGGGGGAAGACAAAAAAGGTGTGAAAGGCTCACATCAATGAGGACAATCATAGGCGAGAGAAAGCCAAATGATAGATACGATGTGAGGAGTAGGGATTGCCATGCAACGGATGCACATATGAGCTAAGGTAAGCTCTCCAATGGAAATAGTGGGGGTGCATCCAACTTGCTCGCTCAAGAAGACCTAGAGCTCTTTTGAGGAGGCTCATCATTGGAATATACAAGCCAAGTTCTATAGTGTGAAGGTCCCCACATAGCTATATGCATGAATGATAATCTCTATGGAGTACAAGGTATAAGATGGAGTACGAGTGTGGATCTCTCAAAAGGAATAGTAGTGTGCCCCCTTCTCTCTTTTTATTTCTTTTTCTCTTTTTTTTTATTTTTTTATTTTTTTGTGGCCTCAATGGCTCTTTCTATTTAACTCTCATTTGTCCTCTTTGGGATCTTTGATTTTGTCCTCTTTGGGATCTTTTCCTCACTTTATGGGCAACACTCTATGTATTACAAGAAGTATAGAAGATCTTTCACACTTTACAAAAGTACTCAACATGAAGAAAATGA
>LR738713.1:254989529-255022627 GCA_902687465.1 Secale cereale | reverse complement strand
GTGCATCCAACTTGCTCGCTCAAGAAGACCTAGAGCTCTTTTGAGGAGGCTCATCATTGGAATATACAAGCCAAGTTCTATAGTGTGAAGGTCCCCACATAGCTATATGCATGAATGATAATCTCTATGGAGTACAAGGTATAAGATGGAGTACGAGTGTGGATCTCTCAAAAGGAATAGTAGTGTGCCCCCTTCTCTCTTTTTATTTCTTTTTCTCTTTTTTTTATTTTTTTATTTTTTTGTGGCCTCAATGGCTCTTTCTATTTAACTCTCATTTGTCCTCTTTGGGATCTTTGATTTTGTCCTCTTTGGGATCTTTTCCTCACTTTATGGGCAACACTCTATGTATTACAAGAAGTATAGAAGATCTTTCACACTTTACAAAAGTACTCAACATGAAGAAAATGAAACTATCATGATGTATGCAAATGTATGCCTCTGCCGGTGTAGCAGGATATGCAATGATACTAGCGCGTCATGTAGCAATGATTAGGGCAAGGCCCAACTAGCATGCGGCTCATCGATCAAGCAAAAGCATGTATGACATGAAGATCAAGTCGTGAGAAGATGGATGTTGCATGGCAATGTATCTCGGAAAGGCTATGGAAATGCCTTGATAGGTAGGTATGGTGGCTGTTTTGAGGAAGGATATAATGAGGCTTATGATGACAGAGCGTATCGTGCCAAGGATTTGGATGCACCGGCGAAGTATGCGCCAACTCTCGAGGTGAGAAAGGGCAATGCACGATACCGAAGAGGCTAGAAAAATATGGCTAGGTGGAAGTGTCAACTTTCGAATACTCACATTAGTCCGAAGAACTCATGCACTTATTATCGGTAACTCTCAATCTAATTAGGAGATTCACAAAGAGACAAGTACCTCGAGGAGGAGTGTATGGGGGTTTGGTTATCCTTGCGCATCCTCGACTCATGGTACGTGAGTGTACTCTAATATTCGATCCCTCCAAAGATTAGTGATCCATCTAGTAGCTAAAGTTCTCAACTATTTTGTAGGTTTTCGAAAATAAACACGGATTGCCCAAAATACGACATCTATCACTAATAGGCTAAAGCTCTTGACACCAAAAGTTCAGACATTACTCATGGCAATACCTCAAAACTATTGCAAGTTACTACTAAAATTAAATAGCAACCTCAATTACCTACTTTAAGTTAAGACACACAACTCAGTGCAACAGGAAAACTCTCTTAACAAGATAAACATGAAAACTCAAGAGAGTTCAGCAACCAACTAAACAAAAGCTCTTTAAAAAGAAAAGCATGAAAACTAAGAGCTAAACATGACAGCAGCTATGGAAAGACAAAGAACACATACAGCAAAGATAAGCACGAAAATCCTATGTTGTGTTCTAGGTTGAAGTGGAGCGTGTTTCTCTCCCACACAAAGAAAGCTGGGTTCTAACTTGTTATGAACAGCAAGCAAAGCTAAAGAAAACTAAAAAAAAGAAACTAAGAGCAAGACGCTCCAAGCATAGCACATAACACATGAAGTGAAAAAAATATAGTGGAACGAAAGACGAACTGATAATTGTTGATGGAGAAGGGGATGCATGGGGACATCCCCAAGCTTAGACGCTTGATTCTTCTTGAATATTTCTTGGGGGTGCACGGGGGCATCCCCAAGCTTGAGCGTTTGACCCTCCTGAATCTTCTTTTATCATCTTCCCTCGCACACTTGAAAACTCCCTTCATACATAACTCATCATAATCTGATTAGCGAGGTTAGTACCCACAATAAAGTAATTTTTTCCCTACTGGAAATAAAGATAATCTTGAAGAGCTACTGTTTCTCAAGATTGCCAAAAGGTTTTTGCAAAGAAAAAGCAAGCTCAAGGTTTGCAAAACGAAGAAAAGGCAAAACAGGACAGAATCTGTGAAAAACAGACCAGCAGGTAGTAAATAATTTTTTCGGGGCACTTCTGCAACTCAAATCAAAAAACTCAGAACATACGCTCGAAAGCCAATTGTATAGAGCACGCTGTCAAAAAAATTCAGATCAAAAATATGATCTGGTGATTTTATTCGAATTTTTCTGTCCAAGGACAGAATCTGTTTTCTGGACAGCACGTCACAAATTTTGAACTTTCTTGCAATCGGAGGCTAAACTTGGCACAAAGCTGAAAAGAAAAGATACAATGATGATGCTACTGTAGTAACAAACATCAAGACACAACAAAAGCAAAATAAAACATAATTCATTGTGGGCTGCCTCCCAAAAGCGCTTTCTTTTATGCCTTTAAGCTAGGCATGATGCAAAAAGAGAAGATCAAGTCTTATCAAGAGTAAGAGAATAGCTAGCCCGTGTAACAGACTCAAAAGGCAACTTAATCTTCTTTCTAGGGAAGTGTTTCATCCCTTTCTTGAGAGGGAATTGGAATTTTATATTCCCCTCTTTCATGTCAATGATAGCACCAACGGTGCGAAGAAAAGGACGTCCCAAAATAATTGGACATGAAGGTTCACATTCAATATCCATAATAGTAAAATCAACGGGAACATAATTGTCATTGACAATGATAAGAACATCGTCGATCTTCCCCAAAGGTTTCTTTACGGAAGAATCAACAAGACGAACACCAAAAGAACAAGGATCAAAAGGTTTCAATTCAAACATATCATACATTCTTTTGGGCATAACGGAGGTACTAGCTCCAACATCACATATAGCATAGCAAGAGAAGTTATTCAACTTAATTTTAATCATAGGATCCCAACTATCTTCTAGCTTTCTAGGTATGGAGGCTTCTACCCTAAGCTTCTCCTCCCTAGCTTTGATAAGAGCATTAGTGATATGCTCCGTGAAGGCAAGATTAAGTGTGCTAGTGTGGGGATCTCTAGACATCTTGTGAAGAAAACCAATAACTTCAGAAAGGGTGCAATTATCAAAATCAAGGTCACTACCATCAAGTAAAGTGGTAGTGGTGTCCTTTAGGCTCACTTTTTTGGTAGCTTCTATGGTCATAGGAGTTTCTTCTTCTACGGTTGAGGCCATAGCATCACCATTAATAGGTCCAATGGGACTAGGAGTGCATTGGGTGCTAAGAGTTTGGATATCCTCAACAACTTGGATAGTAGCAACAGTGTGGTGGGTAGGAAGGCTCTTAATTCTATCTTCTTCCTCCTTTTCTCTAGCCCATCTCTCTTTAAGTTTAGCCATCATCCTAATGTTTTCATTAATTTGCACTTGAATAGCATTCATAGGAGTGGTCTTCCTCTCCTCAAGAGGAGAAGTTCTAATTTTAAGCAACTCTACCTCATGGGCTAAATTGTCTACCTTTGAAGAGAGATTATCTAGTTTGTCTAGTTTTTCTTCTACACTCTTATTGAAGGCCTTTTGGGTAGTGATGAAGTCTTTAAGCATAATCTCTAGTTCAGAAGTGGAGTTCTTGGTGCTAGGATAAGCATTGTTGTTCCCATAGGAATTAGAGGGGAACGGTCTAGGGTTGCTACCAAAATTACTCCTATAAGCATTGTTATTGAAATTGTTTCTAGAGATAAAGTTCACATCTACTTGATCTTGAGAAATCAAAGAATTTAAAGGAACATCATGAGGATCAATAGAAGATTGCTTGGAAAGTAGAGACATGATCAAGTCAACTTTTTCACTTAGGGAGGAAATCTCCTCGACAGAGTTTACCTTCCTACCTGTTGGAGTGCGTTCGGTGTGCCATTGGGAATAATTTGTCATCATCTCGTCGAGAAGCTTCGTGGCAGCACCAAGTGTAGTTGACATAAAGGTTCCTCCCGCGGTCGAATCTAACAAGTTCCGCGAGGTAAAGTTCAAGCCTGCATAAAAAGTTTGGATAACCATCCAAGTAGTCAAACCATGAGTAGGGCAGTTCTTGACAAGAGATTTCATGCGTTCCCAAGCTTGGGCAACGTGTTCATTATCCAATTGTTTAAAATTCATTATGTTACTCCTTAATTGGATAATTTTAGCAGGGGGATAGTACTTCCCAATAAAGGCATCCTTGCACTTGTCCCAAGAATCTATACTATTCCTAGGCAAGGATTGAAACCAGATTTTAGCTCCTCCTCTCAAGGAGAAAGGAAAAAGCTTAAGCTTAACAATATCACCATCTACTTCTTTGTACTTTTGCATATCACAGAGCTCAACAAAATTATTTAAGTGTAAAGCAGCATCATCTCCAGCACCGAAGAATTGATCTTTCATAACTAGGTTCAGCAAAGCAGGTTTAATCTCATAAGAAGGTGCTGAAGTGGCAGGTGTAGCAATAGGCGTGCAGATAAAGTCACTGTTGTTATGACTAGTGAAGTCACACAACTTGGTGTTCTCGGTGGAACCCATAGCAGCAGTAAGCAAGATAACTATTTTTGTGATTTTTAGTAAGGGACACTAAAGCAAAAACTGAAAGGTAAACTAACAAGACTAAAAAGCAAAGATAAAAGATAGCGTGCAACTCCCCTATCTTGAAGAGTGGAGTCCCCGGCAACGGCGCCAGAAACTTGCTTGATGGCTCCTCGCCCCTCGTTGGTTACCCCAAGTGGAAGGTTGAGATGTAGTGGAGCGGCAAATTTCCCTTGGCAAAGATACCAAGGATCGAATCCCGTGAGACTCCGAGGGTCGACAAGTAGGTGTCAACGGCGCCAGAAACTTAGCGGTTGACGGGACCTGCACACAGATACAAATAACTTTGCTCCCAACGAGTACAGAGAGGTTGTCAATCCCTCCGGCCTTGTTGTTTACAAAGGATCAAACACAAGATATAATAATGATAGCTATGACTGCAACTAGGAAATAAAAACAGGAAGTAAATAGAAGGTGTGATCAGCGGTGGTAATATGGACCGGGGTCCCATGATGTTCACTAGTGATGTCTCTCTCCCAAAAGACGATAAAACAACAAAGCGAGGTAAACAAACTACAGCTGGGCAATTGGCAGGATTATGTGCGCAAACTAATGCTAACTATGCTGCAAAGAAAGGTAGAGGCTCAAAAGCATGGGCGGTACACCAAGGCAAGTAGACCGAAATCCATATGTATCTACTACTAATCACCCACCTTGAGATATCTATCCAGAACATCTCGCTGGTATTAAGTTGCGAATCCCACCCAAAGTGTAAACTCAAAGCAACAGACAACTGCATTAAAAGAACTTTGCGTAAAGTAAACAATCCTTGCACCCGCAAGTACAAGCACCGTTGTTTTCTCCCTTGTGGCAACAGCACATCCCCTAGACTCATGTTTCTGTCACTCAAGCTAGTCATCAGGGGGCATGAACCCACAATCAAGCATAACGCTCCCTCTTGGAGTTACTACCTACTACTTGGCCAAAGCAATAAACAACAACGGAGAACATGCAAGAATTACTCAAGAACAAAGATATAAAAGAGGTGAATCAAATATATTACTCAAACACAATCTGAACATAGTCTCATAATCCATCAGATCCCAGCAAACTCAGCAAAGCAACAGCAGAAAGATTACATATGTGCCTCGATCATGTAGGGCAGCTCACGAGGTCTAAACCATGAAGAGCAAAGAGGGGAGGAGAACATCACATAGCTACTGATCATGGACCCATGGTCCAAGGTGGACTACTCACGACTCATCCAGGAAGCGTCCATGGTGGTGGAGAAGCTCCCGGTGGTGGTTCTCCCCTCCGGCAGGGTGCCGGGAAGAGTTCTCCTGATGCTCCCGATCTTGGAAGCGCTGCGGCGGCGGAACAGAGGCGAGATCGCGAAAAAGAGTTCTGTCCTCGAGGGTTTCGGGACGAGAGGGATATATAGGCAAAGGGGGGCAGCCAGAGGCGGAGCAGGGGCCCCAGGCGCCCCCTGGCGCGGCCAGGGGTGGGGCCGCGCCAGGTGGCCGCCTGGGCCTCCCCTGGCTCCCCACTAGCCCATCTTTGGTTCTTCGCGAAGCTTCCTGTACGCTGATTTTTCCTATATTTTTCCTGGAATTTTTGGAGCACTTTTAATATGGGGGAAACCTGAAATAGAAAAACAGCAGAAAACAGGAACTGGCACTGTGGTGCACTGAGTTAATAGGTTAGTCCAAATATGATCAAAAGTGTATGGAAGTGCATCAATATCATAGCAATATCACACAAAAGAAGCATGGAGCAAGCAGAAATTATAGATACGTTTTGGACGTATCAGCCGACACCCTCGCTAGGCTTCCGCTTGAATGTTGCCGAGATACACGACGTGTACATGGCGGTAAGTGGCGAGAGCGTGTGTGAAGAAGTACACCCCTGCAGGGTTAACATGATCTATTCGAATAGAAGGGTCCGCGGTTATGGACTTCTTGGATGCTTACGTGGTACATAGACAAGTGACAGTGGATACTCTAAAATGCTCAAGACAAGTCTGAGTGCTATGGATGGCCTTCTCGTAGGTAGACGGGAATGGATCCATAGTGGTGTATTGGTTGGTGAATATGTGGACTCGTGTGCGCCACCTCAAAAGAGTTACTTGCGGTTGTAGTTTTAGGATAGCCACCGAGTCAAAGCTGGCTTGCTGTAGTCAAACTCCACCACCCCTTTGTTGATACTGATGCATATGTAGTTAGTTCTGATGTAAGTCTTGCTGAGTACCTTTGTACTCACGTTTGCTTAATTTATGTTTTTGCAGAGAGACTTCAGTCTCGCTAGTGGTTCCGCGTGGACTTCGACGTTTAGCTTGTTACCTCAGCTACGATCTTGTACCCTTGGGAGGGTCTTGTAGTTAGTCAGGCTTCTTAGCCTTTTTCATTTGTAGTTGTCTGTACTCAGACATGTTATGCTTCCGTTGCCTGTATGCTTTGTATGTTGGGTCATGTGACCCTTGTTTGTAATAAATTCTATGATGGCTCTTCTGGGCCTTATCTAGATGAGTTGTTAAGTTATGTTGTGATGCCATGTTGTACAACACATACTTGCATGTTATGCGTACGTGTAATGTGTATTGCTATGTGTGGGATCCGACACCTAGTTGTTTACCCTTGGTAGCCTATCTTACAGGGAAATGTCTCCTAGTGCTTCCACTGAGCCTTCGTAGCTTGCTACTGCTCCGGAACACTTAGGCTAGCCGGCATGTGTCCTTCTTCGTTCCTGTGTCTGTCCCTTAGGGGAAATGTCACGCGTTGTTCCTTTAAGTCCTTGTAGCTTGCTACGACTTGGGTTCATACATTGATGACCGACACGTTCGTTGCTGGGTCATGTATGCATGTCTCTGTAATTTAGTGCCACTTTTGGTTTATAACTGGTCATGTCGGCCCGGGTTCTCTGTCATATGGATGCTAGCGACACTATCATATACGTGTGCCAAAATGCGCAAACGGTCCCGGTCCCGGTAAGGTGGCACCCGTGGGGATACCGTGCGTGAGGCCGCAAAGTGATATGAGGTGTTACAGGCTAGACCTGTGTGACTTAGGATCGGGGTCCCGACAAAGACAGACAAGTCTGCCCGGATGATCCGGACCTCCACCCGGATGATCCGGACGACGCCCGGATGATCGGGCCTCCGGTCGTACGATCCAACCAATGCACCTCAAGGCACTCGAAGGCTCACGATGAAGCCAGATCATCCGGGACCCCGTATGGATCATCCGGACCCCGACCGGATCATCCGAGACCCTGTCCAGATCATCCGGCCTTGCCTATGTGCATGTATCCGGGCCGAGGCCCATGTACCTATTTCGCCCCCCACTTACCCCTTCATGGCCCTAGACTATATATACTCCTCCACCTCCGCCATTTTAGGCTTAGAAAATGGGATAGCTCATTTTAGACTAGTGCTTTGCTCATCTAGTGCTTCTACTCCTAGGAGTGACTGCGGCCCCTCTTCGGAGAAGATCCACACCGGATTCAAGACCTCCTTGAAGAAGATCCCTCGCGGATTCAATACCTCCTCACGGAGATGAACTCTACCTTGTATCTTTCCCTTTGTTGTTCATGTACCTTGTGATCTTGTGTGTTTGATTGTCTAGTGGATGTCTGATTGGACTTGTTCTTGAGTGTTTCCCCTTGTGATTTCTCCTTGTTCTTCCCCGTGTTCATCGTGTTCTTCGTGGGATCCCCTCCATTTCGTGAAAGATCGGCCTAGATCGGGTTAGCCCCGCATCAACATTGATCGTAGGAAAAATGAGGTGGCTGATGTGTTAAGTTGGCTGGGGTATCAGCGTAAGCCGGTTCCACCTAACACTTTCCTTGACATCTTAAATAATCCTTCAGTTAAGTTGCCTACAGAGGAGGATCTTGCTATTCCTGACCCAAAGGCACAATTGGTGGCGGCTCTTCATGTTGTTCTTGATTGGACAGTTCCATATTTGGCTTATATGACCCGGGGCGAGTTACCTGAAGAAGAAACTTTGGCCAGGCAGATAACCCGGCGGTCTAAACCAATGACAATTGTCAATGGAGAGCTACACCATTGCGGTGTTACAGGGGCATTTCAACGTTGTGTTTCTCCTGAGGAAGGCCGTGAAATTCTTCACGAGATTCATGAAGGGGATTGTGGTCATCATGCAGGTTCCAAGTCTCTCATGGCCAAGGCTTTTCGTCATGCATTTTATTGGCTGACGGATCATGTTGATGCAGAGGATTTGGTCAATAAATGTGATGGTTGTCAGAAATTCTCACGACGGTTTCATGTGCCGGCTCAAGAATTGAGGATGATTCCAATTGCTTGGCCGTTTGCGGTCTGGGGGCTTGATATGGTTGGACCTTTCAAATGGTCCAAGGATAAAAAGACGCACCTTTTGGTGGCGGTTGACAATTTTACGAAGTGGGTTGAAGCAGAGCCGGTTAGTAAGTGTGACGCGGCAACGGTGGTTCAATTCATCACAAAGGTGATTTTCTGTTTTGGTTTTCCCCACAGTATTATAACTGATATTGGCACTAATCTGTCCAAGGGTGCTATGAAAGAATTTTGTCAACGTGAGCATATTTGACTTGATGTATCATCAATGGCTCACCCCCAGTCCAATGGTCAAGCCGAGAGAGCTAATCAAGAAATTTTAGGAGGCATCAAACCCCGGCTTATGGTCCCTTTGCAGAGGATGTTGGGTTGTTGGGTGGACGAGTTACCTTCAGTATTATGGGTATCAATACTACCCTCAACAGATCTACGGGTTACACGCCCTTCTTCATGGTTTATGGAGCAGAGGCGGTTCTCCCTAGTGACATCCGTCATGACTCACCCTGTGTGGCGGCTTATGTTGAAGCCGATAATGAAAGAGCACGTCAGGATGCACTTGACCTATTGGATGAGGAGTGTGACCTTGCGGTGGCTCGTTCGGCAATTTACCAGCAAGATCTGCGATGTTATCACAACCGCCGGGTTAAAACCAGGACCTTTCAAGAAGGAGATTTGGTGCTCCGGCTTATCCAGGATCAAACTGATATGCACAAGTTATCCCCACCTTGGGAAGGGCCCTTTGTGGTCAGAAAAACTCTGAACAATGGGTCATACTACCTTATCGATGTTTGAGACCACAAGGACTCACGCACGTCGGAGGAGGAGACCCGTCGGCCGTGGAATATTCCTCATCTTCGGCCTTATTACACTTGAGCCACAGGCTCTTGTGATGTACATATTTTGACAATGTATATATTATGATGAATATAATAAAGCCGACATCCCTGATAATTCGGGGTCTTTGTCGTTCCATCTCTACATATGTGAATCGTTATTGTTGCTTCATATGTTCACTTGGAGGTTTAACGCCCGGTTTAAAAGGGACCAAAGAGAGTCTGTTGCACAGCACAGCTCAAACATAGGTACCCGACGAGCACAACTCAAAAATAATTCACTTGGGGGCTCCATGTTCACAGAACATAACATTAGTAAAACCCTTCTACTTTGAAACGCCAGGTGCATAGCACCAAACAGTTTCAGTTGATCATGCCTTGTATGTTTGCAACTCCGCCCAGGTTAGCCTGGTAACCCGCCGAACTCTTGAAAGTCAATCTTATTCAGACCCTGAACTTATCAAGGTTAAAACGGTGACTAGCTATGTGAGGTCAACTTACAAGGTTTGAAGATTCAGCTAGCGGTTGTGCAAGCCCATGAAAAGCACTTGAGTTTTAGGCATGGCCGCCTATGAAAGCCTTGTTTTCAAACTTTAATTTGATTTGAAAATTTCTGTTTTGAAGTTTTCCTCTTGTGACATGTCAATTGGGCAATGATAATGGTTCATGCCTTATATTGTGATCCTCTCTGGGATATTTCACAAAGACTGGTTTTGGACTATAAGTCCCCAGGATATTCTTGGAGTGTCATGCTCTAGGTTATGAAATAATGACCTTTGCTGCATACAGCATTATAAGCCAGCGGCATAAATCAATTGAACAGGGTATTGTGCTCTCAATTTTTGGGTTGTAACCCTTACTGCATAGGTACGATAAGCCGGCAGTGTGAGCAAATATTATAGGGCACTTGTGATCTATTTTGTTTGCAGGAAAAAATGATAAGTATTATCTACATAATTAGTGATATTATATGCACAAGTGGTAGATCTTCAACTAGCGGATTAGCGGTATTATCCAAAACAAAGCATGCACGATGGCACGGTAGATCAAGAGTTTAGCTAGCCTATTACATGGCTCTGCAAGCCCACAGGATTAAGTGTTTTATCATGCAATGCTTGGTGATAAAGAACGAGAACCATCCAGTGGCTCAGTTCTCCTGGTCTTGGCGGTTTAAAGCTTTCAGGTCATCCTACATTTCTTCTTCTTCTGTCTCCACTGTCTGGAAGTCAGGCGTTGACAATTGATGCTAGTCAAGGCTTGGAATTCAGCTTCATCATCAATAAGCTCAGATGGGTCTATTTCAGTGGCAAAAGTGTGCTTACAAATGGGAGGGATAAGATCTGTAATCTTGTAAGTCGGCGTGGGCATTTTCTGGTTCTCAGTGGTATAAGCCGCCTGATATTTGGTCACATCTATTTCTTCAGCCAGCAGACTCACCAAGGGACACATTTCTTTCACACATGCAGCAAAGTTTTTCTTGTCAAAAGGAGACCCATCCTCTTTGAAACTAGGACAACCGATGGCTAACTCGGCCGGGTCTAGTTCTGACTGCCATGCCTTCGCCCGGCTTAAAGCCGTAATAGCATCGGCTCTCATAGTGGACCGTTTGATCTCATTAATCCTAGCAGGAAGGACGGAAAGTTGGCTTAAGACATTGCTGAGTAGAGACGGTGCTTGATTACTTGAGGAGATTGTGGCTAATGTGCGTTGTGCTCCGGTATATAATTGGTCTACCAAAGTATAAACCGCCTTGAGCTTTATCAACATTTCCTTCCCAAGATTGTTGCTTCTGGGGCCTGCGTGGCATATTATGATTAAGTTGTCTAATGGTTTATACATGAAGGGTGGCGAATCATTACAATATAAAAAATCTTACCAAAAATAGCAAGGGTCATCTGATTAACATGATGATTCAGGCCTGTAAGTTCTATGGTGACCACTTTTAATGAGGCCTCAGCTTTTTCAGCCCTTTGGATCAGGGCGGTTTTTTCTTCAGCCCAGGTGGTTCTCTCAGTATTAAACTCAGTTTTGAGTTTTTCATTCTCATTCAAGCTAAACTTGAACTTGGAGTCAGCCTTCTCAGTCTCAGTTTCTTGAGCTTTAAGACGAGTTTGTAAGTCAGTCAGCTAAGACTGAAATTGACTAGATGCTTCCTGAAAAGAGCAGATTCAAACAAGTATGCACAGTTATAAGGTCGTACATATTAATAAGTCCCAAGCCCTTTGCAAGCAACAACACTTGGCACATGGGGGCTAATGGGTGCAGAAAGTTTATTATGGAGTAATACATGTTGATAAGTCCCAAGCCCTTTACAAGTAATAGCACTTGGCACTTGGGGGCTAATGTATGCGGAACTTTGAAATACGTTATAATGGAAGAACCGGCTCAACTTGATAAGTTTAAGCAGGCCCTTGGGGGCTACAGGTGCAAAGTTGATTCTTGGAAGACCCGGCTCAGCTTAATAGTATAAGCCGGTCCTTGGGGTTATGGATTTTGATTCAGATGCACAGCTAAGGAGTTTATATCACAAAGTCTACAGTATATTATATTATATTCATATTCGGTAGACTTGGTGCTGAAGGAATATGTCTTAGTAAAAGTGGATACCATATATTTCTGATGCATGTGCTTGACCATGTCAATTTCTAGGTCACGACTGTTGTGTATTTGATTGAGATAGCCGGAAAATATTTCGCTGACACTTAGATGAGAATAGTTGGCCATGTCAAATTTGGCTTTCCACCTTTCAATCAATTCTTCCTTGGTGGGATGCTTGGCCAGAGCAACAGGTTTCCCCGGTTCTTGGAAACTAGTGCCAGTAACCAGAACTTCTTCAGTGATTGGTTCTGAAGGCTTGATTGGGTTCGACGGTTCAGTACCCACGGGGTTAACAACCACATGATCAGCAAAGGCACTATGAGTTTTTGGTGGAGGGTCATCAGCTTTTTCCTCCGGCTGTTCCACGAAGGCCTCAGATATTGGTGCTTGCTTTTCAGGGTCTTGAGGCTCGGGTCTTCTATTGGCTTGCTTATCTTAGCCCTTTTGCTAGGCTTTGCTTTCACACTGCAAAGGGGTGACAAAGGTCAGTATGAAGTTAGAGATATTGAAAAGCACAGATAAAGGTGATACCCAGGGGCAGTCTTGAAAGTCGGAAGATGAGTCTGAGATGACTCGCCAGATGAAGAGTGGGAGGTCCCCTGATAATTTGAGTCAGAAGGTTTTTAATACTTGATGAACAAGGCTTATTTGGAACAAATAAATTTGGTATGCTGAAATACCTCATTCCGGCTCTTGCATGGTGCTGGGGTATTAGGTAAGCTGGAGGATAACACTCCGCTGCCACTGTTCCGGGTTGTGCGGTGAGCTTCATGTTGCTGCTTCTTCAAAAGAAAGTTGGGATCCAAGTAAGCAAAAGGGTGAGCAAATTTTACTTTCGGCTTGCTTGTCGAGTTTTCTATGTTGGCAGGGGTTCTCAGCCAGAGGAAAGTATAATTACCTTGTCATCATTTGCACGGCTGGCTTCCGCGTCATCCTGATAAGGATCATTGTCAATAAGGCGTACAAAAAATGAGCCAAGAGAATCAAGTTCTACCTCTGACTCATCCTCCTCCTCATGATCGTCGAAGTCAAATATTTCAGAAGTTTTGGTTTTCTTGGCAGGCTTTTTGACAGCCTTGTTCTTCCCTCGGGGTTTCTTTGGTTTCTCCTGAAGCTTTTTGGTCCAAAAGGGTGGATCGGCCTATAAACAATTTCAGTGAATATAAGCAGGCAGTATAAATCAAGATATGAGCTAGACTAAGAGCTTGAGTCAAAAAACTTACAGTCGGCGGCTTATTCAGAGTATAGAAAGGACTCAGTCCGAATTGGCTGCAGTCTTCCAGGCTCTCATTTAGCAGGGACTTGGTCAAGTTATTGATATCTTCCTCAGTGATTTCGATCTGAAAGTGGCGCTAAGGAACTGTTAACTCTCCGGTGAATTCACACATTAAACCGGGCCGGCGGCTTAGAGGCAAGACTCTCCAGGTGACCCAACATCAAACTAGATCAATACCAGTTAGGCCGTTGGCCATAAAGGCCCGAGTCTTTGCAAAAATAGACACATATTTCTTCCGTTCTGCTGTACTGATACAATCCGGAAGATGATGTCTGCTGCTAAGCCGGCTGGCACGATAAACCGGCAAGGGATTTTCTCCTTCTAGTGAAGTTTCTTGGCAATAAAACCAAGTCTGGTTCCAGTCTTTGGGGTGACTAGGAGGAGAAGTAGCTGGGAAGGTGGCCTCTTTATGGCGCTGTATGGAGATACCACCTAGCTCGAGGCTAGGACCATCGGTGAATTCATTTTTCCGGTTCAAGTAGTAGAACTCTCTGAATAGTTCCACAGTGGGCTCTTGTTGAAGGTACACTTCGCAAAATACTTGGAAGTTACAGACGTTTGAAACAGAATTGGGTCCAATGTCTTTTGGGTGGAGCTTGAAGAAATGCAATACATCTTGGAAAAAATTTGAACAGGGCGGATTGAAGCTCCGGTCCATATGATCTTTAAAAACTACTACTTCGCCATCCTTTAGCTCAGGGCGAATCTCGGCACCTGGGACCCGCCAGTGGATGACGACCTTTCTTGCCAGGACACATGTTTGCACATATTCATTTAATTCTTCCTCGGTGACCCGAGAAATGACCCAATTATAGGAGGTGACGGTATTTCCCTTCGACATTTTGGGACTGCAAAGAAAGTTATTGCCGGTTTAATACCATGTTATTAAGTCAAGTCATCGATTCAAGGGTAAGATGTTATTAAATGGCTAATAGTTTGAACCAAAATATGAACATTGAAGTATGCAGATATTCACATAGGCGGCTTAAGAGGGGACTAATGGTACCTACCGGCTTAAGAGTTCTGTTGTTAAACCAGGCAAAGTCTAAAAAATCAAGACGCACTTGGCAGATGGCGGGTTATGAATTATCAATTAAGCCGCCCGAACAGTGGTCATATTCCAGATTTATAAGTAAGGAATGGATAAGTATTGGACAAATATATTTCATAAGTTCCTGCTATAATTTTGGATTTGAGGCAGTTCAGTAAAACAGAAAAAATTCTAGCCTAAGGTGGAGGCAGTGGAAAAGTATGGGTATTTCGATGAGATCTTCTATGGAGAAATATTACTCTGACGGTGAAAATGAATGCTAAAACTACTTCCGCATGAGGTTTATGTCTTATCCAGATTAAAAATTATCTGAGTTGAAGGAAACAACGAAGAACAACAAGAACATCGATGAACTGCTCAAACCCTAATGTGGATCTGAGATGAAAAGATAGATGCACTTACCGGGGACAAGGAGCAGCGGAGGTCTGCCGAGATTCTCTGGATTAATCAGGTAGATGCAGCGGCCTGCGTTGATGCGGCGGCCGGAGGTCGCCGTGACGGAGCTGGAGCATTGACGCGGCTGTGCGAAGGAGGAAGAGGAAGGAGGAAACGAGGGGAAAATGATAAAGACCCCACGTCCCTATTTAGAAGGGGGCAGATATAAGGCATGCGCGGGAAGAGGGGCCCAAATTTTGTCTCCCAATTCGCCCCCTTCCCTATGAAATTTGTCCTACAAATACTCCCCTACTCCTCCTCATCCGATTTTAAGAAAAAACCTCGATCTCTCGTGCCCTAGAGCTCCACCCCGAACTCGCCGGAGTTCCATGATAACCCACAAGTGTAGGGGATCGCAACAGTTTTCGAGGGTAAAGTATTCAACCCAAATTTGTTGATTCGACACAAGGGGGGCCAAAGAATACTCTTAAGTATTAGCAGCTGAGTTGTCAATTCAACCACACCTGGAAACTTAGTATCTGCAGCAAGATAGTTTAGAAGCAAAGTAATATGATAGTAGCGGTAGCGGCAATAAAAGTAACGATAGTGTTTTTGTAGTTTTTGTAATAGTAGCAGCGGTAAAGTAAATAAGCAACCAGCAATATGTGAAAAGCTCATAGGAATTGGATCGGTGATGTGAAATTATGTCGGATGCAATTCATCATGTATAAGTTATAACCTAGGGTGACACCGAACTAGCTCCAGTTCATCAATATAATGTAGGCATGTATTCCAAATATACTCGTACGTGCTTATGGAAAAGAACTTGCATGACATATTTTGTCCTACCCTCCCGTGGCAGCGGGGTCCTATTGGAAACTAAGGGATATTAAGGCCTCCTTTTAATAGAGTACCGGACCAAAGCATTAACACATAGTGAATACATGAACTCCTCAAACTAAGGTCATCACCGGGAGTGGTCCCGATTATTGTCACTTCGGGGTTGCCGGATCATAACACTTAGTAGGTGATTATAGACTTGCAAGATAGGATCAAGAACACACATATATTCATGAAAACATAACTGGTTCAGATCTGAAATCATGGCACTCGGGCCCTAGTGACAAGCATTAAGCAAAGCAAAGTCATAGCTACATCAATCTCAAAACATAGTGGATACTAGGGATCAAACCCTAGCAAAACTAACTCGATTACAAGATAGATCCCATCCAACCCATCACCGTCCAGCAAGCCTACAATGGAATTACTCATGCACGGCGGTGAGCATCATGGAATTGGTGGTGAAGGAAGGTTGATGATGATGATGGCGACGATCTCCACTCTCTAGAGCCCTGAACGGACTCCAGATCAGCCCTCCAGAGAGAGATTAGGGCTTGGCAGCGGCTCCGTATCGTAAAACGCGATAATTCTTCCTCTTTGAATTTTTCCTCCCCGAAAGTGAATATATGGGATCCGGAGATACGTCGGTGGAGCACCAGGGGGCCCATGAGGCAGGGGGCGCGCCCTAGGGGAGGGTGCGCACCCCCCACCCCCGTGAACAGGGTGTGGGCCCCCTGGTCTGGATCTTCTTGCAGGTATTTTTTATATTTTCCAAAATAATTCTCCGTGGATTTTCAGGTCATTCCGAGAACTTTTTATTTCTGCACAAAAACAACACCATGGCAAATCTACTAAAAACAGCGTCAGTCCGGGTTAGTTCCATTCAAATCATGCAAGTTATAGTCCAAAACAAGGGCAAAAGGGTTTGGAAAAGTAGATACGTTGGAGACGTACCAACTCCCCCAAGCTTAAACCTTTACTTGTCCTCAAGAAATTCAGTTGATAAACTGAAAGTGATAAAGAAAAACTTTGACAAACTCGGTTTGCTCTTGTTGTTGTAAATATGTAAGCCAGCATTCAAGTTTTCAGCAAGATCATGAACTAACCACATTCACAATAACTTTCAGGTCTCAAGTCTACTCACATCAATAGCATAATCAACTAGCGAGCAATAATAATAAACCTCGGATGACAACACTTTCTCAAAACAATCTTGATATGATATAACAAGATGGCATCTCGCTAGCCCTTTCTGAGACCGCAAAACATAAATGCCGAGCACCTTTACAGATCAAGGACAGACTAGACATTGTAATTCATGGTAAAAGAGATCCAGTCATGATCATACTCAATGCAAATGAATAGTAATACATGCAAATGACAGAGGTGCTCTCCTACTGGTGCTCTTTTATAATAGGATGATGACTCTGCATAAAAGTAAATGATGTGGACATGACTACCTTGGATACGACCAAAAATATTGCATACATGTATATTTGTGAGTTGATTTCTAATGCAAACTATGTAACAATTTATTTATGTCATCCAGGACAAAAATACTTCACAGACTTTTGTGCCATGTCTAATTTCAGGTGTATGGGACATTTGTACAATCCACATATGACGATAAGAGAAAAAGAGAAGTTTAGGTGCTGTTCAAAAAGTTCTCTCACGTCACTTTTGGGCCAAGAGAAGATAGAGTCCATGTCTCTCACGTTCTGCATCCAGATTCGGACTACACAGACATACCTGAATCAAAACGGCAAGAACTTCTTCATACGGACTCCGAATTGGGTGATTCTTTTTTTGTTGGAAACTAGATTTCGTACACTTTTCCATCCCAATTGGATTCACCATCAAATTATTGCGGAGCGTTGAGATACCGACGAAACAATCTGACGGTGCAGCAGAATCCGAGTCAAACTACAAGTCCAAAGGTGTTACATCACCTCCACTTGGGCCCATGAGCCTTATACGACCTAGGGTTAGTTTTAGGCTGCCTTGGGACGTCCTTCCACCCCCTTGGCCGCCACCCCTTGCTCATATATAAGTAGATCCATCTAGTAGATTTTTCTTTGGGATTTGTTTAGTCAAAAGTTAGCCATTGTAACTTCGTGTACTTCGTTTGTGTCCAACGACCAGACCAAGACCGCTTACGGATCTCCACCTTTATCAATACATCATTTATATTTGCAATATTCGGATTGCTTTATCATATTCTTGCTTGTTGTTTGATTGCATGCAGGAATAGACTTTCGTGGTCAGGCTGATCGTGCTTCTGGCATTGTCAGTAACCCCTGGAGATTGGTTTAGCGATTGCTAAGGCGCAACGTCGTGCACGTTTGTAGTCGGATCGTCAAAGTCATCTCCACCAAATCGATAGTTATCTTCTCATCGAAAGATCGGGCTCCTCACTTCTATCAAGTGGTATCAGTTTTCAGGTTGCTCGGTGAGAATTTCCAGTTATTCCTAGATTAGATTTATTTTCTTACCTATTGTCCAAGGAAAAGCCACAAAAAAGTTAGATCTATTCATCCTTTGTCCCAACCAGTCTGAGCCTTTGCAATTTTCTTTTCATTGTTTGCATTATTGAATTATCGGTTGCATCGTCGTGTCGAGTTGCTGGTCTTAGTGTCTAGTTCGTTAGAGTTTCGAGTTCTGTTCACATTAGTCACGTCGCCGCTCCATCGTTATCCCTTCCGCTGTCCACCACCTCATCCATCAATTTCCACCTCGTGCTACCCATCGTTCATTGTCACAATCATACTTGAAGTCTTTCGCATCTTTGCTTGATCGAATCTGCATCTTATCTAGTTTGTCTTGGAAGGAGGGAGAAAGAAAAAAAAGACAGAGAAAAAAAGTAAAAAAAAAGACAGAGAAAAAAAGTAAAAAAAAAAAGAGGAGAGAAAGAAAAAGAAAAAAGTGTGAGAAAAAAGAAAAAGAAGGAAAAGAAAGTTGGAGAGAGAGTTGTTGTATATTCTGCTTGGCAGTTGTTTTCATCATTATCTTTATTGCCGTTGTGATCTTCACTTATATCTTGCTGTTCAGAGCTACTTCGTATCCTTTATTGATACTAGTTGTGCTACACCGTGACCTCATTAGTGTTCTAGGCTCGCGTCTCTAGTCCGGTCTAGCCTAGGACCAGCACAGTACCGTCGTTGAGCGTTTATTCAACATTGCATCTCTGAATTGATTATTGCTAATCTTTTGCTACCATATATAGCCAACCCAGCTCAACATATTTCTACACCGTGCATATTTACGTTCACCTGGCAATCGCTTTACTCAATCTTTGGAGTTATTTGACACCGCTGGTTGCCTATCACCACCTGCTGCATGGTAAAAACTTGTAAGATATTGATATTTGCTTTACTATGAGCGCTTTACCACCACATCCTAGTAGTTCATAGGAACATTATTCTCGAATTTTGTTTCTTGTTTGTACTAATCGTGACAGGTACCGGAGACAGAAGTTCTTGGACGACGAATACATCTTCACCATCACGAGACGTGGGACAACACACACACGCACATGGTCAGGTTATTTCTTTACCGTCATTTGAGGGTATATTTAATCCTACTATTTATCTTGCTTGGGAGTTTGAGGACGAACTAATTTTTGCTAGCCATGATTTTTCTGAACTTGAGAGAGTACGAGCTGCCACTAGAGCATTTACTGGTTTTTCTTCTATTTGGTGGAGTGTGCATTGTAAGAAAAATATTGATAACCAACCCACAACTTGGAAAGATTTGAAGGCTGTAATGAGAAAACATTTTTCCCTCCTTACTATCGCCGTGAATTGCTTCGTAAATTGGAACAATTAAAACAAGGCAGTAACACTGTTCATGCTTACTACCAAGAGTTCAAATCTTATATGCATCATTGTGACATAGAAGAATCTGAGGATGATACAATGAATAGATTTTTTGGTGGTTTGAACCATGATATTCGTGCAAGATTTCAGTATATTCCTCGTTGCATTATTGGTATGTATGTTCATGCTTGTACCTTTGAGATACAAATACAGGAGGATGCATTGTATGACTACAACAACTACTATTCCAGTTCATGCTCACCACCATTGGTTGGTTCCTCCGCCATTGCACCTACTAGAGCAGCCACACCTCCAATTGTGAGCGTGACATCATCTAAAGTGTATGGTACATTGTCATCGTCCGTACCTACATCAGCTACGTCTTTGCAACAAGGTAACAGTAAAATCAATGATGATATAACTTCACATGAGGATGATGCATATCTAGTTAACTTGAATACATCATGTATTGAATTACCTGTTGATTTGAGCACACCACCTAGTTTAGATAATCATGTTACTGTCATGAATGCGTCATGTGATCAAACAACTAAAATACCAACAATTTTGAGTGCACCCATTGAATTAACTATTGATGCAAAAGAATCATGTGCATTAGAGAATAAATCAGATTTGGATAAAATAAATTTGAATATAATTGTTCCAATGTTTAATCATTTTGATATGACCTCTAATCTTGGTGACGATTCTATGTCAAATGACTTATTGCATGTTTGCTTATTTAGGCATGTTGTAGCCTGTGAATTTCATGCAAGTAAGGTTTATTCGCCAATGTTGGGATGGTTTAATGATGAACATTGTCAATCTTTTGATATGAATAAGAGCTTCACTTATTTGTGCAAACTGAGTTGCAATATTTTCATGCCTTCTACTTCTTGTGATAATATTTTGGCTTTATATTTTATGAACTACGAAAGTTACTCATCTATATATGTGTCATATGTGCAAAAATTAAGGGAAGTAAAAATGGATGACATATACATATACAACATGTACACCTTGTCTATTTTCTTATCCAAATTTCAGATTAAGCAACGCCGAGGACGACTTTATTTTCAAGAAAGGGAGGATGATGTGGACATGAATACCTTGGATATGACCAAAAATATTGCATACATGTATATTTGTGAGGTGATTTCTAATGCAAACTATGCAACCATTTATTTATGTCATCCAGGACAAAAAATACTTCACAGACTTTTGTGCCATGTCTAATTCCATGTGTATGGGACATTTGTACAATCCACATATGAAGATAAGGGAAAAAGAGAAGTTTAGGTGTTGTTCAAAAAGTTCTCTCACGTCACTTTTGGGCCAAAAGAAGATAGAGTCCAAGTCTCTCACGTTCTGCATCCAGATTCGGACTGCACAGACATACCTGACTCAAAACGGCAAGAACTTCTTCATACGGACTCCGAATTGGGTGATTCTTTTTTGTTGGAAACTAGATTTCGTACACTTTCCATCCCAATTGGATTCACCTTGAAATTCGTCTGGAGCGTTGAGATACCGACGAAACAATCTGACAGTGCAGCAGAATCCGAGTCAAACTACAAGTCCAAAGGTGTTACATCACCTCCACTTGGGCCCATGAGCCTTGTACGACCTAGGGTTAGTTTTAGGCTGCCTTGGGACGTCCTTCAACCTCCTTGGCCGCCACCCCTTGCTCCTATATAAGTAGATCCATCTAGTAGATTTTCTTTGGGATTTGTTTAGTCAAAAGTTAGCCATTGTAACTTCGTGTACTTCGTTTGTGTCCAACGACCAGACCAAGACCGCTTACGGATCTCCACCTTTATCAATACATCATTTATATTTGCAATATTCAGATTGCTTTATCATATTCTTGCTTGTTCTTCGATTGCATGCAGGAATAGACCTTTGTGGTCAAGCTGATCGTGCTTCTGGCATTGTCAGTAACCCCTGGAGATTGGTTTAGCGATTGCTAAGGCACAACGTCATGCACGTTTGTAGTCGGATCGTCAAAGTCGTCTCCACCAAATCAATAGTTATCTTCTCATCGAAAAATCGGGCCCCTCTCTTCAATAATAAATAGATAGGCCCTTCGCAGAGGGAAGCAGGGATTTGTAGAGGTGCTAGAGCTCGATTTTTAAATAGATATGAATAACATTTTGAGCGGTATACTTTCATTGTCAACATAACAACCAAGAATCTCGATATCTCCCATCCTACGCACATTATAGGCAGTTCCCTAACAAAACGGTAAAGTTTATACTCCCCCAACCACCAACAAGCACACTCCATGGCTAGCCCAAAACAACGGGTACCGTTCAAACCAGCAACAGCCCTGGGGGATTTTTGTTTAGTTATTATGATTTTGAGCATGGGACTGGGCATCCGGTTACCAGCCATTTTCTCATGAATGATGAGCGGAGTCCACTCATCGTGAGAATAACCCACCTAGCATGGAAGATATAGACAGCCCTAGTTGATACATGAGATGTTCGAGCATAGAAAACCGAATTTCATTTGAAGGTTTAGAGTTTGGCACATAAAAATTTACTTGGAACGGTAGGTAAATACCGCATATAGGAAGGTATGGTGGACTCATTGGAATAACTTATGGGTTTATGGAAGTGGATGCACAAGCAGTATTTCCGCTTAGTATAGATGAAGGCTAGAAAGAGACTGGGGAAGCGACCAGCTAGAGAGCAACACCGGTCATGAACATGCATTAAAATTAATCAACAATGAATGCAAGCATGAGTAGGATATAAATCACCATGAACATAAATATCGTGGAGGCTATGTTGATTTGTTTCAACTACATGCGTGAACATGTGCCAAGCCAGACCACTTGAATTGTTCAAAGGAGGATACCACCCCATCATACCACATCACAACCATTTTAATATCATGTTGGCACGCAAGATAGACCATTATAAACTCTCAGCTAATTAAGCATGGCATAAGCAGCTATGATCTCTAATTGTCATTGCAAGCATGTTTCATTCATGACAAGCTGAATCGGGAATGATGAACTATCATATTTACCAAAACAAGAGAGGTCGAGTTCATACCAGCTTTTCTCATCTCAATTAGTTCATCATATATCATCCTTATTTCCTTTCACTCGCACGACCGAATGGTGTGGATAATAATAAGAGTGCACGCTGCATTGGACTAAGCTGGAATCTGCAGACATTTAATAAAAGAGAGAAGACAAGGTAATATGGCTCGAGGTTAAATCAACAATAAAGCATATGAGAGCTACTAAGCATTTTAATCATGGTCTTCTACTCTTAACCCCCAAAAGAAAAGAAAAGAAACTATTTACACGGGAAAGCTCCCAACAAGCAAAAGAAGAACGAGAAATCTTTTTGGGTTTTCTTTTAATTACTACTACAAGGAAAGTAAACTAGCTAGAAGCTACAACTAATATACTTTTTGTTTTTCTTAAGGTTTTCTAGCACACGAGAAAAATACTAAGAAAAATAAATTGAAACTAAACATGGATGGTACAATGAAAGAGTGTGAATACCGACAACTAGAATAAGTGTGTGAACATGAATGTAAAGTCGGTGAGAAACACGTACTCCCCCAAGCTTAGGCTTTTGGCCTAAGTTGGTCTATGGCCAGTATTGGCCTGATGGATATCCAAAGTCGTAGTTGGGGTTGTACTGGGTTGCAGCAGCTACTGCCTGCTGGGCTGCAGCTGGAAGGCGGGATGCTTCCGTCGTATTATGATACTCATTTGCCTCTTCCATGGTTATAGTGTATCTCCATTTTGCCTTAAAGTCAAACAAAGTAGGGGCGGGAAGAACAATAGGGATGGCATGACGCCTGTTAAAGATTAGTCGATATTAGAGGGATTGTTCATCCCTCTCTATAAACCGGTGACTAGTCATGGCATTGTAATCCAAATGAGCAGGCGGTAAAGGTTCATCATTTTCATGTACAGGCACACCAAGACGGCGGGCAATGCGAGTGGCATAAATCCCACCAAATAAATCTCCATGCAAACCATTATGATGTAGCCTACGTGCAACAATGGCTCCCAAGTTATATTGTCTATCGCCTAGTACAGCACTCTTGAGAACACTAAGATCAGGGACACACATGTGGCAAGCCTCATCCTTATCGTTTATGCATCTACCGATAAAGAGAGCAAAGTAATGAATAGCAGGAAAATGAATGCTCCCTATGGTAGCCTGTGTGATTTCTCTAGATTCCCCCGCAGTGATACTAGCGAGAAAATCTCTATATTCAGATTTGCGAGGATCACCCATACTGCCCCACTGCGGGAGCTTACAAGCATCATTAAAATCCTCTAAGTCCATGGTATAGGATTTATCATAAAGGTCAAACAGGACAGTGTGAGAATTACGTGAAGATGAAAATTTAAACCTTCTCACAAAGGTATCAGTTAAGCCACGGTATTGAGGGCACTTATTTTGTATGAAGCCCTCGAGGTCAGCGTTGCGCACATATGCGTAAAATTCATCCTTGATGCCCACCTGATCCATAAAGTCATCTGACGGCCATTCACAAGGCCGCACGTCCGCATCCCTCGGTAGTTCATCGCCCGGCTCACGAAACGCGAGCCTCAGTTCTTGCTTCCTTGAAGAACCACCTTGGAAGTTTTTCCTATGCATTTTTCTCAAATTTCTGAAATTTTTAGCAACTCAAAATAAAAGTTAACCAAACTCAACAAGATTGATAGCAAAAACTCCTACTAGTGCCTAGAGACTATATCATGCATTAGAACTACTTGGGACCAAAAAAATTTGACATGCAAGTGTAACATCCCAAATTTTCAATTTGGAATGTTATACATTAGATCATCATGCATATCATATTTTCTTGCTTTTGGTGGATCCAAGAAAATCCTAAGCAACTCAAGGACCCTCGGAGAGAGTTGGGTATTTCAATATTTTCATATTTGAGGTTTCTCAAATTTTGAAAATAGGATCATTTGATTTTATTTATTTTATCTTCAAGTATCTCTATCATAAAAATATGAGAGAGGGAGTAAAATGACTCTCCCCAAAAAATAAAGAAATACGGAGGATTTAATAAAAAAATCAAATAAGTTTTATTTGGAGTTTTATTTGAATTAGGAAAAATTGCATGTTTTCAAAAATGCATTTTAGTGCCAAGAAAATGTTCATCTTGTTCTAAATATTTTATTTAGACGGTGAAAATTTGTTTTGGAAATTTTAGATTTTTATTTCTTTTTGTAGAGTTTTCTAACACCGGCGTAATTAGAAAAAAAAAATAGAGAGGACCCGAGGCGGACTCCGCCGCCTTCTCTGCGCCGCGCGCCCATGCCCGAGGCGGACTCCGCCGCCACCGCCAGTTCCTTGCCCCTACCCCTAAGCAACACCCCCCATACACTATATATACCGCCGCCCCCTGCCCCTTGTCGCACCCCACCGCCGCCGCCGCAAGCCCGCCGCCGCCGCAAGTTTGGCCGCCGCCGCTGCTGCCCACCACCACCGCCGCAGCCGCCACCTGCTGTCGCCAACGCCGCCGCCCGCCGGCCGTTCGACGAGGTAGCCGCCCGCCGGCTGGTTTTCTGTAGAAGACCATCGGTTTTTCTTTTAGAACCCTAGTTCGTTTTTATTTTATTTTATTAGATCGGTTTTCTGTTTTTTCGGTTTAGTTAATTAGTGAACGTTCACCCGTTTGTTCGTTCTGACGAACGAGTTCGTCGTTTAGTCTCAGCTGACGAACGTTTGTTCGTTAAACTGTTTTAGTTTTCTTTTCGTAGTTTATTTTCTGATCGCGATCTCTGATCCGATCTTCGTTTTATTTTATCTTTTCGCTCGTTTATCAGAATCAGGTGATTCAAACGCCTGGAGTTTCATCTCGAAATTCTCTTTCAGTTTAACCTAGTCGCTCAAGCGTTTGCCTCTGCTAAATTTGGACTTAGGTACAGATTGGTTTGGTAGTTGTTTCTCTTTCGCCGTTTGTCTTTCGTTGCTTTTCTTTTGCCGTTTCTTTTGCAAACCGGAGTTCTTAAGTTGAACTTTTTGGTTAGATCTCTTATTTGAGTTTTACCCGTGCATTAGTTAAGTACTTATTGTGTGCTTGTTTGTTTGCGATAGAGTACCCAGAGTGCGTCACTTGCTACTTTGAATCTCTAGGTTTTGCGGATCATCAGCAAGGCAAGTAACACTTTGATCATACTTTCCAATTACCCAGTTTTCATTGCATTAGTCAAACCCTCACACATTGAATGAGTAGGAGCTATTAACATGTGGGACTGGGAAGTAGATTGAGGTAGTACCTATTACCTGCATTACATTCAAACCTTTGGGAGTTACTTCTACGTTTGCTATTAGGCCATGCTATGCTCGTAGACGTGGATTGGGTGAGTGTATCCATGACAGATGTGAGTTTGTTAATTAATGGTTCAACTTAAGGTGGCAACTTTAACACACATCTGGGTGGATTGAGGCACCTGGGTATTCCAGCGATTGCCTGTTTTTCTTTTGGACCGCCACCCAGGCTCGAAGGGATCATGAGATTATTCATACTAGAAACTTCCGTTTGCAGGCACATGCCAATATGGGCTCTGGCATAGTTGAGTAAGTTGTGGGAAACCATTCCATGATGGGCTAGCAGATGTAGAGGGATTGTAGGTGTACCGGCCTATCTATCTGGTTAAGGGGACCTCTTCGAAAAGACTGTGTCTCGGTCATCCGTTTCTCAAACACCATGCAGTGCGAGAAACCAAACGGAGGCGATCGAGTCCTGTGGGGAAAAGTGCACAAACCTCTGCAGAGTGTACAAACTGATCATGATTAGCCATGTCCCCGGTTATGGACGTCTTGAGTATCTAGTACCTGGATATCATGTGAATCTCATCATATTACTTTAATTAATATTGTTGGGTTTAATGATGATTTTTAATTGGGGTTGAGAGGATGTCTATCTTCTCAACGATGTTTCAACTACCATGATAGTTAATTAAAATATATTCCTTTGCAGTAGGGAAAAATTGGCTTTACGCAAAAATTGTAACCATAGAGCTTTCCACCAGCCATATTGCATATAGTATAGCTTTACTTTTGTTACTCTCTTTGTGTTACTTTGCCAGCATATTCCATGTGCTGACCCGTTTTCGGGCTGCAACGTTCATGTTGCAGACTTTTCAGACGACGAGTAAGGTGCCTTTTAGGTCGTGGTTCTATACTCAGTGATGCCGTTGGAGTTGATGGACTCACTTATCATCCAAGCCTTCCGCTGTTATCGTGTTAGATGGCCTTAAGCCATTTTTATTGTAATAAGTTCATCGTTGGAACTATCGATGTAATAAGTGTGTGATTGCTACTCTGTTATAAATCCTTCAAGTACTGTGCGTGTCAGCATTACTGATCCAGGGATGACACTGATGCACAGAGATCAGACTGTTTGAGGTCTGGTCGCTACAAGATGGTATCAGAGCACACGCTGACTGTAGGACACGACCACTAAGCTAAAACCCTAAAGCACTATTCACTCTTCTCTTTTCTGACTCCTCATCTTTTCTACTCTTTTAGGATGGTGGATGCAAGGAATAAGTTCACGCAACCGGATGAAGATACACCATTTGGACAACACCTGAAGGAAGTCACCAGATATCTAAACATCGGACTACCAAGTTTCACCGGAACCTACAACGCCACTCTACCTGAGGAGGAGCGCTGGTTGATTCAAGCTCAAGTTCCAGGAAGGACGTTCAAGCCCGTCACCGCACTCATAACATTTTCTTTTAATGCGCCCACTTGGAGCCTAGGCAGGAGCATGGCAGCCCACATCGCTATGGGAAGAATTGGAGAAGTCTACAAGCAGGAGCTAAAGGACACCATCTACCAGATTTGTGGACACCGAGATGAGAATTGGGATATGATCAGCACCCGGAAGGATAAATCCATTGCAGCCTTCATCCAGGAGTTGAACCATCACATTCGTCGCCAGGAGCACCAGATGTGTGCAGGGATGATAGATTTGAAGAAAGCACTAAACAGAAACTTGGAGTTAGAGGAAGAACTCAAGTCGACACGCGATGGATACGAGGAGGAGATGTTAATACTTGTGGAGAAGAATGATGATTTGACACGGAAGCTAGGAATACTCATGGGAGAAGAGGAATAAGAACCAAAGGAGATTCCACCTGAAGACTACATCATCATTGACGACACGGACTCAGACCCTGATGATAGTAACGATGAGGACTATGAAGATGAAGCTGGAGCGGATATCATGGAATCCTCTGTCGATCAAAATTTCTAGAAGACCTTCCTATGACTAGTAGTTTTTTTCCATTTAGTAGACTTAGAACACTTTTGTAACGATTAGATCCGTGTAAGCCCTTGTTTGAAATTGATTTTGGTGTGATAAAATGTGTGTTTGCCTCATGTGCATTTGGGTAGTGATTTCCCTTAGATCTCTTTTCTATTCTAATCACTTCCCTCTACACCCATCAGATGCCTCCAAGACGTGAGCCTGGATTTGAGTTTCCCCCTGAGATCACTCAGTTGATCCAACAGCAGAACACCCTGATGCAACTTCTTGTCCAGAACACTCAGAACATCTAGAACAACAACAACAACCCTCCCCCACCACCGCCCGTAGATAACCTGGCCCGTTTCTTAAGGTTACAACCACCGGTGTTTGCTAGCAGCATTGAACCAATAGCCGCTGATGACTGGCTGGGCAAGATTGGAAGGGATTTGATCACTGCTAACTGCTCGGATGGTGAGAAGGTGCGTTTTGCCGCACATCAGTTGTCTGGACCAACCGCAGCATGGTGGGAGAATTACACAGCCACTTTTCCCATAGCCAATGTGACTTGGGATCAGATTCAGCAAGCTTTTCGTACCGCCCATGTCTCAACTGGAGCTATGAGTATGAAGAAGCAGGAGTATCGCAATTTGCGCCAAGGCAACCGTACTGTGGCTCAGTACGTGGATGAGTTTAGTACCCTATCTCGTTATGCCCCAGATGATGTGGCCACAGATGCCGCTAAGCAGGAGAGATTCATGGAAGGGTTGAATGATGAGATGAGTGTACAGTTGATGGTGGGAACTTTCAATAACTACCAGGAGCTGGTTGATCGCGCTCTAATGATTGAAAGGAAGCACCAACAGATTGAAAGTCGCAAGAGGAAGTATGGACAAGGAAAGTATAATTCTGGAGCTCAATAGAAGCCTCGTTTTACCCCTAAAACGGTAGGATAATTCCAACATACCCATGTAGGAGGTAGTTCACACAATCATAATGGCGCCAAGAATGGAAATGGGAATGGAGCAAGTAGTAACCAGAGCCGCCCTACCCCGTCCACACCCACCAAGAAGGATTTCAGCCATGTCACCTGTTACAAGTGCGGGAAGAATGGACATTATGCCAATGAATACCCAGAAGCTAAGAATGGGAACGACAATGGAAGCGCCGAGAAGAAGCCCATCCAGTTCAACAAAGGACAAGTGAACCACGTGACCGTGGAGGAGGTAGAAGAGCAACCAGATGCTGTTGTCGGTAAGTTTTTGGTTAAGACATTTACCACAATAGTTCTTTTCGATACTGGTGCATCGCATTCATACATTTCAAGGGGATTCATAAATAGACATAGGATGTCCACCCGAGTTCTTAAGACCCCCATGTTAGAGTTCACCAGGAGCGGAGTATATGGCACACCAAGGATGTTTTCAGACACCATTGACCATAGGACGCCACACTTTCCCCTCTGACCTAATAGTCCTGGAGTCACAAGGATTGGATGTGATATTAGGTATGGATTGGCTATCGAAGTATGGAGGTAACATTGACTGTGCCAGTAAAGTCTATTTTGCTCACCACCCCGGAGGGAAAAGGGATTAAGTATGTATCTAGGCATTCGCCTATAAGGACTCAAGTACATTCTCTCACGGGAGTTGTTCAGAAGGAAGTGCCAGTAGTGAAGGATTATCCGGATGTGTTCCCAGAGGAGTTACCTGGCATGCCACCGGATAGAGATATAGAGTTTTTGATTGAGCTTTTGCCAAGCACCAGGCCAATTTCTAAGAGACCATATAGGATGCCCGCAAAGGATTTGGAGGAGATTAAGAAACATATTAAGGAGTTCCTGGATAAAGGATTCATACGCCCAAGTTCTTCACCTTGGGGTTCGCCAGTACTTCTAGTAGAGAAGAAGGATGGATCGTAAAGAATGGTTGTTGATTACCGAGGATTGAATGATGTAACGATCAAGAACAAGTACCCACTGCCGATGATCAATGATATGTTCGATAGATTGCAAGGAGATAAGGTATTTTCCAAGATCGATCTGCAATCAGGGTACCATCAATTGAAGATCCGAGAGCAGGATATACCTAAGACGGCCTTTACCACCAGGTATGGGTTGTACGAGTACACCGCTATGTCTTTTGGTCTGACTAACGCACCAGCATACTTTATGAACCTGATGAACAAAGTGTTTATGGAGTATTTGGATAAGTTCGTCGTAGTGTTCATAGATGATATATTGATCTTCTCAAAGGATGAGGAGGAGCATGCAGAGCATTTGCGTTTGGTATTGGAGAAGCTCAGAGAACATTGGTTGTATGCCAAGTTCAGCAAATGCGAGTTTTGGTTGAAGGAAGTTGGATTTCTCGGACATGTTATATCTGGAGAAGGAATAGCAGTAGATCCCGCCAAGGTGGACACTGTGACAAATTGGGAAGCACCAACAATAGTTGGAGAGATCCGGAGTTTTCTTGGACTGGCAGGATACTACCGAAGATTTATTGAGAATTTCTCGAGGATTGCAAAACCAATGACAGAGTTGTTAAAGAAGGACACCAAGTTCAGTTGGATAGAAGAATGTGAGGGCAGTTTCCAGGTATTAAAGAAACGTTTGGTCTCATCACCTGTGTTGATTCTGCCAGATCAACATAAGGACTATGAGGTGTAATGCGACGCTTCACGTCGAGGACTTGGAGCAGTTCTTATGCAGGAAGGAAGAGTTGTTTCGTATGCTTCACGACAACTGAAACCTCATGAGTTGAACTATGCCACTCATGATTTGGAGTTAGCTGCCGTAGTGCATGCATTGAAGATTTGGAGACATTTTCTCATCGGAAACCATTGTGAAGTATATACGGATCACAAGAGTTTGAAGTATATATTCACTCAGAAGGAGTTGAATCTCAGGCAAAGGAGTTGGCTGGAACTCATTAAGGGTTACGACATGAGATTGCATTATCATCCCGGAAAGGCTAACGTAGTAGCCGATGCGCTAATCCGTAAAAGCCATGTCAATACCCTAATGACGGATGAATTTCCCAAGGAGTTAGCCGAGGACTTACAATAACTACGTTTGGAGATAGTTCCGAGAGATTACGTAGCAACACTATAGATCCAGTCTACCCTGATGGATAAAATCAGAGACACTCAGAAGACTGACGAGGAGGTTGCCTCTATAAAGGAGAGGATGAGCGAAGGAAAAGCTAAAGGATTTCGTGAGGATGAACACGACACCCTATGGTTTGAGGACCGCATTTATGTGCCTAATGACCCGGGGATCAGGAAGTTGATTCTACAGGAGGCCCATGACTCACCATACTCGATTCACCCAGGAAATACTGAGATGTATTTGGATTTGAAGGATATTTTCTGGTGGAACGGTATGAAGAAAGATATTGTAGAGTATGTAGCAGTTTGTGATGTATGTCAGAGAGTGAAGGCAGAACATCAGAAGCCAGCAGGATTATTACAACCATTGCAAATACCCTAATGGAAGTGGGATAAGCTAGGTATGAATTTCATTACGGGATTACCCAGAACTCGTTCTGGCTATGACTCGATTTGGGTCGTAGTCGATCATTTGACAAAGGTAGCTCATTTAATCCCCGTAAAGACTACCTACACCAGTGCAAAGTTGACAAAGATATAAATGACCAGAATCGTATGTCTGCATGGAGTTCCGAGGAGCATCGTATCAGACAGAGGAACCCAGTTTACCTCAAAGTTCTGGAATCAGTTACACAAAACTTTGGGTACTAGGCTAGAGTTTAGCACAGTTTTTCACCCGCAGACAGATGGGCAGACTGAAAGAGTCAATCAGATTTTGGAGGATATGCTGAGAGCCTGTGCACTAGATTATGGATCTAGTTGGGACGACAATTTGCCGTACGCCGAATTTTCTTACAACAACGGTTATCAATCTAGTTTGAAGGTGGCCCCTTTTGAAGAGTTATACGGAAGGAGATGTCGGACTCCGTTGTCGTGGGACGAAGTCGGAGACCGCAAGTTGTTCGGGCCAGATTTGATCAAGGAATTGGAACAGAAGGTGAAGTTGATTCGCGATAGGCTCAAGATAGCTCAGTCCAGGCAGAAGAGCTACGCGGATTCAAAACACAAGGAGATCGTTTACGAAGTCGGAGACAGAGTTTACCTTCGAGTATCTCCACTTCGAGGAGTTAAGCGCTTTGGAGTTAAGGGAAAACTAGCGCCCCGTTTTGTAGGACCATATAAGATTATGGAACGTATGGGAGAAGTAGCCTACAAGTTGGAACTGCCCGAAGGATTGTCAGGAGTTCACAACGTACTCCACGTTTCCCAGTTAAAGAAATTCCACACAGAGATGGCCGAGATACCGCTGAGGGATACTGTGCCATTGGAAGCTATTCAGTTGGACAACGACTTGACCTATGAAGAGAAACCAGTCAAGATTCTTGCGTATGCTAGTCGAGTCACCCGCAGCAAGGTTATCAAATTTTGCAAAGTTCAGTGGAGTCACCACACCGAGGATGAAGCCACCTGGGAGCGAGAGGAAGATCTGCAGAAGGACCACCCTCAACTATTTTCTAGCCAACCCGAAACTCGAGGGCGAGATTCATCTTAAGGGGGATAGGTTTG
The DNA here is from genome assembly GCA_902687465.1 of Secale cereale. Classification (NCBI taxonomy): domain Eukaryota; kingdom Viridiplantae; phylum Streptophyta; class Magnoliopsida; order Poales; family Poaceae; genus Secale; species Secale cereale. Next base: position 254,990,312 of record LR738713.1, on the reverse strand, counting down.
TAACATCCCAAATTTTCAATTTGGAATGTTATACATTAGATCATCATGCATATCATATTTTCTTGCTTTTGGTGGATCCAAGAAAATCCTAAGCAACTCAAGGACCCTCGGAGAGAGTTGGGGATTTCAATATTTTCATATTTGAGGTTTCTCAAATTTTGAAAATAGGATCATTTGATTTTATTTATTTATCTTCAAGTATTTCTATCATAAAAATATGACAGAGGGAGTAAAATGACTCTCCCAAAAAAATAAAGAAATACGGAGGATTTAATAAAAAAATCAAATAAGTTTTATTTGGAGTTTTATTTGAATTACGAAAAATTGCATGTTTTCAAAAATGCATTTTAGTGCTAAGAAAATGTTCATCTTGTTCTAAATATTCTATTTAGACGGTGAAAATTTGTTCTGGCAATTTTAGATTTTTATTTCTTTTTCTAGAGTGTTTCTTTCTAGCGCCAGCGTAATTAGAAAAAAAATAGAGAGGACCCGACCCGACTGGGCCGAAGCCCAGCCGAGCCAGGCCCGCGCCGCCCCTCCGCCTTCCCCGCGCCGCACGCCCGTGCCCGAGGCGGACTCCGCCGCCGCCGCCAGTTGCTTGCCCCTTCCCCCAAGCAACAGCCCCCCCTACACTATATATACCGCCGCCCCCCTGCCCCTTGTCGCACCCCACCGCCGCCGCCGCAAGCCCGCCGCCGCCGCAAGCTTCGCCGCCGCCGCAAGCCCCGCCGCCGGAGCTCACGCCGCCGCCGCCGCTGCCCACCACCACCGCCGCAGCCGCCG
>LR738713.1:254966874-254987871 GCA_902687465.1 Secale cereale | reverse complement strand
CGCCCCCCTGCCCCTTGTCGCACCCCACCGCCGCCGCCGCAAGCCCGCCGCCGCCGCAAGCTTCGCCGCCGCCGCAAGCCCCGCCGCCGGAGCTCACGCCGCCGCCGCCGCTGCCCACCACCACCGCCGCAGCCGCCGCCTGCCGTCCCCAACGCCGCCGCCCGCCGGCCGTTCGACGAGGTAGCCACCCGCCGGCCGGTTTTCTGTAGAAGACCGTCGGTTTTTCTTTTAGAACCCTAATTCGTTTTTTTATTAGATCGGTTTTCTGTTTTTTCGGTTTAGTTAATTAGTGAACTTTCACTCGTTCGTTCGTTTTGACGGACGAGTTCGTCGTTTAGTCTTAGCTGACGAACGTTCGTTCGTTAAACTGTTTTAGTTTTCTTTTCGTAGTTTATTTTCTGATCGTGATCTCTGATCCGATCTTCATTTTAGTTTATCTTTTAGCTCGTTTATCAGAATCAGGTGATTCAAGCGCCTGGAGTTTCATCTCGAAATTGTCTTTCCGTTTAACCTAGTCGCTCAAGCATTTGCCTCTGCTAAATTTGGACTTAGGTCCAGATTGGTTCGGTAGTTGTTTCTCTTTCGCCGTTTGTCTTTCATTGCTTTTCTTTTGCCGTTTCTTTTGCAAACCGGAGTTCTTAAGTTGAACTTTCTGGTTAGATCTCTTATTTGAGTTTTACCCATGCATTATTTAAGTACTTATTGTGTGCTTGTTTGTTTGCGATAGAGTACCCGGAGTGCGCTGCTTGCTACTTTGAATCTCTAGGTTTTGCGGATCATCCGCAAGGCAACACTTTGATCATACTTTCCAATTACCCAGTTTTCATTGCATTAGTCAAACCCTCACACATTTGCATGAGTAGGAGCTATTAACATGTGGGACTGGGAAGTAGATTGAGGTAGTACCTATTACCTGCATTACATTCAAACCTTTGGGAGTTACTTCTACGTTTGCTATTAGGCCATGCTATGCTCGTAGACATGGATTGGGTGAGTGTATCCATGAAAGATGTGAGTTTGTTAATTAATGGTTCAACTTAAGGTGCCAACTTTAACACACATCTGGGTGGATTGAGGCACCTGGGTATTCCAGTGATTGCCTGTTTTTCTTTTGGACCGCCACCCAGGCTCAAAGGGATCATGAGATTATTCATATTAGAAACTTCCGTGTGCAGCCACATGCCAATATGGGCTCTGTCATAGTTGAGTAAGTTGTCGGAAACCTTTCCATGATGGGCTAGCAGATGTAGAGGGATTGTAGGTGTACCGGCCTATCTATCTGGTTAAGGGGACCTCTTCGGAAAGACTATGTCTCGGTCATCCGTTTCTCAAACACCATGCAGTGCGAGAAACCAAACGGAGGCGATCTAGTCTTGTGGGGAAAAGTGCACAAACCTCTGCAGAGTGTACAAACTGATCATGATTAGCCGTGTCCCCGGTTATGGACGTCTTGAGTATCTAGTACCTGGATATCATGTGAATCTCATCATGTTACTTTTATTAATATTGTTGGGTTTAATGATGATTTTTAATTGGGGTTGAGAGGATGTCTATCTTCTCAACGATGTTTCAACTACCATGATAGTTAATTAAAAACTATTCCTTTGCAGTAGGGAAAAATTGGCTTTACGCAAAAATTGTAACCATAGAGCTTTCCACCAGCCATATTGCATATAGTATAGCTTTACTTTTGTTATTCTCTTTGTGTTACTTTGCCATCATATTCCATGTGCTGACCCGTTTTCGGGCTGCAACATTCATGTTGTAGACTTTTCAGACGACGAGTAAGGTGCCTTTTAGGTCGTGGTTCTATACTCAGTGATGCCGTTGGAGTTGATGGACTCACTTATCTTCCAAGCCTTCCGCTGTTATCGTGTTAGATGGCCTTAAGCCATTTTTATTGTAATAAGTTCATCGTTGGAACTATCGATGTAATAAGTGTGTGATTGCTACTCTGTTATAAATCCTTCAAGTACTGTGCGTGTCAGCATTACTGATCCAGGGATGACACTGATGCACAGAGATCACACTGTTTGAGGTCTGGTCGCTACAGCAAGCTCAAGAACAAGGTCACCATAGCAGCAGAAATTTGCAATAAATAAAGCACTAGAACAAAAACTAATTGGACCAATGGAGGAGTCACATACCAAGAAACAATCTCCCGAAACAGTTTGGTGAATGGTGCTTTGAGCAAGGTTATCGAAATTGGCAACAAGATGAGCTAGAACTTGTGCTTAAGCTGGTTGGTGATTTTTTTGGGTGGAAGAATAAGAGTATGGGTGCAGGAATAAGTGGAGGGGGCACGTGGGGCCCACGAGGCAGGGGGCGCGCCCTGTGAGGGGGGGCGTGCCTTGGACCCTCATGGCCAGGTGCTAGCTCCCCTCGCGGTGTGTTTTGTGCCATATTTTCTCAAATATTCTAGAAAAAATCATATTAAATTTTCAGGGCATTTGGAAAACTTTTATTTTTAGGGTATTTTTTTATTGCACGGATAAGTTTGGAAACAGACAAAAAATACTATTTTTGCTTTATTTGTCCTAATTAACAAAAAGTAAAAGGAGGGTATAGAAGGTTGTGCTATCTAGATTCACCTATCCCATGTTCATCAAAAGGAATGCATTAACAAGGTTGATCAGGTCTTGTTAATAAACTCTTTCCGAATAACATGAAACCAGAGAATTTTCGAGTAAAACTAGGTTACCTCAATGGTGATATGTATGTCCCCAACAATAAGAACGTCATATGTCTTCTTGACAGTAGGAAGAGGAAATTCAAAACCTCCAATAGTAATAGTTGAAAATTTTCCAATATAACCTAGGGTGACACAGAACTAGCCCCAGCTCATCAATATAATGTAGGCATGTATTCCGAATATAGTCATACGTGCTTATGGAAAAGAACTTGCATGACATCTTTTGTCCTACCCTATCGTGGCAGCGGGGCCCTATTGGAAACTAAGGGATATTAAGGCCTCCTTTTAATAGAGTACCGGACCAAAGCATTAACACATAGTGAATACACGAACTCCTCAAACTAAGGTCATCACCGGGAGTGGTCCCGATTATTGTCACTTTGGGGTTGCCGGATCATAACACATAGTAGGTGACTATAGACTTGCAAGATAGGATCAAGAACACACATGTATTCATGAAAACATAATAGGTTCAGATCTAAAATCATGGCACTCGGGCCCTAGTGACAAGCATTAAGAGCATCTCCAACAGGCGCGCTTAGCGCCGCGCCCAAAAAAACCATATACCGCGCGCACTTAGGCTGTTTTGCCGCGGCGCGCAGTGCTGGCTCCAGCAGCAGCGCTATTTTGCAGCGCGCGCGTGCTGCTCCAGCGGTGCCCAAAAATACAGCGCGCGCACACTTTTTTTTATAATGGAAATTGCATTAAAATAAAAGGATACAAAGATAGATAGTTCAAAACATAGGTAAAACATAGATAGATAGGTCTAATAAAACATAGATAGATAGATATATAGTTCGAAAACAAAAAAAACTAATCGCTCCAGTCATCTCCATCATCGCCTTCGTTGTTGCTGTCGGAGGAGGTTGACAACCAAATGTCAACCAGCGGTCATCTTCTGCGGTGAAGATCGTTTGGCCGCCAGCATCGCGGATGGCGCACTGCTGACACGCCAACTCCCTCCGACGACGCCTATCCTCGCGGCGACGTTCCCAGAACTGATGCTCGGCGACGACGTCCTCCGGGTGGAGGCGGCGCCACTCCGCCATGCGCCGCTCGTCCTCCTGGGCGACGAGGAGGCGGTTCTGCGCCGCCGTGTGCTCCGCACGATCTCGTGCGGTGTGTAGACGAGGCGGCGGGGCGAGCTCCAATGCCTGCTCGAGCGTGCGGGCGTCGTCGAAGTTCATCTGACGACGCGGCCTGCCTAGGCGCCACGCCACCGCGTCGTACGCGTGGGCGGCCTCGTGCGCCGTCTCGTAGGTGCCGAGGGGAAGCCGGAGATCGCCGGAGCGTATCTCGGCGTAGAAGCCGCCGCCGTTTGGGCGCTCGCGGACGCCGCGGTATCCCGACGAAGAACGGCGGCGCGACGGCATGGTGGCGCGTCGGGGGCGGCGGCGGTGCTCCGATGCGGCGCTCGGGGGCGGCGGGCGCGAGAGAGAGGAAGAGAGAGGGAGAGAGAACGGTGGAGCGGATGGGGCGCGCGCGCGGCGTTTTATAGGCGCGCGGGGCGCGCCGCCGCAAAAAAGGCGCGTGAGAGGCCGCCGTTTCGCGCGCGCGCGCAAGCGGTTCTCGCGCGCGCGTCTTTCCCGCCGCCGCTGGAGCGCGTTATTTTTCCCGCGCGCGCGCGCCTTTTTGAGCGCCTGTTGGAGATGCTCTAAGCAAAGCAAAGTCATAGCAACATCAATCTCAAAACATAGTGGATACTAAGGATCAAACCCTAACAAAACTAACTCGATTACATGATAAATCCCATCCAACCCATGACCGTCCAGCAAGCCTACGATGGAATTACTCACGCGCGGCGGTGAGCATCATGGAATTGGTGATGGAGGAAGGTTGATGATGACGATGGCGACGATCTCCACTCTCCGGAGCCCCGAACGGACTCCAGATCAGCCCTCCCGAGAGAGATTAGGGCTTGGCGGCGGCTCTGTATCGTAAAACGCGATAATTCTTCCTCTCTGATTTTTTTCCTCCCCGAAAGTGAATGTATGGGATCCGGAGATACGTCGGTGGAGCACCAGGGGGCCCACGAGGCAGGGGGCGTGCCGTAGGGGAGGGGGTGCGCCCCCCACCCTCCTGGACAGGGTGTGGGCCCCCTCATCTGGATCTTCTTGAGGGTATTTTTTATATTTTCCAAAATAATTCTCTGTGGATTTTCAGGTCATTCCGAGAACTTTTTATTTCTGCACAAAAACAACACCATGGCAGTTCTGCTGAAAACAGCGTCAGTCCGGGCTAGTTCCATTCATATCATGCAAGTTAGAGTCCAAAACAAGGGCAAAAGGGTTTGGAAAAGTAGATACGTTGGAGACGTATCATTCCACCGCCAGGAGCTCCTATCACCGGTCATTTCTGACGCTGCCGGAGGTACCTAACCACCCATGTTTCTATTTTTTGTCCTCTCTCAGAATTCCACAACTCTATGAACCTTCTTCCCGCGTAGAAACGCGGCGGGTAACCTCCCCGACGCCCAACAGACTTCTCCGGCGCCAACCGAGCTTGACCCGCACACTGTTGTGGCCATAAGCCGTCACGGACTCTTTTGTGGTCACCCGCGCGACCGTCGTGTAGAGGTGGACCCCGTCCTTCTCCTCTCCAACCCCGAGGACCACCTGGACGAGCACCACGACCACCACCCAAAGCCGTGGCACTGTCAGCCGCCGAACCGCTCGAGCTTTGAGTTTCGTCCTAGGGGCCCCTACCCGACCCCGTCACCTAGCGCCGCCCGACGCCATGGCGGAGCCGCCGCCCCTCCTTGCCTTCGCCTGCCTCACCGGAGTCGCCGCCCGAGCCGACGACCATGCCTTTGTAAGCGCCACCACCTCCCACGTTCCCCGTCTGCTCTTCTCTTCTTTCGCGTTTTTTTGTTTGTTTGGTTCAAGCAGTGAACCGACCATTTATAAATAAACTTGATCGGTTTTTAGTTATCCCGAACGATTATTACTTTTCCATCGTCAGATCTAAAATCTAAGGTCTAGATTATATATGTTTTTTTTCTTTTAGGCCAAAGCATTTTTCTTCTAATTAGCGGTCGTTCTCTAGGTTAGCTCCACGAAGAACAGTTTATGTCCAGTAGTGTTGCAACACGTGGCCAAGGACCCCGAGGCAAATATTTTCTTCACAGATTAGTCCCTGCTATTCAAGTCATCATATCTTTTCAACAGTTTAATCAAATTTGATGAAATAAATGCTAAATTGTTCATAATGATTTCATCTATCCGGTGGGCCTATCTAATTTTTTGTATCTTTCAAATTTAAATTTGAACATATTCAAATTTATACTTCATTAGGCCATAACTTTGGACCTGTAACTCCGATTGAAGCGATTCTTTTTGCAAAATACTCCTTGTCACATATAATTTCCAATAAAAAGTGGATATTGGAGTTGAGCAAATAAAATTTATTGAACTTCAAATTTAGCTCAAACCTTTGTTCAATCATAACTTCTGAATCGGAGCTCCGCTTTCGATGAAATCGGTTGTATTGGGTTCATCCCAAAGAAACCTCTCTGTTGACACAGACTGTTATCCTATTAGCATATAGAAAATCAATACAGACTGTTATACTACTATTATTTGGAGTTTTATTTGGTTCTTTGCTGTTAAGTGTTATTTGAGTGTTGCTTATTTATTTGTGATTTTATTTGAACGCTATAGAATGTCTGGAGTGCGAATAGTATCGTTATCAGGATTGTGAGAGCGATGAACTTCATCAACTATAACCAAGAAGTTCACTTTGACCATGTTATCCATACCTATGTTTTTATTGCATTTAGTGTCACCATTCATAATCCCTCTAGTAGTGATATTGACTTCTTGTAGTTGAGTAGAATGCATGAGGTAGGAACCCACACCCCTGTTACCAAGCCCGAGAAAGTCAATTATTTTAATGCTACGCTTTAGTAGACGGGGATTGGTATGAGAGTTCGTGAGTGGTGTGAGAAGGAGGACTCTACGTCAATGATGACAACTTTAAGATGCCATCTTCAAGGCCTACATCTACAAGACCTCAAGACTTCAAGACTCGAGACAAGAATTCAATATACCTCTGGTGGAGAATGGTTAAGAAGGGTACATATGGTGCGTCCAGTACTTAGTGATTCCGGAGAAGCACCGTGATATCATGCGGAAAGCCCCACCTAGGCTCAAAGAGACAGAAGAATACTTCATCCTGGAAGCTTACATGTGCAACCTCGAGTCACTATGGGCTCTGGCTTGGTTGACCTTAGTGGTGACTCTGGTTTGGACGGTGCCAGCAGATGTAGAACTACGGTATGATTGGATGGGCACCGGACATTGGTCATAGGAAATCATTGGAAGACCATGTTTCAGTCGTCTTGTTCTCAAACATCATGGAGTGCGAGAACATAAAAGGAGGGATCGAATCTTGCGGGTAAAGTGCACAACACTCTGCAGAGTTAAAACTTAATCGATTAGTCGTGTCCCCGATTACGGACAATTTGAGCCTCTGCACTTGGATCTATCTCGGAACTCTCAACACTAGATCGATAATATAATGTGGGTAACTTATAATGATTTGGTCTGTGAGACATCAGTTGGCGGAACCATGTCATATATAGATATCTGCTTTTAAGTAGAGATTCATGGACTATTCTTTGATGTAGGGAAAATAAAACCAGCTTTTACGCAAAAACTCAGGCATAGAGACACAAAACCATATTGCATATAGAATAGTTTTATCATCTACTTTCTTATTGTGATCTTGCTGGCACATTCAATGTACTGACCTACACGGCTGCAACGTATCATGTTGCAGGATTTTCTACGATGAGTGAGTTTTGATACAAAGTTATGGTCTACACTCAACTTGTCGTTGGCGTTGATGGAACTCCACACCCGTTTAATTGTTTCCGCTGAGACTTATGAAGTATATGTCAGTTTTACGTTATTTTTACATGTGATCGCCCTTTGATATATACATTGATGTACTATGTGTGCCAGCATACCGATCCAGGGATGGCAGAGACACACAAAGGCTTGACCGTTTGAGGTCGGGTCACTACACATTGGTATGACTAAATGTGAGACCTAAATGTTATCATGCACATGGTTAGTTCATAATCTCTGCTGAAAACTTGAACATTAGTTAAGAATATTCAGAACAACAAGAACAAAAAGAGTTTGTAAAAGTTTTTCTTTGTCACTTCAGTTTATCAACTAAATGCTTGAGGACAAGCAATGAGTTAAGCTTGGGGGAGTTGATACATCCCAAACATATCTACTTTTCCAAACAGGTTTGCTCTTGTTTTGGACTCAAAATTACATGATTTGAATGGAACTAACCTGGACTGTCGTTGTTTTCACCAGAATTGTCATAGTGTTGTTTTTGTACAAAAATAAACGCTCTCGGATCACGCTGAAAATTTATGGATAATATTTTCAAAATATATAAAAAATATCGGTGATATGAAAAACTAGAGGGGGCCACCAGGGCGCCACAAGCCCAGGGGGCGCCCCCAGGGCGCGCCTGGTAGACTTGTGGGCAGCATGCAGCTCCGACAACCCTAACTCCAACTCCATAAGTTCCTATTCGTCCAGAAAAAATCAGAGAGAAGGAATAATCGTGTTTATTATACGAAGCAGCCGCCACCTCCTGTTCTTCATCGGGAGGGTTAGTCTGGAGTCCACTCAAGGATCTGGAGAGGGGATTCAACGCCATCATCATCATCAACCATCCTCCATCGCCAATCTCATGATGCTCACCACCGGGAGTGACTCATTCCTTCGCAGGCTTGATGTACAGTGATTGGTTGGATGATATTTATCATGTAATCAAGTTAGTTTTGTTAGGGCTTGATCCCTAGTATCCGCTATGTTCTAAGATTAATATTGCTATGATTATGCTATGCTTAATGCTTGTCACTAGAGCCCGAGTGCCATGATTTTAGATATGAACCCTTTATATTTCCATGAATATATTTGTGTTCTTGATCTAATCTTGCAAGTTATACGCATCTATTATGTGTTATGATCCGCATACCCCAAGGTGACAATAATTGGGATTCTTTTCGGTGATTACCGTGGTTTGAGGAGTTCATGTATTCACCATTTGTTGATGATTTGTTCCAATTCTCTATTAAAAGAAAGCCTTAATATGATAGAGGCAAAGGTGTCCCGTCTTTCGATGAGATGGTGGCTATCATTTTGGAGGAAGTCGACTTGGACGATCCGACTACGAACGTGTGTAGACGTCGCGCCTTAGCAATCGTAAACCAACTCCGAGAGGTTATTGACCACGCCGAAGCACGATCAACCTGACCACTAAGGTCTGTTTCCTGCAGGCAAACGAAGAACAAGCAAGAAACTGAGATTGCAATCTCGATACTGCGAATTCAAGAGGAAAGCTTTATTGATCAAGTGGGGGTTCTGTGACGTCTTCGTCTGGTCGTTGAACACAAACGAAGTACGCGAAGTTGCATCTATGGCGAACTTTAATCTAAACAAAACCCAAAGTATAAACGACGCCCTAAGGGCTGTATATATGGGGGAAAGAGGGGGGAATTTCGTGGCCCTTGGTGGAGGGGTCCGAAACCAACCCTAACTCTTGTTTCCCCACACATACGGACTCTAAAAACAGCCTATACTCAAGTATTTCGAAATTACATGGGCCTGGCCCAATAATAAGGTGACACAACACCTATAATAGCCTCTGGACGAAATTTATGAAGTGGCATCTTGTATATTTCGTCCAAGGCTTCACGCACTCATTATGGTGGCTTCAAAGTCCTGAAATCATCACTTGTAACTCCATTCTTGTTCCCCTTGCGCATGCCGTCATCTCCATGCTTGATCTTGCTCCAATGTTCATCCTTCTTGTCCAAGCTAGGCCCTTCATTTGTAAGAAAGACAAATGTATCTAATTTAGGCAGCATCATATTCTCATGAACATTAGATTCATTACCAAGAAACAAAAGTACCTGGTAATTTAATTGGCGTGCGCGAGCTCTAGTAATTGGTCATGTATATGTGTCGGTTGGAGCTGTGGGTGTAACCTTGTTAGTGATGTCCTCGTCATCCTCCCCTTCTTGAATTGAGGTCGTCCTCGACGGAAGCTCATCTTCCTCACCCAAGTAAGGCTTCAAATCTGCAATGTTAAATGTGGGACTAACCCCAAAATCTGCAGGCAACTCAAGTTTATATGCATTATCATTTATTTTCTCTAACACCTTGAAAGGACCATCAGCACACGGTATTAGCTTTGACTTGCGCAAATTAGGAAACCTATCCTTACGCAAATGTAACCAAACAAGATCTCCAGGTGCAAAGACAACACGTTTTCTACCCTTATCTCCCACAAGTTTATATTTAGCATTCATGCGCTCAATATTTTCCTTAGTTAACTCATGCATTTTTAAGATCAATTCAGCACGTTGTTTAGCATCAAAATTAACCTTCTCCGAAGATGGAAGAGGCAACAAATCAATAGGTGCACGAGGTAGGAAACCATAGACAATTTCAAAAGGGCACATCTTAGTAGTAGAATGCAACGAACGATTATAAGCAAATTCAATATGAGGCAAGCATTCTTCCCACATTTTCTTATTATTCTTCAAAATAGCCCTAAGCATAGTAGACAAAGTTCTGTTGACTACTTCAGTTTGACCATCAGTTTGGGGGTGACAAGTAGTACTAAAAAGCAGTTTAGTCCCCAACTTAGCCCATAAACATCTCCAAAAGTGGCTAAGAAATTTAGTATCACGATCTGAAACAATAGTATTTGGCACACCATGCAAGCGAATAATTTCACGAAAGAACAAGTCAGCAACATTAGCAGCATCATCGCTTTTATGACATGGTATAAAGTGTGCCATCTTCGAGAACCTATCCACGACAACAAATATGCTATCCCTCCCCTTATTTGTTCGAGGTAAACCCAAAACAAAATCCATAGATATATCTTCCCAAGAAACACTAGGAACAGGCAAAGGCATATATAAACCATGAGGATTGAGTCGTGACTTAGCTTTTTGACATGTAGTGCAGCGACCAACAAAACGCTCAACATCCCGTCGCATCTTTGGCCAAAAGAAATGTGTAGCAAGTACGTCATCTGTCTTCTTCACGCCTAAGTGTCCCATTAATCCTCCTCCATGCGCTTCCTGCAACAACAAAAGACGAACAGAGCTAGCTGGAATGCATAGCTTGTTAGCACGAAACACAAATCCATCATTAACGACGAACTTGTTCCATGTTCTCCCTTCTTTACAATTCTGCAATACATCTTCAAATTCAGCATCATGGACATATTGATCTTTGATGGTCTCCAAACCAAATATTTTAAAGTCAAGTTGTGAAAGCATAGTATAACGACGAGACAATGCATCAGCAATAACATTTTCTTTTCCCTTCTTGTGTTTAATAACATAAGGGAAAGTCTGTATGAATTCAACCCATTTAGCATGTCTACGGTTCAGTTTTGCTTGACTTTTAATGTGCTTCAAAGATTCATGATCAGAATGTATAACAAATTCTTTGGGCCATAAATAATGTTGTCATGTCTCCAAAGTCCGAACAAGAGCATATAATTCCTTATCATAAGTAGAAAAATTCAGACTAGGCCCACTCAATTTTTCAGAAAAATATGCAACAGGTTTACCATCTTGTAATAACACACCTCCTAACCCAATTCCACTAGCATCACATTCAAGCTCAACAGTCTTATTAAAATCAGGAAGTTGGAGCAAAGGAGCATGTGTCAACTTATCTTTCAATACCATGAATGCTTCTTCCTGTGCAGTACCCCAAACAAAAGACACATCCTTCTTTGTAAGCTCATTGAGAGGTGCAGCAATGGTGCTGAAATCTCTCACAAAACGCTGATAGAATCCAGCAAGGCCAAGGAAACTCCTCACGTGTGTGACCGTTTTGGGCTGCGGCCAACTCTCAATAGCTTCAATCTTGGCTTTATCAACCTCAATTCCCTGTGGAGTAACAACATAGCCAAGAAAAGATACTCGGTCGGTGCAAAAGGTGCACTTTCCAAGGTTACCAAACAAACGTGCATCACGTAGAGCAATAAAAACATCACGTAAATGTTCCAAATGTTCCTCCAAAGATCTGCTATAAATCAATATATCATCAAAGTAAACTACCACAAATCGTCCAATGAAAGCACGTAAAACTTCATTCATTAATCTCATGAAAGTACTAGGTGCATTAGTTAACCCAAAAGGCATGACTAACCACTCATATAATCCAAACTTAGTTTTAAATGATGTTTTCCATTCATCTCCCAATACGAATTTGATGGTATCCACTACGCAAATAAACTTTGGAGAATATTGTAGAGCCACTCAATTCATCAAGCATATCATCTAGCCTAGGAATAGGATCATGATAACGAATAGTAATATTATTAATGCTTCTACAATCAACACACATACGCGATGTACCATCCTTTTTTGGCACTAGAATAATAGGAACATCACAAGGACTAAGGGGTTCGCGTATATAACCTTTGTCGGGTAGCTCTTGTACTTGACGCATAATCTCCTTCGTCTCTTCTGGATTGGTACGGTATGGTGCGCGGTTGGGTAGCGATGCACCGGGAATTAAGTCAATCTGATGCTCAATCCCTCGAATAGGTGGTAATCCCGGTGGCACGTCTTGTGGAAAGACGTCGGTGAACTGCTGCAAAATGTTAGTGACAGCAGGAGGCAAAGAGGAAGGCACGTCCTTGAATGAAAATAATGCCTCTTTGCATACAAAAGCATAGCAAACAGATTTGCTAAAATCTAGATCATCAATATCAGATTTGGTGGCAAATAAACATCCACTCTTTAATTTAATTTCAGATGCAACATGAGATGATGGTGTGTTATTAGGCTTCATTTGTTGCTCAAATTCTTTTGCCACAATCTGATTTTCACTCTTATTTTTCTCCTGTTTTGCTTTATTAGCTCTATTAATATCATCTTTCAAAATGGAATCAGGAGTCATAGGAAGCAAAGTAATATTTTTATCCTTATGAACAAGAGTGTACTGATTGTTTCTACCATGGTGTACAGAATTTTTATCAAATTGCCATGGTCTACCAAGTAATAAGGAACATGCTTGCATAGGTACCACATCACAATCAACATAATCAGCATATGTAGAGATACTAAAATGCACACGAACAGTACGTGTTACCTTAACCTTGTCGCTGTTGTTGAACCATTGGATGTAGTAAGGATGTGGATGTGGTCTTGTGGTGAGAGATAGCTTCTCCACCATCTCCATGCTAGCCAAGTTGTTGCAACTCCCTCCATCTATGATCACGCGAACATAATGTTCCTTCACAACTCCCTTTGTATGGAACAAATTATGCCTCTGATTTTGCTCAGCTTGTGTAACCTGCACACTCAAAACACGTTGAGCAACTGAACATTCATACTTGTCAGCATCTTCAGGAGCCATGTATTGCGTCTCATGATCAGAATCGTCTCCATCATGTTCTTCACGTGTAATAAGAGCCAAAGTCTCCTCATCATAGTCACTAGCGGATTCATGTCCATCATCCACAGTAGCAATCATCACACGCTGAGATTTGCATTCTCTCGGAAAATGTCCTCTTCCCTTACAACGACGACAAATAATATCACTGGTGTGCCTTGTTGATGCCATGGAAGAAAAGGAACTCTGTGCAGGCCCAATAGGTGTGCTCTTCGCACATAATGGTGGTTGTGCCTGCTTCCTTGTATCACGGCTGGAGGTAACAGCTGATGGAGGTGTCGGTGCAGTAGAATGTGTGGAAGTAGAGGATGCACGCGGTGTCCATGATGAAGGTCAACCTGCCGAAAAGTTAGTCCGCGCCAATGCCCGTCGATTTTGCACTTCATGTTCAGCTTTACAAGCAAGATGGAATAAACGAGTGATATTATTATAATCCTTATACTCTAGAATGGTCTGAATCTCTTTATTTAATCCACCCATAAAACGTGCAAGCATAGCTTCATTGTCCTCAACAATACCACATCTAATTAGGTCAGTTTGTAATTGCTGATAATATTCTTCTACAGAATTTTTTCCTTGTCTTAAGAACTGCAATTTTTGAAGTAATTCACGTTGATAATATGGTGGAACCCAACGAGTACGCATAGCAGTTTTCAAAGCAGTCCAAGTAGTTGGAATATTATTCGGATGTAATCTACAATATTCACACCCACACACACAAGCAAAACTAGTGAAAGCACAAAGAGCAGCAGCAACACGTCTCTCCTCGGGATATTTTAAACATGTAAAACGTTGTTCGGTTTCTAACTCCCAAGTAAGATATATATCAGGAACATATCTACCCTCAAATGGTGGAATATTCAATTTTAGTTTAGGGAGATGGTCATGATCGCATACCTGAGGGTATGGTGCAGCCCTACCATTGCGATTATATGCATGTGGATGACATGGTTGTTGTGGTGCTGGTTGTTGCACGTAGTTCTGATTTTGATCAACCTCTTCCTCGTAATCCCCCGTGTAATCGTCCTCCTCCTCAGCAGCAGCAGGAGCCACATAAGTATCAACAGCAGCACCAACAGGTTGGCCAGGCAGAAGAGGGACACAGCTCGCTTTGCGGAGGGCGATTTCGCGACGTGAAGGTGGTTGTTGTTGTTATTGCAATGGTGCAGCAGGTGGAGGTAGACGCGCAAGCACTTCAGCGAATTTGGCATCCAACTTGGTGGCAATTGACTTCTCAATGCCATCCATCCTCGCTAGTGTGTTGTCAAAACTGGTCATGACATTTAACATGCAACTCCTTGTTTGTCATGTTCTCCCAGTCAGTCTCGTCGACTTGTGATCCTGGCATGGTTAGCAGCAATAGAAACACACAAAAATATGATCCTACAGACTACTAGAAAATGGTAGTGGTGGGGCGTCACAAATCCGTCAAGCAAAACTCAAATTCTTACCAGTTCTTAGCCAGCAGCAGGTGGTGATCGGCAACCGTGATAGTAAAAACTCTCAAAGGTTGGATCGATTACCAGGGAGAGTCAAACGCATGACGTAGATGTATGTGGAGCTGGGAAGGCTTGTAAGATGGTAGCAAACAGGGTCAGCCATAATCAATTCAGAGATGCAAAGTTGAATAAACGCTCAACGATGGTACTGTGCTGGTCCTAGGCTAGACCATACTAGAGACGCGAGCCTAGAACACTAACAAAGTCATGGCGCTGCACGTAATCAAGGGGAAAGCACACTCTGAGTTTTTTTTGCCTCTTTTTTTGCGCTCTTTTTTTTGCGCTGCTTTTTTTTTGCCAAAAATCACTATAATGGCGAGTGTCTCAAAACACTTCCCAAGTCAAACTAAGATGATAGGCACGAAATTTTTTTGATGAATTTTTTTTCGGAATCAGGGCAGCGACGGCGAAAAAGTGCGGTAAAAAAACGACAATCTAAAATGACAAAAAACTCGGATTAGTGGTGGATATGTGGTGGTAGAATATGGCAGCGGTGGTGGTATATGGCATCGGTGGTGGTATATGGATACGGATTGGTGGTGGTATATGGATACGGATCGGTGGTGGTATGTGGCAATAGCGATGAAGATGTTACGACGGCGGCGTGACAACTTATGACCAGAACTCGAAACTCTAAAAGACTAGATGCTAAGACCAGCAACTTGACACGATGATGCAACCGCAAATTCAACTAAGCAAACACGGAAAAGATTATGCAATGGCTCAGACTGGTTAGGATATGATGAACTAACCCTAATTTTTTTTGGCTTTTTCGTGGACTGTAGGTATGAAGAACAGACTCGATCTAATCTACGAAAAACTGTAAAATCTCACCGAGCAACCTGGAAATCTAATACCACTTGATAGAGGCGAAGGTGTCCCGTCTTTCGATGAGATGGTGGCTATCGTTTTGGAGGAAGTCGACTTGGACGATCCGATAACGAACGTGCGTGGACGTCGCGCCTTAGCAATCGCTAAAACAACTCCGGGAGGTTATTGACCACGCCGGAGCACGATTATCCTGACCATGAAGGTCTGTTTCCTGCAGGCAAACGAAGAACAAGCAAGAAACTGAGATTGCAATATGGATATTGCAAATTCAAGAGGAAAGCTTTATTGATCAAGTGGGGTTCTGTGACGTCTTTGTCTGGTCGTTGAACACAAACGAAGTACACGAAGTTGCAGCTATGGCGAACTTTAATCTAAACAAAACCCAAAGTCTAAACGACACCCTAAGGGCTGTATATATGGGGGAAAGAGGGGGGAATTTCGTGGCCCTTGGTGGAGGGGTCCGAAACCAACCCTAACTCTTGTTTCCCCACACATACGGACTCTAAAAACAGCCTATACTCAAGTATTTTGAAATTACATGGGCCTGGCCCAATAATAAGGTGAGGCAGCACCTATAATAGCCTCTGGACGAAATTTATGAAGTGGCCTCTTGTATATTTCGTCCATGGCTTCACACACTCATTATGGTGGCTTCAAAGTCCTGAAATCATCACTTGTAACTCCATTCTTGTTCCCCTTGCGCATGCCATCATCTCAATGTTTGATCTTGCTCCAATGTTCATCCTTCTTGTCCAAGCTAGGCCCTTCATTTGTAATCAAGACAAATGTATCCAATTTAGGCAGCATCATATTCTCATGAACATTAGATTCATTACCAAGAAACGAAAGTAACTAGTAATTTAATTGGCGTGTGCGAGCTCTAGTAATTGGTCATGTATATGTGTCAGTTGGAGCTGTGGGTGTAACCTTGTTAGTGATGTCCTCATCATAATATCCCTTTGATTTCCTTATGGACCCCGCTACCATGGGAGGGTAGGACAAAAGATGTCATGCAAATTCTTATTATAAGCATGTATGACTATATACAGAATACATGCCTACATTACATTGATGAATTGGAGCTAGTTCTATGTCGCTTTAGGTTATGACTATTACATGATGGATGTCTTCCAACACAATTATCCATTACTTATCCAGTGCCTACGCTTTTGGCATATTGATCTTTGCTAAGTTACTTTCGTTGGTGTTGCTCTTACAATCACTATAAAACTGCTACTGTCATTGTTATTGTTACTATTGCTACTGTTACCACTGCTATCAAACTATCATACTACTATGCTACTGATGACTCTGCTGCAAATATTTAGTTCTCCAGGTGTGATTGAATTGACCACTCAACTTCTAACACTTGCAAATATTCTTTGGCTCCCCTTGTGTCTAATCAATAAATTCGGGTTGAATATTGTACCCTCGAAAACTGTTGCGATCCCCTATACGTATGGGTTATCATCCTATAACTGATCTTCTTTATCTGAAGCTTCGCATACTACTCAAAGAGTCTGAAGCCACATCACCGACTATGAAATCATCTAAAGGCAAAATTCTAAATCGCAATCCTCCTTCGGTTGATTCCAATGTGCCGAGTTCGTCTGATCCAAGTTACACGAAGGGAAATCTACTGCTGCTGAGATCAAAGAAATTGTCATGCCTCTAGTTACCTGTAAGGAAGAAGAAAACACCTCTAACAGTTCATCTAGAGATGCCTCGGACTGAGCCATGTTCTAAGCTTCTTTTCTCATGTTATTTGTCACCTTTTTGATACTTGCTGACAAAAGGAGGAGAATTACATCGAGTTTTGATAGATTTTGCTTTATGGTGTTTAGTTGGATTTGTTTTTTCTCTCGAGTTTGCAACTTTTGGTCTCTGCTTATCTGTACTATGTTGTAAAAATCTCGGTAACTTCTGTGTCATAATGTCAATAACAAAAGGATCAATATGGATGACTAGAGGGGGGTGAATAGGCAACTAACAATTTTTAGCTTTTCTTGACCAAATTAAACTTAGCAACAAAATAGGTTGTCTAGATGTGCAACTACGTTGGCAACCGATATGATGCAACAAATACAAGTACACAAGCAAGCACAAGGAACTAACACAATAAAGATTGCACAAGTAAAGGTAAGAGATAACCAAGAGTGGAACCGGTGGAGACGAGGATGTGTTACCAAAGTTCCTTCCCTTTGAGGGGAAGTATGTCTCCGTTGGAGCGGTGTGGAGGCACAATGCTCCCCAAGAAGCCACTAGGGCCACCGTATTCTCCTCACGCCCTCACACAATGCGACATGCCGTGATTCCACTATTGGTGCCCTTGAAGGCGGCGACCGAACCTTTACAAATAAGGTTGGGGCTATCTCCACAACTTAATTGGAGGCTCCCAATGAAACCACGAAGCTTCACCACAATGGAATATGGCTTCGAGGTGACCTCAACCATCTAGGGTGCTCAAACACCCAAGAGTAACAAGATCTGCAAGGGATTAGTGGGGGGAATCAAATCTCTCTTGGTGGAAGTGTAGATCTAGGCCTTCTCAACCAATGCCTAGAAAATCAACAGGTTGATTGGCTAGGGAGAGAGATCGAGCGAAAATAAGCTTTTGGAGAAACAATGGAGCTTGGGGGAGAAGAGGTGAGTCTTCTTGAGGAAGAAGACCCCTTTATATAGTGGAGGGGATAAGTGAACCGTTATCCCTTTTTTGCCCACACAGAGTAGTACTACCGCTGGGTGGAGCGGTACTACCGTGCTGCGCAGTGGTACTACCGTGGCCCCTAGCGGTACTACCGTGCAGTGGAAAAGACGAGGCTTAGAAGAGGAGAGCGGTAGTAGCCGCAGTGGTGGCGGCGGTACTACCGCTGCTACTTCCGCTGCTACTACCGTAAAATCTGACACGAGAAAATAATGCCTCGAATCGACACAGTAGCAGATCCACACTGGAACGGTACTATCGCATATGCCCCAAGCTGTACTACCACGCTGCGCAGCGGTACTACCGCTTGGTGGTCATAGGCGGTACTACCGCACTGCGAAGCGGTACTACCGCTTGGTGGTCATAGGTGGTACTACCGCACCAGCGGAGGTACTACCGCTCCCATCAACAAGACCTCCATTTGAGAGATGCGGAGAGCTCCAAGACAAGAAAGGACCTGAGGGTGCCAAAAAGAAGTGTACGTGATGATTCCACCCTAGCCTTTCCAATGCGGACCCCCTCTTGATAGTACGGTGTCTCCTATGACTCAAGTCCACCAAAACAAAAACCGAGGAAGACGACACGTCTTCTGCTTAAAGCTTCGAGGGGAGATAATCATCTCGTGCCAATGGATGAATCTCTGAAATACTTAGCACACATGATTAGTCCGCAAACGCATTGTCATCAATCACCAAAACCACATAGGAAGGGACATGCCCTTTCACCACTGCTAGACCATGTTTCTCGAAGTATCTCTTTTGCAGGTGGAATCATTTTTAGAAAATTACAAATGATTGCACTATTCACAAGATTTTATTCATCAGTGCGAATCATTAACTCTTGATTGAGTGAAACTTCCCCATATACATCATCTATTGCAGGAGATTATATCTCGAATTTCTTTTCCCTGCATACATTCAGGGGGGCTTATTTCATCAACGAGAATAGTAACACTTTCTCATTATTGATTGATTTACTTTCCGCATATCTATCCTTCTTTAAGATTATCTATTTTGTTAACAATCATCCAAAAATGGGGAGATTGTTGGTGCAATAATTTGCCTCCACATGTTTTGGAAATTGTTGACATAAACAGTAAGGGTGTGATGTGTTTGGGAGTGCATACAGAGTGACAGGTCCCTGAAGTTGCAAGGAGTTTGGTACAAACTCCGAAGATAATCTCATGCGTGCCAGCGAGGATTAGCACCAAAGATTATGTTGTCAAGAGTGACCCCCAATAATTGTTGACGCAAAGCAATTGATTCAATGTCCGTCCAAAGAATTTGACTACAACCGAGACATTCAAGATGAAGTGAAGATGTAGCATTTTCGTTCTTTCTCTTTATTGATTCATAGGACCACCGTAGTATTAAGAGGGGTATAGTGTTGAAAGCTTTGATTCTCTGATGCTAAACCCAAATCATGTGTGCGTTGAGAGAGAAATCTCTTTTTGTCTAGAGCAAATACTTGCCAACAAGAGATTGTGATCCTCTTCGTTGCGATAGATTTGTCACAGACCGAAGATTTAGCATTACTTGTTCCTTAAATAATTTTACCATTGCTTCCAAGATCCGACCGTTGAGAATGTGTCGGTTGGCCATTGGTTGAACCAAAAATGGTCATTTCCCATCAGGGAAGGTTGTAGCTATCAATAGCCACCCCGCAACGGCTTTACCCGGTGGCTGCTTGTTGCGGGATTTTCGGAGATGAGTGAGTTTTGATACAGGGTTACGGTCTGCACTCAACTTGCCGTTGGTGTTGATGGAACTCCACACCTGTTTAATTGTTTCCATTGAGACTTATGAGGTATATGTCAGTTTTATGTTATTTTTACATATGATTGCTTTTTGATATATACATTGATGTATTGTGTGTGACAACATACTGATCCAGGGATGGCACAGATACACAGAGGCTTGACCGTTTGAGGTCGGGTCGCTACACATTGGTATGAGTAAATGTGAGACCTAAATGTTATCATGCACATGCTTAGTTCATAATCTTTGCTGAAAACTTGAACATTAGTTAAGCATATTCAGAACAACAAGAACAAACAGAGTTTGTAAAAGGTTTTTCTTTGTCACTTCAGTTTATCAACTGAATTCCTTGAGGACAAGCAATAAGTTAGGCTTGGGGGAGTTGATATGTCCCAAACATATCTACTTTCCCAAACACTTTTGCTCTTGTTTTGGACTCTAATTTGCATGATTTGTATGGAACTAACCTGGACTAACGTTGTTTTCAGTAGAATTGCCATGGTGTTGTTTTTGTGCAGAAATAAATGCTCTCGGATTGGGCTGAAAATTTATGGAGAATATTTTCAAAATATATATAAAATACCGACGAAGAGAAATACTAGATAGGTCCACCAGGGCGTCACAAGCCCAGGGGCGCCCCCCCCCCCACCCCCCCCAGGGCATGCCTGGCAGACTTGTGGGCCCCAGGCAGCTCCGACAACCCTAACTCCAACTCAATAAGTTCCTATTCATCCAGGAAAAAATCAGAGAGAAGGAATCATCGTGTTTTATGTTACGGAGCGGTCGCCACCTCCTGTTCTTCATTGAGAGGGCCAATCTGGAGTCCATTCGGGGCTCTGGATAGGGATTTGATGTCGTCATCATTATCAACCATCCTCCACCAACTTCATGATGCTCACCACCGGGAGTGAGTAATTCCTTCGTAGGCTTGATAGAAAGTCATTCATTGAATGATATTTATCATCTAATTGGGTTACGTTTGATAGGGCTTGATCCCTAGTATCTACTATGTTCTGAGATTGATATTGCTATGACTTTGCTATGTTGAATGCTTGTC
>LR738713.1:254935981-254966864 GCA_902687465.1 Secale cereale | reverse complement strand
CTAAGGGCCTGAGTGGCATGATTTAAGATAATCACCCTTTATATTT
Organism: Secale cereale; assembly: GCA_902687465.1. Taxonomy (NCBI): domain Eukaryota; kingdom Viridiplantae; phylum Streptophyta; class Magnoliopsida; order Poales; family Poaceae; genus Secale; species Secale cereale. The sequence continues at coordinate 254,966,818 of LR738713.1, read as the reverse complement.
CCATGAAAATATTTATGTTCTTGATCTGATCTTGCAAGTTATACGCACCAATTATGTGTTATGATCCGCATACCCCAAGGTGACAATAATTGGGATTCTTACCGGTGATTACCATGGTTTGAGGTGTTCATGTATTCACCATTTGTTAATGATTTGTTCTGCTTCTCTATTAAAAGGAGGCTTTATGAACCCCGCTGCCACGGGAAGATAGCACAAAAGATGTCATGCAAGTTCTTATTATAAGCATGTAGGGCTATATATGGAATACATGCCTACATTACATTGATAAATTGGAGCTAGTTCTATGTCACTCTAGGTTATGACTGTTACATGATGAATGTCTTCCAACACAATTATCCATCACTTATCCAGTGCCTACGCTTTTCACATATTAATCTTTGTTAAGTTACTTTTGTTGTTGTTGCTCTTACAATCACTATAAAATTGTACTGGCACTGTTATTGTTACTATTTCTACTTGTAAGGGCATATTTCTCCCTATGTGGTTTTGGTGATTGATGACAGTACTATTGCGGACAATCATGTGTGTTGAGCATTTCAAATATCTCATGTCTAAGCACAAGACGATTCGCTACCCCTCGGAGCCTATCGAAGACGGGAGTTCTCTACATTTCTTTTCGATGGAATTGAGTTGTAGGAAAGCCGTACTATTAAGAGGGGGTCCGGTTCGGAAAGGTTAGGGTGGAATCAACACGTACACATTTGTTCCATTGCACCACCTTTCCTTCGCTTCGATGGAGCACCTTCTGGTTATCCTTGTCTATGCAAAATGAAGGTTGTCATGTGTTATAGCGTCTGGGGCATGCGGTAGTACTGCTCAAGGGAGCAGTAGTACCGTAGTGGCATGCGGCACTCTGGCAAGCGGTAGTACCGCAGGGCCCTGCGGTAGTACCGCGCCCTGGCAGAGGTAGTACCGCTGCCTCCAGCCCAATCACTGGGGCACACGGCAGTAGGCACGGAAGTATTTTTTTACTTCCGCTCCCTGTGAGTGGTTGTACCGTGTCGGACTTTTGCGCAGTCCCAAACTCAGTGGAAGTAGTCACAGACGTAATTTATTTCGGTTGTCCTTTTTCCAGTCTAGTTGAGCCCTGCCTTGCGGTAGTACCGCAAGGGTGCACGGTAGTACTGCTCCGGTGGTTCTACAGTTCGCTGCACTGTGCAACGGGGCCTCGCCTGGTCATTGCCGCACTAGCGGTAGTACCGCACTGGCCTGCGGTAGTATCGGGACCCCGTGCGGTAGTACCTCTTGTCGCGGGCTGAGTAAGTGGGTAACGGTTGGATCTTTCCCCCCACTATATAAAGGGGGTCTTCTTCCCCAAGAAGACCACATCTTCCCTCCTTAAGCTCCATTGTTGCTCAAAGCTCCATTTTCACCCGATCTGTCTCCCTAGCCAATCAAACTTGTTGATTCTCTAGGGATTGGTTGAGAAGGCCCCGGCCTACACTTCCACCAAGAGAAATTTGATTCCACCCGCTAATCCCTTGTGGATCTTGTTACTCTTGGGCGTTTGAGCATGCTAGACGCTTGAGATCACCTGGAAGCCATATTACGTTGTGGTGAAGCTTTGTGGTGTCGTTGGGAGCCTCCAATTAAGTTGTGGAGACAGCCCCAACCTTGTTTGTAAAGGTTCTGTCATCGCCTTCAAGGGCACCAATAGTGGAATCAAGGCATCTCGCATTGTGTGAGGGCGTCAGGAGAATACGGTGGCCTTATTGGCTTCTTGGGGAGCATTGTGCCTCCACACCACCCTAACGGAGACGTACTTCCTCTCAAAGGGAAGGAACTTCGATAACACATCCTCGTCTCCACCGGTTCCACTCTTGGTTATCTCTTACCTTTACTTGTGCAAGCTTATATTGTGTTGTATCCCTTGCTTGCTTGTGTGCTTGTTGTTGTTGCATCATATATGTTGCTCACCTAGTTGCATATCTAGACAACCTATTTTGATGCTAAGTTTAATTTAGTAAAGAAAAGCTAAAAAACGTTAGTTGCCTATTCACCCCCGCCCTCTAGTCAACCATATCGATCCTTTTAATTGGTATCAGAGCCTCGTCTCTTTATTAAGGACTTTACCGTCCAAAGAGTATGGGTGACACCATAGTCGAGGCGGAGGAGCACTCCGGTGTGAATCCGTCCTTGTCTACGACCGATGGGGGATCCTCGGTCTCTCGTGAGGAGTTCAATGCAGCTTTGGACACATTGAAAACCTCCATGACGGCCGACGTTAAAGGCATGTTCAAAGAATTTCTCGATGGGCTTAAATTATCCATCGCACCGTTGGAAGTGGATCATCCCACTAACAAGGTGGCGGATGCTCTCTCCGATAAGGGGGAAGCTAGTAGTGATCAAGTTCCGCTGCCTAATAATGGGAGTGGCATCTTTGCCCATGTTGAACCTCCTCCTAACTATGGAGGACCGGTACCCTCCACTCATATGAATCATGTTGGTGCTCCTCCTAAGTATGTAAAAATGTGGATTTTGCCTATTGGGTTTATCGCTTTAAACGTCATTTGAATCATAGTTCTACTAATCTTTGGAGAATTGTTGAGCCAGGTTTCTACCCGCACGATCCAAGAAACTTCACTCCTAGAGAAGCCGCGTATCTTCAATTCAATGAGTACGCTCTCTTTATCCTCCAAGAAGCTATTCCTCCCAAAGATATTGCTCATCTCCGACCCTTCTCTGTGGCCAAGGAAGCATGGGAGCATGTTGTTTCCTTGTATAAGGGAAGCGCAAGCATTCAACACTCAAACTTTGAAGTGGTTCAAGATGAAGTCGATGAGTTCGCGGCGATTGAAGATGAAGAACCTCGAGAGCTTTATAGAAGATTAACAACTCTCTCTGTCTTACTCCGAGATCATGGGAGCAAGGATACCAATGACAATTGGATCAAGCGCAAGTTTCTCAAGGCTATGATGCCTTATCGTAAGGCCATGTCCTCCTTCATTCGTCAAAGATTGGACTTCCACAACTTGACATCAATTGAAGTGTTGGATGAGTTTGTTGCGATGAGGATCTTGTACAAGACTATCGACGATGCGGCGTTGCGAGCTCAATGATCTAAGAATCCCAATCTTGCTTTAAAGGCCAAGGCTAGTGTGGAAGAATAGGATGAAGGGGAAGAAGAGGAGTGTTGTCCCGAAGATACCAAATATGCCTATCATGAGCACATGCTCTTGCTCCACATCAATTTTGGGGCAATGCGAAGAACTCAAGGCCTAACTTCAACAAGAACAACTCAAGTGGCTCCAAGGGCAAGCAACGTGTGAGGACGTTCTACAATTGTGGCAATGTGAGTCACTTTGTTGTGGATTGCCCTTACGAGAAGAGGGAAGACAATGGTGGTAAGCTTATCCAAATAGATAAGGCCAAGTCTTTCCCAAGCAAGAACACTGCACCAAGAAGACCCCTCCCAAGGGGTTGGTGGCACAAGAAGAGTACGATGAGGATGATGATGATAGTGAAGATGGTGAGTCGATTGCCATGTCCTCCATTTCCATTGTGACAACTCCATGGGTGTCTCTCTTTGATTCACCCGACGAGAACATCACCGCCAAGTGCCTCATGGCTAGCCACCAACAAGGTAGCCCCCAACATCAAAACTACCCTCACTTGTGATCCTTCATTGATAGATTGCATTGATGAAAATGAGGGGGCAATGGAGGAGGAAAATGAATTTGAGTCTTTTATGAGTAAGCTCAAAGGTAAATCCAAGAATCACTTCGTTGCTCTCTTGGAACAACTTGGTGAAGCCAATGACATGATCGAGGCTCACGAAGAGACCATCTCTAAGACGGAAGGACATAGTCGTGACTATGCCGATGAGATATCGGATCTCTCTAATGCTCTTGAGGAAGAGTGTGGTCATCGTTTGGCTCTTCAGGAGTCACACAACATTGATCATGCTAAATTAAAGAAAGATCTTGATCATGCTCTTATTGTCTCTCGTATGCTCAAATCTGAGAAGGCTAAACTTGGGATTGACCATGCTAGACTCAACGAGGAATTTGATCTACTTGACAAGGCTCACAAGGTCTTGAAGAGTACTCATGCTAGCCTCAAGGAGTCTCATGATCAACTCCAAGTTTTGCTAACCAAGGAGAAAGTCACTTTTCCTCATATGGTTTTAATTGATAATGCAAATGCTACTAACACGTGTTGTGTGCATGTGCATCTTGTGGAAGAGAATGACAAGTTGAAGGAGCAACTTGAGAAAGGCCTTGTGTCTTGCATACAAGGTGAGAAGAACCTCAACAACCTTTTGAGAAATCAAAAGGAAGTTCTGGCCAAGGAGGGAATTGGGTTTGCACCCAAGTCTAAGAAGAAGAAGAATGACGAGGCCAAGCAATCTCTTCCTCTCAAGCAAACTTTTGTGAAGGAGGGAGAGGGTACTTCTAAGGATAAGAAGAACATTGTAAAGGGTTGTGGTGCCAAGAAGGGAAATGCCACTCCTTCCAACAAAGCCGGCAATTTTAACCTGTCTTATGTGTTATGCCATGCTAGTGATGGGAATGTTTATGCCAAATTTGTTGGTTCTTCTTATGAGTACATTGAATGGTCTGTTTGGGTTCCTAATATCCTTGTTGCTAACATCAAAGGACCCATTATAAAATGGGTACCTAAAACCAAGCATTGATATCTTGTAGGAGTTTGCTTCCGGTGGGGGATCATGCATGGTTGCTCGATAGTGGAGCCACAAATCATATGACCAGAAGCTTGCACTCATGGGTTTTGCTTGTTGAGTCCCTTGCATACAATTTACTTTCTGTTCGTCAACTTGCACTCATGGGTTTTGCTACTTTCTTTGATATTGATTCCGTGGCCCTCTTGTGGAGCAAGACTCTTAAAGTAGCCTTTGTTGGGCATGTCGAGAACGGTATCTATGTGGTTAACTTCTCGGAGCGACCCACTAAGACCGCGACATGCCTAATGGCTAAAGTTGACGTGGGGTGGCTTTGGCACCGCCGTTTAGCCCATGCCAATATGAGATATTTGCAAAGTCTTCTCTAGGGGGACCATTTCCGTGGACTAACGAATGTTAGTTTTTCCAAAGATTGTGCTTGCAGTGCTTGTATCGAAGGAAAGCTACATGAGAAGGCTCACCCTCCCAATACTATCATCTACACGATGAGGCCTTTGGAGCTCCTTCACATGGATCTCTTTGGGCCTCCATCCTTTGATAGTCTTGGGGGTAGAAAGTATTGCTTGCTGATTGTGGATGATTATTCAAGATACACTTGGGTATATTTCTTCAAGAGGAAGAGCGAGACCCAACAAACCGTCATCAACTTTGCAAATGAAGCTCAACGTCAACAAGATGCAAAGATTATGATGATAAGAAGTGCAATGGCACCGAGTTCAAGAATTACACCTTGGATGAGTTTCTTAGTGATGAAGGGATCAAGCATTAATATGTCGCACCTTATACCCCTCAACAAAATGGTGTGGCGGAGAGGAAGAACCGGACATTGATGGACGCGACAAGGACCATGATGGCAGAGTTCAAGTCTCCGTACAACTTTTGGGCCGAAGCCATCAACACCGCTTGTCATGCATCCAATCGGCTCTATCTCCGCAAAGGCTTGAACAAGACTCCATATGAGATACTTAACGGCAACAAGCCCAACCTCAAGTACTTCCGGGTGTTCAGTTATAAGTGTTTCATACTCAAGAAAGGTGTTCGTTTGTCTAAATTTGAGGCTAGATCTCATGAGGGCATATTTGTTGGTTATGCTACAAACTCTCATGCTTACCGTGTCCTCAACAAGTCCACCAGACTTATTGAGGAGACATGTAACGTGGAGTTTGATGAGAATAACGGCTCCCAAGTGGAGCATAGTGGTACTTGTGATGTAGGTGATGAAATTCCTACCCAAGCCATAAGCAGAATGGGTGTTGGTCATATCCTACCCGTTGAGGAACCCCTTGTGGCAGAAGGAGAAGGACAATGTTCCACTCAAGTGGAACCATCACCAACCCAAGACCCACATGCTTCCGAAAAACAAAGTGAAGGCCCTCAACCCAATGAATAAGGCCAAGTGCAAGATCAACCGCAAGATGGTGATGATCCACCAAGTGATGCACAAGGCCAAGTTCCTTCTACCGAGCAAGTTCAAGATCATGAGCAAGCTCAAGATCAAGAACAAGCTCATGACGACGCTCATGATGATCAAGTTACCGCCCCTCAACTCTCTCTTGAGGAGCAATTAGAGCGTTGTGCTGCCAAGGTTGCTTCCAAGCTCGCTTCTAGAGAGCATCACATGGAGAATATACTTGGAAGCATAACAAAGGGGGTAAGCACTCGTAGACAATTAGCAAACTATTGTGCACATCATGCATTTGTTTCTTGTGTTGAACCCCAAAAGGTCTATGAGGCACTCGAAGATCCGGATTGTCTTAATGCCATGCATGAAGAACTCAACAACTTCGAGAGCAATAAAGTGTGGCGGTTGGTGCCAAGGCCAGAGGAGAACCATAGTGTCATTGGAACTAAATGGATTTTCAAGAACAAGCAAGATGCTCATGTGATTGTCATTCACAACAAGGCTCGTTTGGTGGTACAAGGCTACTCCCAAGTCGAGGGTATCGACTACGGTGAAACCTTTGCTCCCGTTGCTCACCTTGAATCTATTCGTTTCCTGCTTGCCTATCCTTCTCATCATAACTTTAAGTTGCAACAAATGGATGTGAAGAGTGCTTTTCTTAATGGTCCTCTTAATGAGTTGATGTATATCAAACATCCCCCGGGGTTTGAGGATCCTAAGTTCCCCAATCATGTGTATCAACTCGATAAGGCACTCTATGGCCTTAAACAAGCCCCACGTGCGTGGTATGAGCATCTTACCAAGTTGTTGCAAGATCGTGGGTTTGAAATTGGAAAAATCGACCCCACTCTTTTTACTAAGAAGGTAAAAGGGGAGTTGTTTGTATGCCAACTATATGTTGATGATATTATCTTTCCTTCTAACTAACAAAGCTTTCAATGATGACTTTGCCACACTCATGACCGACGAGTTTGAGATGTCCATGATGGGAGACGTGAAGTTCTTTCTCGGGTTTGAAGTCAAACAAAGAAGAGAAGGAATCTTCATCAACCAAGCCAAATATACTCAAGACATGCTCAAGAGATTCAATCTAAGTGATGTCAAGCCGCCTTATCCTCCAATGTCTACCAAATGCCAACTTGACATTGATCCCAATGGTAAAGCGATGGATCAAAAGGTATATCATTCTATGATTGGATCCTTGCTTTACCTTTGTGCATCTAGACCGGATATCATGCTGAGTGTGGGGATTTGTGAACGGTTTCAAGCCTCACCTAAGGAAAGCCACTTTGTGGCAGTCAAGCAAATCTTTCGATATTTGGGTCATACCCCAAACTTTGGCTTATGATACCCTAGAGGAGAAAACTTCAATATTGTGGGCTTTTTGGATTTGTATTGGGCGGGAGACAAAGTGGATAGGAAGTCAACTTCGGGAGGGTGCCAATTTCTTGGTTGCTCTTTGGTGAGTTGGTCTTCTAAGAAGCAAAGTTGTGTGTCTCTCTCCTCCACCGAAGCAGAATATGTGGTCGCCGGTAGTTGTTATGCTCAACTTCTATGGATGAGGCAAACTTTAAAGGATTACGGTGTCATTTGTGCCAAAGTGCCTCTTTGGTGTGACAATGAAAGTGCCATCAAGATTTCTCTCAACCCGGTGCAACACTTCAAGACGAAGCATATTGAGATTCGGTATCACTTCATTGGGGATCACATTAGGTGAGGGGAAATTGATCTTCATTATGTCAGCACTCATGATAACCTTGCAGATATTTTCACAAATCCTTTGGATGAAGCAATATTTCACGAGTTAATGCATGAGCTAAATATCATCGATTTGAGAAATGTGGATTGAAAATTTGCACACCCCACCACACTCATCATCTTGTCTTGTTAGGTGTAGGCATGGACATAGGGGGAGTGTTGTTATCTCAATGAACTCTCCCTCCCGAATTATGCATAAATTGATCAACTCTTTCACATTCACCATTGTTGATGGTACTTGTGCTTCAAAGATGAGTTTTGGTCATGTGCCCAAGGATAATTCTTCGCGGTGCCATACCAATTGACTCAAACATAGGTGGCTCTGGCCACCGCCCTCTCTCCTTGAGAGGTCTTGGTTCTTAATTTGGTCCCCGTTGTCTCTTTGCTTTCTTTGTGACCTTGTTCTTGGTTAGTTGGTCCTTTTTGTGCATGTTTTGCGTGTTTGGTGGGTCGTGGTGTGTATTGCAAAGGCCGTGTTTTTATGTTTCAACAAAACGTGCACTTTCTTGGACTTGCAGTGCTACCTTGGCTAGCCACGGTAATACCGCTTGAGGTGGGTTGCTTCTTCACTTGCTCAGTAGCACCAAGAGCACGGTACTACCGCTGCCATCGCAGCAGTAATTTTTTACTGTCGTTGGAAGAGCGGTACTACCGCCCAGCGTGCAATACTTTCGCCCGGGTGGTACTACCATGATGAACCGCGGTACTACCGCACTGTCAAGGCCGCGTGGGGGTTAAGAGCCGGCAGGGGGAGTTCCAACTCCCCCATACCCATTCATCTCTTTTCCCCATCGCGTCTCTCTCTGTAGGATCGAAAGTATGTCTAGAGGGGGGGTGATTAGACTACTTGACAATATAAAAAATCTGCCTTTTGATCATGCAAAGTTTTTGGCAGTTTCACAATTAAGATCAATTCAAGTATCACCCTACACATGCAATTCTAGAGTATAAGCAGCGGAAAGTAAATTGCACATGTAGTAAAGAGAGGTGGAGAAGATCAAACGCAGTTTGGAGACACGGAGATTTTTGTCGTGGTTCCGATAGGTGGTGCTATCGTACATCCACGTTGATGGAGACTTCAACCCACGGAGGGTAACGGCTGCGCGAGTCCACGGAGGGCTCCACCCACGAAGTGTCCACGAAGAAGCAACCTTGTCTATTCCATCATGGCCTACGCCCACGGAGGACTAGCCTTACTCGGGGTAGATCTTCACGAAGTAGGCGATCTCCTTGCCCTTACAAACTTCTTGGTTCAACTCCACATCTCAAAGACGGAGGCTCCCAAGCGACACCTAACCAATCTAGGAGGCACCACCCTCCAAAAGGTAATAGATGTTGTTGATGATGATGAACTCCTTGCTCTTGTGCTTCAAATGATAATATCCCCAACACTCAACTCTCCTCACTGATATGGCTGTGGTGGAAGAAAGGATTGAGTGGAAAGCAACTTGGGAAGGCTAGAAATCAAGTTTCATATGGTAGGAATGGAATGACTTGATCTCAACACAAGGGTAGGTGGTTCTCTTCTCAGAAAGTGTATGGTAGGAGTGGTAGACTTTCTGATGGCTCTCTCCACGAATGAAGAGGGGGTGGAGGGGTATATATAGCCTCCACACAAAATCCAACCGTTACACACATATTTGAGCCATCTCGGTGAGACCGAAGTGAAAACTCGGTCAGACCGAAAGTTCAAATATAGTGAACGTTGGGATTTTCGGTGGGACCGAAAATACCATCTCGGTGTGTCCGAAGTGAGTCAAAGGTAGGAGCTTGCCATTCTCGGTGGGACCGAAATTAACAACTCGGATATTCCGAAGTGATGTCAATTGGTTACAGAAGGTTGGCAGTCCAGTTTCGGTGAGACCGAACTCAAAATCGGATGGACCGAAAAATTAGGGTTTGGAAGAATAACTGAGGTGGTTCATCTCGGTGGGACTGAGTTGGAAGAATCGGTTTGTCCGAGATTACTTATGAGTGTGTTAAGTAGTGAAAGTTGCTGATAGTTGAGGGAGCTAGATCACTAAGCACTTGAGCAACCAGATCATCAACACAACCTCATCCCCTTTTAATAGTATTGGCTTTTCCTATGGACTCAATGTGATCTTTGATCACTAAACCAAAAATAGAGTCTTGAGCTTTTGCCAATGCTTGTCTTAGCATTTTGAGGGGTCCACTTCTTCAGACATTTCCATACCCATATCATCGAACTTCTCTGAAATGATTCTCAAGTAAATATTAGTTCAATGATATATATGTTGTTATTAATTACCAAAACCACCCGGGGATTAGTTGCACTTTCACTCTCTCTCTCTCTACAGCCCAAGCACTGCGCCGGAGGACCTCGCCGGATCTCCATCTCCGGCCACTCTCCTCTCATTTCGTCTGGTGGGATCGCTCCCCACCTAGCCCTCTTGCCATGGACCCCGGTATCTCCCCTTGTCCCTCTCCCTTTGTTTCGTTCTTGTGCTTCTAGGTTTTGGGAGATGCATATGTAGGTCTAGTGATTTTTGGCTAAATCTTTGCAAGAGGAGATTGTTGAAGAGTGGTAGTGCAGTAGATATGCTATTTGGTGTGATGCAGCAATGTAGTTTTGATCAGCGGTAGTACCGATTCATCCTCACGGATGTTCCTAGATGATATGTTTCCAGATCCGCCCCATGCGGTACTACCGCTGCGCAGGAGTGGTACCATCGCCCGTTGCGGGCCACGCATGATACTACCGCTCTGACGGAGCGGTACTACTGCTCGTGGCACGGAAGTAAAAAATTACTTTCACCCTGAGAGCGGTACTATTGTGCCGACCCGGCGCGGTGAAGGAAATATGCCCTAGAGGGAATAATAAAGTTGTTATTTATATTTCCTTGTATATCATGATAAATGTCTTTTATTCATTCTAGAATTGTATTAACCGGAAACTTGATACATGTTTGAATACATAGACAAAAAAGAGTGTCCCTAGTATGCCTCTACTAGACTAGCTCATTAATCAAAGATGGTTGTGTTTCCTAACCATAGACATGTGTTGTCATTTGATCAACGTGATCACATCATTAGGAGAATGATGTGATGGACAAGACCCATCTGTTAGCTTAGCACTATGATCGTTTAGTTTTACTGCTATTGCTTTCTTCATGACTAATACATGTTCCTCTGACTATGAGATTATGCAACTCCCGAATATCGGAGGAACACCTTGTGTGCTATCAAATGTCACAACGTAACTGGGTGATTATAAAGATGCTCTATAGGTGTTTCCGAAAGTGTTTGTGGTGTTGGCTGGTATGTGAGTGAACCGGTGCTTGGGTACTACCCTTCCTTGGACAAGCATCCCACTTACGATTAACCATTGCAAGCATCCGCAACTACAAAAGAAGTATTAAGGTAAACCTAACCATAGCATGAAACATATGGATCCAAATCAGCCCCTTACGAAGCAACGCGTAAACTATGGTTTAAGCTTCTGTCACTCTAGCAACCCATCATCTACTTATTACTTCCCAATGCCTTCCACTAGGCCCAAACAATGGTGAAGTGTCATGTAGTCGACGTTCACCTAACACCACTAGAGGAAAGACAACATACATCCCATCAAAATATCGAACGAATACCAAATTCACATGACTACTTATAGCAAGACTTCTCCCATGTCCTCAGAAACAAATGTAACTACTCACAAATCATATTCATGTTCATAATCAGAGAGGTATTAATATGCATAAAGGATCTGAACATATGATCTTCCACCGGATAAACCAACTAGCATCAACTACAAGGAGTAATCAACACTACTAGCAACCCACACATACCAATCTGAGGTTCTGAGACAAAGATTGGATACAAGAGAGGAACTAGGGTTTGAGAGGAGATGGTGCTAGTGAAGATGTTGATACGTCCGTTTTGCATCATGCTTATAAGTTGATATTGCATTATGGGCTGTTCATACATGTTTTGTCACAATACTTATGCCTTTTCTCTCTTATTTTTCAAGGTTTACATGAAGAGGGAGAGTGCCGGCAGTTGGAATTCTGGGCTGGAAAAGGAGCAAACTCTGGAAACCTATTCTGCACAACTCCAAAAGCCCTGAAACTCCATAGAACATCGTTTCGGAAAATATAAAAAATATCTGGCAAAAGAAACCCACAAGAGGGGCCACCGGCTGCCCTCGAGGGTGGGGGGCGCCCCCCCCCCCCTTCCCTAGGCGCGCCCCCTGCCTCGTGGGCCAGCCGGCAGGCCCCCGATGCCCATCTTTTCCTATATGAAGTGTTCTGACCTGGAAAAAATCATAAGGATGCTTTCGGGACGAGACGCCGCCGTCTCGAGGCGGAACCGAGGCAGACACCAATCTAGGGCTCCGGTAGAGCTGTTCTGCCGGGATACTTCCCTTCGGGAGGGGAAAATCGTCACCGCCATCATCACCAACAACTCTCCCATCTTTGGGAGGGCTATCTTCATCAATATCTTCACCAGCACCATCTCCTCTCAAACCCTAGTTTATCTCTTGTATCCAATCTTTGTACCCAAACCTCAGATTGGTACCTGTGGGTTACTAGTAGTGTTGATTACTCCTTGTAGTTGATGCTCGTTGGTTTATTTGGTGGAAGATCATATGTTCAGATCCATTATGCATATTAATACCCCTCTGATCATGAACCATATTATTTCTTGTGAGTAGTTACTTTGGTTCCTGAGGACATGGGAGAAGTCTTGCTATTAGTAGTCATGTGAATTTGGTCTTCGTTCGATATTCTGAGGAGATGTATGTTGTCTCTCCTCTAGTGGTGTCATGTGAACGTTGACTACATGACACTTCACCATTATTTGGGCCTAGAGGAAGGCATTGGGAAGTAATAAGTAGATGATGGGTTGCTAGAGTGACAGAAGCTTAAACCCTAGTTTATGTGTTGCTTCATAAGGAGCTGGTTTGGATCCATATGTTTCAGGCTATGGTTAGGTTTACCTTAATACTTCTTTTGTAGTTGCGGATGCTTGCATTAGAGGTTAATCATAAGTGGGAGGCTTGCCCAAGTAAGGGCAGCACCCAAGCACCGGTCCACCCACATACCAAATTATCAAAGTACCGAACGCGAATCAGACGATCGTGATGAAAACTAGCTTGACGATAATTCCCATGTGTCCTCGGGAGCGCTTTCCTTTATATAAGAGTTTGTCCAGGCTTGTCCTTTGCTACAAAAAGGATTGGGCCACCTTGCTGCACCTTATTTACTTTTACCTTTTGTCACTTGCTACCAATTACCTTATCACAAAACTATCTCTTACCTATAATTTCAGTGCTTGCAGAAAATACCTTACTAAAAACTGCCTATCATTTTCTTCTGCTCCTCGTTGGGTTCGACAATCTTACTTATCGAAAGGACTATGATAGATCCCATGCACTTGTGGGTCATCAAGACTCTGGCGCCGTTGCCGGGGAGTGAAGCGCCTTTGGTAAGGAAAAAATTATATAGTGTGCTGTAATTTATTGTCACTTGTTAGTATGGCTCAAAATCCTTTGAGGGGCTTGTTCGGGGTATTTCACCCCGAGCAACAAGAGCAAAGAGTTGCTCCTCAACCTACTGCACCAGTTGAAAATGTTTGCTTTGAGATTCCTTCGGGTGTGATAGAGAAACTGCTTGAAAATCCCTTTACAGGAGATGGAACACTGCATCCCGATTTACATCTAATCTATGTGGATGAAGTTTGTGGATTGTTTAAGCTTTCAGGTATGCCCGAGGATGTTATCAAGAAGAAGGTCTTCTCTTTATCTTTGAAGGGAGATGCATTGACATGGTTTAGGCTATGTGATGATATGGGATCATGGAACTATAATTGTCTGAAGTTGGACATTCATCAGAAGTTCTACCCTATGCACCAGGTTCATCGTGATTGTAATTATATTTATAATTTCTGGCCTCACGAAGGAGAAAGCATCGCTCAAGCTTGGGGGAGGCTTAAGTCAATGTTATATTCATGCCCCAAACGTGAGCTCTCAAGAGAAATGATCATTCAAAATTTTTATTCTCGGCTTTCTCATAATAATCGCTCCATGCTCGATACTTCTTGCTCTGGTTCTTATATGATGAAGACTAAATGGGATTTATTGGAAAGAATTAAACGCAACTCTGAAGATTGGGATCTCGATGAAGGTAAGGAGTCAGGTATGACCCCTAGGTTTGATTGTGTTAAAGCTTTTATGGATACCGATGTTTTCCATGAGTTTAGCACTAAATATGGACTTGACTCTGAGATAGTATCTTCTTTCTGTGAATCCTTTGCTACTCATGTTGATCTCCCCAAGGAGAAGTGGTTTAAATAACATCCGCCTATTGAAGTAAAAGTGGTTGAACCTATTAAAGTTGAAGAAAAGACTATCACTTATAATGTTGATCCTATCATACCCACCGCTTATATTGAGAAACAACCTTTCCCTGTTAGGATAAAGGATCATGCTCAAGCTTCAACTGTAGTTCGTAAGAGTAATATTAGAACACCTACACCCTCTGAGCAAATTAAAGTTGAACCTAGTGTTCCTATGGTTAAAGATCTCTTGGTAGAAGATTTAGATGGACATGTTATTTATCTCCAAGAAGAGTCTGCTAGAATAGCCAAACCCAATGCTAGGAATAAACAAAAACCTGTTGTAGGCTTGCATGTCATCTCTGTTAAGACAGGAGATCATTGCTATCATGATTTATGTAACGTAGGTGCTAGTGCGAGTATTATCCCTCTTGATTTATATAACGAAATTATGCATGATATTGCACCTGTTGAGTTAGAAGGGATTGATGTTACTATTGAGCTTGCTAATAGAGATACTATTTCACCAGTTGGGATTGTTAGAGATATTGAAGTCTTGTGTGGGAAGGTTAAATACCCTGCTGATTTTCTTGTTCTTAGTTCCCCACAAGATGCATTTTGCCCCATTATATTTTGTATACCCTTCTTGAATACCGTTAACGCCAAGATAGACTGCGTGAAGGATATTGTTACTGTTGGATTATGGGATATGTCTCATGATTTTAACTTTGCTACATTCCGTAGACAACCCCTTGAAAAGGCACCACCCAGTAAAGATGAAATTATTGGTCTTGCTTCTATTGTCGTGCCACCTAATGATCCTTTAGAACAATACTTGCTAGACATGAAAATGATATGCATATGAATGAGAGAAGGGAGATAGATGAAATATTCCATACACAAGGACCCATATTGAAAAACAACTTGCCTATTGAAATCCTAGGGGATCCTCCTCCACCCAAGGGTGATCCCGTGTTTGAACTTAAACCTTTGCCTGATAATCTTAAGTATGTTTATCTTGATGAAAAGAAGATATATCCTGTTATTATTAGTGCTAACCTTTCAGAGCAGGAAGAAGAAAAATTATTGAAAACTCTGAAGAAGCATCGTGCTGCTATTGGATATACTCTGGATGATCTTAAGGGCATTAGTCCCACTATATGCCAACACAAGATAAAATTGGAAGAAAATGCTAAACCAGTTATTGATCATCAGCGACGGTTAAATCCTAAGATGAAATAAGTGGTAGGGAAGGAAATACTAAAGCTTCTAGAGGCAGGTATTATCTATCCAGTTGCTGATAGGCAGTGGGTAAGTCATGTCCATTGTGTCCCTAAGAAAGGAGGTATGACTGTTGTCCCTAATGATAAAAATGAATTGATCCCACAAAGAATAGTTACAGGTTATAGGATGGTAATTGATTTCCGTAAGTTAAATAAAGCTACTAAGAAAGATCATTACCCCTTGCCATTCATTGATCAAATGCTAGAAAGGTTATCCAAACCTACTTATTTCTGCTTTCTAGATGGTTATTCTGGTTTCTATCAAATACCTGTGTCAAAAGGGGAAAAGACCACTTTTACTTGTCCTTTTGGTACATTTGCTTATAGACGTATGCCTTTTGGTTTATGTAATGCACCTGCTACCTTTCAAAGATGCATGATGGTTATATTCTCTGATTTTTGTGAAAAGATTGTTGAGGTTTTCATGGATGATTTCTCCGTTTACGGAACTTCTTTTGATGATTGCTTAAGCAACCTTGATCGAGTTTTGCAGAGATGTGAAGATACTAATCTTATCTTGAATTGGGAGAAATGCCACTTTATGGTTAATGAAGGCATTGTCTTGGGACATAAAATTTCTGAAAGAGGTATTGAAGTTGACAAAGCTAAAGTTGATGCTATTGAAAAGATGCCATGCCCTAAGGACATCAAAGGTATACGAAGTTTCCTTGGTCATGCCGGGTTTTATAGGAGGTTCATAAAGGACTTCTCCAAAATCTCCAGGCCTCTGACTAATCTCTTACAAAAAGTTATTCCTTTTGTCTTTGATGATGATTGTCTAGAATCATTTGAAATACTTAAGAAAGCATTGATCTCTGCACCTATTGTCCAGCCTCCTGACCGGAATTTACCCTTTGAGATTATGTGTGATGCTAGAGATTATGTTGTAGGAGTTGTTTTAGGGCAAAGAGTTGATAAGAAATTGAATGTTATCCAGTATGCTAGTAAAACTCTAGATAGTGCCCAAAGAAATTATGCTACCACTGAGAAAGAATTTTTAGCGGTTGTGTTTGCTTGTGATAAGTTTAGACCCTACATCGTTGATTCTAAAGTAACTATTCACACTGATCATGCAGCTATCAAATACCTTATGGAAAAGAAAGATGCTAAACCTAGACTTATTAGATGGGTTCTCTTGCTGCAAGAATTTGACTTGCATATTATTGATAGAAAGGGAGCTGAGAACCCCGTTGCAGATAACTTGTCTAGGTTAGAGAATATACTTGATGACCCACAACCTATTGATGATAGCTTTCCTGATGAACAATTAGCTATCATAAGTACTTCTCATACTGCTCCATGGTATGCTGATTATGCTAATTACATTGTTACCAAGTTTATACCACCTAGCTTCACATACCAGCAAAAGAAAAAGTTCTTCTATGATTTGAGACATTACTTTTGGGATGACCCACATCTTTATAAAGAAGGAGTAGATGGTATTTTTAGACGTTGTGTACCTGAGCATGAACAGGAACAGATCCTACAAAGTGCCACTCCGAAGCCTATGGAGGACACCATGCGGGAGATAGAACTGCACATAAGGTATTGCAATCCGGTTTTTACTGGCCTACTCTCTTCAAGGATGCCCATAAGTTTGTCTTATCTTGTGATGAATGTCAAAGAATTGGTAATATTAGTAGACGTCAAGAAATTCCTATGAATTATTCACTCGTTATTGAACCATTTGATGTTTGGGGATTTGATTATATGGGACCTTTTCCTGCCTCTAATGGATACACACATATTTTAGTTGTTGTTGATTACGTTACTAAGTGGGTAGAAGCTATTCCAACTAGTAGTGCTGATCATAACACCTCTATTAAGATTCTTAAAGAAGTTATATTTCCGAGGTTTGGAGTCCCTAGGTATCTAATGACTGATGGTGGTTCACACTTTATTCATGGTGCTTTACGTAAAATGCTTGCAAAGTATGATGTCAACCATAGAATTGCATCACCCTATCACCCACAGACTAGTGGTCAAGTTGAATTAAGTAATAGGGAGTTGAAACTAATCTTGCAAAAGACAGTTAATAGGTCTAGAAAGAATTGGTCCAAGAAACTAGATGATGCATTATGGGCCTATAGAACTGCATACAAAAATCCTATGGGTATGTCTCCATATAAGATGGTATATGGAAAAGCTTGTCACTTACCTCTTGAGCTAGAACATAAGGCATATTGGGCTGTTAAAGAGCTCAACTACGATTTCAAACTTGCCGACGAGAAGAGGTTATTTGACATTAGCTGTCTCGATGAGTGGAGAACCCAGGCCTATGAGAACGCCAAACTGTTTAAAGAAAAAGTTAAAAGATGGCATGACAAAATGATACAAAAGCGTGAGTTTAACGTAGGTGATTATGTCTTGCTATTCAACTCTCGTTTAAGATTTTTTGCATGAAAACTTCTCTCCAAGTGGGAAGGACCTTACATTATCGAGGAGGTATATCGTTCCGGTGCCATAAAAATCAACAACTTCGAAGGCACAAATCCGAAGGTGGTGAATGGTCAAAGGATCAAACATTATATCTAATATTATTGAAACCATAACCCCGGAGGAATAATAAGAGACACTTTCCAGAACGATTCAGCCTCCGAAAAGGAAGAGGTATGTGATATGGTAAGTAAACCGACTCCAAAACAGTTCTAAAGGCATTTTTTCTCTGTTTTGGAATTTTTAGAAAAATAGAAAAATAAACGGCAATCCGGAAGAGACACGAGGCGTCCTCAAGGGTGGAGGGCGCGCCCCCCTTCGCAGGGCGCGCCCCCTGCCTCGAGGACACCCCGTGCGTCCCCTGGACTCCGTTTTCTTGTGGGATACTCCTTTTGTTCGGGAAAAATTCATTATTTATACTCCCGAAGGTTTTGACCTCTATAACGCAGAAATCCTCTGTTTTCATTTCGAGCTGCTGTTTTTGACAGATCTAGATCATCATGGCGTCCTCCAACACCCCCAAGGACAAGTTCTTCGAGAAGGTCATCAACCCCTACCTTGCGGAGGTGCTGCACCACCCCAAAACCATGGAGTTGCATGAGGGGGTGCTGCATATCCGTGATGTTGAGGGGGCGAGGAGGACCGGAAGCATGGAGACAAGACTCGAAGCAATGGAGCAAAAAGTTTTCAAGTGCCAAGATTTGAGTATCCCGGAGACTCGATCATCCTTCTACGATGGTGAGCCCATGCCTTGGAAGATGAAAAACAAGCCTACATCATCAACAACTCCATCATCAGCAACCTCGAAGAAGGAGACATGATCATATGGGTATGGGCACTCCCCTTGGCAACTGCCAAGCTTGGGGGAGTGACCCCGGTATAGTATCACCATCACTCCTATTTTTACCATTTTACTTAGTTCGATCCTTTTGGTAGTATCTTGATCTATTAGAATAAAGTTAGCATGATCTAGTTGTGAGCTTTTTGCTTTGTGAGCTTTATCCTTTGTAATCGAGTCTGTGAGTTATATAATAAAGATTAGTGTTGAGTCAAGGGCTTGATTTCCTCACTTGGGTCATGATAAAAAGAAAGAAAACATAAAGAGTATCAAAGAGATCATATCAATCTTATGGGAAGTAATGACTTCATATACAAGAGTATGATTAATAAAAGTTGTTGGGAGGTGACAAACATAGTTTTGGTCATCGTTGCAATTAATAGGAAGTAATAAAAGAAGAGAGGCTTCACATACAAATATACTATCTTGGACATCTTTTATGATTGTGAGCACTCATTAAAGTATGACATGCTAAAGAGTTGATGTTGAACAAGGAAGACAACATAATGGGATATGTCTTCTTATATCCGAAATAAAGTATATTGTCATGGATAATCCAACATGTTGAGTTTGCCTTTCTCCCTCATGCTAGCCAAAACTCCTCGCACTAAGTAGAGATACTACTTGTGCTTCCATATATCCTTAAACCCAGTTTTGCCATGAGAGTCCACCATACCTACCTATAGATTGAGAAAGATCCTTCCAAGTAAGTTGTCATGTTGCAAATCCGCTAAAATATGTATGATTTATTAGTGTGGGAGAAATTAGCTTTATACGATCTTGTGATATGGAAGTAATAAAAGCGATGGACTGCATAATAAGGGTCCTTATCACAAGTGGCAATATAAAGCGAAGTTCTTCTATGCTAAGACTTTGTGCATCCAACCATAAAAACACATGACAACCTCTGCTTCCCTCTACGAAGGGCCTATCTTTTATTCTTGTCTTATAAGTATCAAGGTGAAAGCCACCTTTCCTTTTTACATTTTATCCTTTGGCAAGCACATTGTGTTGGAAAGATCCTGACATATATACCCACTTGGATGTAAGATTTCATGATCTATTACTGTTGACATTACCCTTGAGGTAAAAGGTTGGGAGGAAACACCATAAGCCCCTATCTTTCTCTGTGTCTGATTAAAACTCCATAAACATAAGTATTGCGTGAGTGTGAGCAACTATGAAAGACTATATGATAGTTGAGTATGTAGGCTTGCTGAAAAGCTCTTATATTGACTCTTTCCGATGTTACAATAAATTGCAATTGCTTCAATGACCGAGGCCAAAGTTTGTTAGTTTACAATGAAGTTTGTGATGCATAGTTGATATTGTGGATGAATTCTTACTTTACCATAAGAATCATATGAATATATTTATATAAGTTACTGTTATAAGAATGATCATGATGCCCTCATGTCCGTATTCTGTTTTTATCGACACCTCTATCTCTAAACATGTGGACATATTCTTCGATATCGGCTTTCGCTTGAGGACAAGCGAGGTCTAAGCTTGGGGGAGTTGATACGTCCATTTTGCATCATGCTTATCAGTTGATATTTATTGCATTATGGGTTGTTCATACATGTTTTGTCACAATACTTATGCCTTTTCTCTCTTATTTTGCAAGGTTTACATGAAGAGGGAGAATGCCGGCAGCTGGAATTCTGGGCTGGAAAAGGAGCAACCTTTGGAAACCTATTCTGCACAACTTCAAAAGCCTTGAAACTCCATAGAACATCGTTTCGGAAAATATAAAAAATATTTGGCAAAAGAAACCCACGAGAGGGGCCACCGGCTGCCCTCAAGGGTGGAAGGAGGGCGCGCCCCCTGCCTCGTGGGCCAGCCGGCAGGCCCTCGGTGCCCATCTTCTCCTATGTGAAGTGTTTTGACCTGGAAAAATCATAAGGAGGCTTTCGGGACCAGACGCCGCCGTCTCGAGGCGGAACCGAGGCGGAAACCAATCTAGGGCTCCGGCAGAGCTGTTCTGCCGGGGATACTTCCCTCCGGGAGGGGGAAATCGTCACCGCCGTCATCACCAACAACTCTCCCATCTTGGGGAGGGCTATATTCATCAACATCTTCACCAGCACCATCTCCTCTCAAACCCTAGTTCATCTCTTGTATCCAATCTTTGTACCCAAACCTCAGATTGGTACCTGTGGGTTCCTAGTAGTGTTGATTACTCCTTGTAGTTGATGCTAGTTTGTTTATCTGGTGGAAGATCATATGTTCAGATCCATTATGCATATTAATACCCCTCTGATCATGAACAATATTATGTCTTGTGAGTAGTTACTTTGATTCCTGAGGACATGGGAGAAGTCTTGCTATTAGTAGTCATGTGAATTTGGTCTTCGTTCGATATTTTCATGAGATGTATGTTGTCTCTCCTCTAGTGGTGTCATGTGAACGTCGACTACATGACACTTCACCATTATTTGGGTCTAGAGGAAGGCATTGGGAAGTAATAAGTAGATGATGGGTTGCTAGAGTGACAGAAGCCTAAACCCTAGTTTATGCGTTGCTTCGTAAGGGGCTAATTTGGATCCATATGTTTCAGGCTATGGTTACGTTTACCTTAATACTTCTTTTTTAGTTGCGGATGCTTGCATTAGTGGTTAATCATAAGTGGGAGGCTTGCCCAAGTAAGGGAAGCACCCAAGCACCGGTCCACCCACATACCAAATTATCAAAGTACCGAACGCGAATCAGACGATCGTGATGAAAACTAGCTTGACGATAATTCCCATGTGTCCTCGGGAGCGCTTTCCTTTATATAAGAGTTTGTACAGGCTTGTCCTTCGCTACAAAAAGGATTGGGCCACCTTGCTGCACCTTATTTACTTTTACCTTTTGTCACTTGCTACCAATTACCTTATCACAAAACTATTGGTTACCTATAATTTCAGTGCTTGCAGAAAATACCTGACTGAAAATTGCCTATCGTTTCCTTCCACTCCTCATTGGGTTCGACACTCTTACTTATCGAAAGGACTAGCATAGATCCCGTACACTTGTGGGTCATCAGATGTTGATGGAGATTGACCCCCTCCTGATGAGAGGATCGATAGTGATGACGACGGTGACGATTTCCCCCTCCCGGAGGGATGTTTCCCTGGCAGAACAGCTCCGTCGGAGCCCTAGATTGGTTCCGCCAAGGTTCCGCCTAGAGACGGTGACGCTTCGTCCCGAAAGCTTCCTTGTGATTTTTTCCAGGGTAGAAGACACCTTATACCAGAAGATTGGCATCGGGGGGCTGCCAGGTGGCCCACGAGGCATGGGGCGCGCCCAGGGGGGTAGCACGCCCCCCACCCTCGTGGACGGTGGGTGCCCCCCCTCTGGTGCTTTCTTCGCCCGATATTTTATATATATATTCCAAAGCTGACTTTCGTGGAGTTTCAGGACTTTTTGAGTTGTGCAGAATAGGTCTCCAATATTTGCTCCTTTTCCAGCCTAGAATCCCAGCTCTCGGCATTCTCCCTCTTCACGTAAACCTTGTAAAATAAGAGAGAACAGGCATAAGTATTGTGACATAATGTGTAATAACAGCCCATAATGCAATAAACATGATTATAAAAGCATGATGCAAAATGGACGTATCAACTCCCCCAAGCTTAGACCTCGCTTGTCCTCGAGCGGAAGCCGATATCGAAAAATATGTCCACATGTTTAGAGATAGAGGTGTCGATAAAATAAAATACGGACATGACGGCATCATGATCATTCTTATAACAGTAACATATTTATTGTCATATGATTTCTTACGCTAAAGTAACAATCTATTCACAATGTCGAGTATGAATCAGAAACCTCATTCAAAACTAACAAACTATGATCTCGGTCATTGAAGCAATTGCAATTTATCATAACATTGGAAAGAGTCAATATAAGAGCTTTTCAGTAGGTCCACATACTCAACTATCATTTAGTCTTTCACAATTGCTAACACTCACGCAATACTTATGGGTATGGAGTTTTAATTGGACACAGAGACACATAGGGGCTTATAGTGTTGCCTCCCAACCTTTTACCTCAAGGGTAATGTCAACAATAATAGTTTATGATAACTTACATCCAATTGGGTATATATGTCAAGATCTTTCCAACACAATGTGCTTCCAAAGGATAAAATGTAAAAAGGAAAGGTGAAGATCACCATGACTCTTGTATAAGGTATAAGGCACGAACAAAAGATAGGCCCTTCGCAGAGGGAAGCAAAGGTTTTCATGTGCTTTTATGGTTGGATGTACAAAATCTTAGTGCAAAAGAACGTCACTTTATATTGCCACTTGTGATAAGGACCTTTATTATGCAATCCGTCGCTTTTATTGCCTCCATATCACAAGATCGTATAAAGCTTATTTTCTCCACACTAATAGATCGTACATATTTAGAGAGCAATTTTTATTGCTTGCAATAATGAAAACTTACTTGAAGGATTTTACTCAATCCATAGGTAGATATGGTGGACTCTCATGGCAAAACTGGGTTCAAGGATGTTTGGAAGCACAAGTAGTATCTCTACTTGGTGCAAGGAGTTTGGCTAGCATGAGGGGGAAAGGCAAGCTCAACATGTTGGATGATACATGAAAATATACTTTATTTTGGATATAAGAAAACATAACCCATTACGTTGTCTTCCTTGTCCAACATCGACCTTTTAGCATGTCATATTTTAATGAGTGCTCACAATCATAAAAGATGTCCAAGATAGTATATTTATATGTGAAAACCTCTCTTTCTTTATTACTTCCTATTAGTTGCAACGGTGACCAAAACTATGGTTGTCAACTCTCAACAACTTTTATTCATCATACTCTTTATATGTGAAGTCATTACTTTCCAGAAGATCAATATGATCTATTTGATTCTATTTACTCTTTCTTTTATTCTCTCATGATCATAGTGAGATAATCAAGCCCTTGACTCAAAACTAATCTTTATTATATACATATATAGCTCACGGACTCGATTACATAGATAAGGATCATAAAGCAAAGCTCACAACTAGATCATGCTAAATTTTATTCTACTAGATCAAGATATAACCAAAAGGATCGAACTAAGAAAAACGGTAAAGATAGAAGTGTGATGGTGATACGATACCGGGCACCTCCCCCAAGCTTGGCAGTTGCCAAGGGGGTGCCCATACCCATGTGTTTATGTCTCTTTCTTCGAAGGTGGTGATGATGGAGTTGTTGATGATGTAGACTTGTCGTCCATCTTCCAAGGCATAGGATCACCCTCGTAGAAGGATGATTGAGTCTCCGGGATCCTCAAATCTGCAGCCAAACTCATCTTCCTGAATCTATATTCATACTCACAGTTTTGGTTTTGCAGGTCATAGATCTGGGCTTGGAGATGCTCGATTTTCTCGTGAAGCTTAAAGATGGCCTCCCCAATGTTCTTGGCATCCAGCTTGTGGTTGTTGGTGAACTTCGCAATCATCATGTGGTTGGCGTTGAGTCTGCATTCCACCATCCCCTGGCACTTGAAAACTTGTTGATCCATTGCTTCAAGTGTTGTTTCCACGCTTCCCGTCCTCCTTGGTCCCTCAACATCGCGGATGTGTAGCACCCCCTCGCGCATCTTGATGGTTTGAGGGTGTTGCGGCACCTCCGCGAGGTAGGGGTTTATGAACTTCTCGAAAAACTTGTCCTTGGGGGCGCTTGATGATGTCATGGTGATCTAGATCTGTCAGAAAATCAGCTCAAAACAAAAGAAGAGGATTTTTGCGTGATACGGTGGTCAAAACCTTCATGGGATTATATAATGAATTTTTACCGACCAAAAGAAGTATCATGCAAGAAATCGGAGTCCGGAGGGCACATGAGGTACCCACGAGGCAGGGGGCGCGCCCAGGGGCATTTTCCTATTTTCTTAAATATTCCAAAATGGAGAAAAATTGCTACTAGAACTGTTTTGGAGTCGGCTTACTCACTGTACCACGTACCTGTTCCTTTTCGGAGTCTGAAACGTTTTGGCAAGTGTCCCTTATGTATTCCTCCGGGGTTACGGTTTCAATAACATTGGTTTCAACATTTGTGGTATTACCTGAGATATAATGTTTGACTCGTTGACCGTTCACCACCTTCAAATTTGTGCCTTCGAAGTTGTTGATCTTGATGGCACTGGAACGATAGACCTCCTCGATAACGTAAGGGCCTTCCCATTTAGAGAGAAGTTTTCCTGCAAAAAATCTTAAACGAGAGTTGTATAGCAAAACATAATCACCTACGTTAAACACACGCTTTTGTATCCTTTTGTCATGCCATCTTTTAACTTTTTCTTTAAACAATTTGGCATTTTCACAGGCTTGGGTTCTCCACTCATCAAGTGAGCTAATGTCAAATAACCTCTTTTCACCGGCAAGTTTGAAACCATAATTGAGCTCTTTAATGGCCCAATATGCCTTATGTTCTAGCTCGAGAGGTAAGTGACATGCTTTTCCATAAACCATTTTTATACAGAGACATACACATAGGATTTTTATATGCAGTTCTATAAGCCCATAATACATCATCAAGTTTCTTGGACCAATTCTTTAGAGATCTATTAACATTCTTTTGCAAAATCAATTTAAGCTCTCTATTACTCAGTTCTACTTGACCGCTAGACTCTGGGTGGTATGGGGATGCAATTCTATGATTAACATCATACTTAGCAAGCATTTTGCGGAAAGCATCATGAATAAAATGTGAACCACCATCAGTCATTAAGTATCTAGGGACTCCAAACCTAGGAATAACTTCTTTAAGCATCTTAATAGAGGTGTTATGATCAGCACTACTAGTTGGAATAGCCTCTACCCACTTAGTAACGTAATCAAAAGCAACTAAAATATGTGTATACCCATTAGAGGAAGCAAATGGCCCCATATAATCTAAGCCCAGACATCAAATGGTTCAATAACAAGTGAATAATTCATAGGCATTTCTTGATGTCTACTAATGTTACAAATTCTTTGACATTCATCACAAGACAAGACAAACTTATAGGCATCCTTGAAGAGAGTAGGCGAATAAAAGCCGGATTGCAATACCTTATGTGCAGTTCTATCTCCAGCAGGGTGTCCTCCATAAGCCTCGGAGTGACACTTGTGTAGGATATGTTCCTGTTCATACTCAGGTACACAATGTCTAATAACACCATCTACTCCTTCTTTATAAAGGTGTGGGTCATCCCAGCAGTAATATCTTAAATCATATAAAAACTTTTTCTTTTGCTCGTATGTGAAACTACGTGGTATAAATTTAGCAACAATGTAATTGGCATAATCAGCATACCATGGAGTAGTACGAGAGGTATTAATGACAGCCAATTGTTCATCAAGAAAGCTAACATCAATAGGTAGTGGGCTATCAAGAACATTCTCTAACCTAGACAAGTTGTCTGCAACAGGGTTCACAGCTCCCTTTCTATTAGTAATATGTAAATCAAATTCTTGTAGCAAGAGAACCTATCTAATAAGTCTAGGTTTAGCATCTTTCTTTTCCATGAGTTATTTAATAGCAGCATGATCAGTGTGAATAGTTACTCTAGAGTCAACAATGTAAGGTCTGAACTTATCACAAGCAAATACAACTGCTAAAAATTCTTTTTCAGTAGTAGCATAATTTCTCTGGGCACTGTCTAGAGTTTTACTAGCATATTGAATGACATTCAATTTCTTATCAACTCTTTGTCCTAGAACAACACCTACATCATAATCACTAGCATCACACATGATTTCAAAGGGTAAATTCCAATCAGGTGGCTGGACAATAGGTGCAGAAATCAATGCTTTCTTAAGTATTTCACATGCTTCTACACAATCATCATCAAAGACAAAAGGAACATCTTTTTGTAAGAGGTTAGTCAGAGGCCTAGAGATTTTTGAGAAGTCCTTAATGAACCTCCTATAAAAACCGGCATGACCAAGGAAACTTCTTATACGTTTGATGTCCTTGGGACACGACATCTTTTCAGTAGCATCAACTTCTTATACCTCTTTCAGAAATTTTATGCCCCAAGACAATACCTTCATTAACCATAAAGTGGCACTTCTCCCAATTCAAGACAAGATTATTTTCTTCACATCTCTACAAAACTCGATCAAGGTTGCTCAAGCAATCATTAAAAGAAGTTCCATAAATGGAAAAATCATCCATGAAAACCTCAACAATCTTTTCACAAAAATCAGATAATATAGCCATCATGCATCTTTGAAAGGTAGCAGGTGCATTACATAAACCAAAAGGCATACGTCTATAAGAAAAGGTACCGAAAAGGCAAGTAAAAGTGGTGTTTTCTTGATCTTCTTTTGGCACAGGTATTTGAGAGAAATAAGAATAGCCATCTAGAAAGCAAAAAATGAGTATGTTTGGATAATCTTTCTAGCATTTGATCAATAAAAGGTAGAGGGTAATGCTCTTTTTTAGTAGCTTTATTTAATTTGCGGAAATCAATTACCATTCTATAGCTTGTAACAATTCTTTGTGGGATCAATTCATCTTTATCATTAGGAACAACAGTAATACCTCCCTTCTTAGGGACACAATGGACAGGACTTACCCACTGACTATCAGCAACTGGAAAAATTATACTTGCCTCTAGAAGCTTTAGTATTTCTTTCCTTACCACTTCTTTCATCCTAGGATTTAACCGTCGTTGGTGATCAACAACCGGTTTAGCGTCTTTCTCCAACTTTATTTTATGCTGGCACAGAGTGGGACTAATGCCCTTAAGATCATCAAGAGTATATCCAATGGCAGCTCGGTGCTTCTTCAGAGTTTTCAATAATTTCTCTTCTTCTTGCTCTGAAAGATTAGCACTAATAATAAGAGATATATCTTCTTTTCATCAAGATAAGCATACTTAAGAGTATCAGGTAACGATTTGAGCTCAAACACGGGATCATCCTTGGGTGGAGGAGGATCCCCTAGAATTTCAACATGCAAGTTGTGTTTCAATAATGGTCCCCGTTTAAAGAATATTTCATCTATTTCCCTTCTCATTCATATACATATCATTTTCATGGTCTAGCAAATATTCTTCTAAAGGGTCATTAGGAGGTACGGTAATAGAAGCAAGACCAATAATTTCGTCCTTACTAGGCAATTTTGTATCATGGGGTTGTCTACGAAATTAAGCAAAGTTAAAATCATGAGACATATCCCCTAAACCAATAGTAACAACATCCTTTTTGATGTATATCTTAGCATTAACAGTATTCAAGAAGGGTCTACCAAATATAAAGGGGCAAAACTCATCTTGTGGGGAACCAAGAACAAGAAAATTAGTAGGGTATTTAAATTTCCCACACAAGACTTCAACATCTCTAACAATCCCAATTGGTGAAATGGTATCTCCATTGGCAAGCATAATTGTAACATCAATACCTTCTAGCTCAGCGGGTGAAATATCGTGCATAATTTCTTCGTATAAGGAATGAGGTATTGCACTCGCACTAGCACCCATGTCACATAAACCATGATAGCAATGATCTCCTATTTTAACAGAAATAACAGGCATGCCTACAACGAGTCTATGTTTATTTTTAGTATCGGGTTTAGCAATTCTAGCAGCTTCATCACAGAGGTAAATAACATGCCCATCAATATTATAGACCAAGAGATCCTTAACCATAGCAACACTAGGTTTAACTTTAATTTGCTTAGAGGGTGTAGGTGTTCTAGTATTACTCTTACGAACCACAGTTCAAACTTTGGCATGATCCTTTATTCTAGCAGGGAAGGGTGGTTTCTCAATATAAGCAGTAGGCACAATAGGATCAACATTATAAGTGATAGTCTTTTCTTTAACGCTAACAGGTTCAACTACTTTTACTTCAATGGGAGGATGATATTTAAACCACTTCTCATTAGGGAGATCAACATGAGTAGCAAATGATTCACAGAAAGAGGCTACTATCTCAGAGTCAAGTCCATATTTAGTGATAAATTCACAGAAAACATCGGTATCCATAAAAGATCTAACATAAGACTTAGGTGTTATACCTGACACCTTACCTTCGTCGAGATCCCAATCTTCAGAGTTGCGTTTAATTCTTTCCAATAAATCCCATTTTAATTCAATAGTCTTGATCATAAAAGAACCAGTGCAAGAAGTATCGAGCATGGAGCGATTATCGAGAGAAAGCCGAGCATAAAAGTTTTGAATAATAATTTCTCTTGAGAGCTCATGATTGAGGCATGAATATAACATTGACTTAAGCCTCTCCCAAACTTGAGCGATAATTTCTCCTTCGCGAGGCCAAAAATTATATATATATAATTACGATCACGATGAACCTCATGCATAGGATAGAACTTCTAATGATATTCCAATTTCAACCGGCTGTAGTTCCAGGATCCAATATCATCGCATAGCCTAAACCATGTCAATGCCTTTCCCTTCAAAGATAAAGGGAAGACCTTCTTCTTGATAACATCCTCGGGCATACCTACAAGCTTAAATAATCCACAAACTTCATCCACATAGATTAGGTGCAAATCGGGATGCAATGTTCCATCTCCTGTAAAGGGATTAGCTAGCAGTTTCTCTATCATACCCGAAGGAATTTCAAAGTAAATATTTTCAGTAGGTTCAGTAGGTTGAGGAGAAATTCATTGCTCTACTGGTCGGGGTGAATATACCCCGAACAAGCCCCTCAAAGGATTATGTTCCATAGTAACAAGTGACAGTAAATTTAAGCACACTACATAATTTTTCCTTACCAAAGGCGCTTCACTCCCCGGCAACAGCGCCAGAAAAGAGTCTTGATGACCCACAAGTGTAGGGGATCTATCGTAGTCCTTTCGATAAGTAAGAGTGTCGAACCCAACGAGGAGCAGAAGGAAATGATAGGCAGTTTTTAGTAAGGTATTCTCTGCAAGCACTGAAATTATCGGTAATAGATAGTTTTGTGATAAGGTAATTTGTAATGAGTAACAAGTAGTAAAAGTAAATAAGGTGCAGAAATATGGACCAATACTTTTTGTAGCAAATCACAAGCCTGGACAAACTCTTATAGTATAAAGGAAAGTTCTCCCGAGGACACATGGGAATTATCGTCAAGCTAGTTTTCATCACGCTCGTATGATTCGTGTTCGTTACTTTGATAATTTGGTATGTGGGTGGACCGGTGCTTGGGTACTGCCCTTCCTTGGACAAGCATCCCACTTATGATTAACCTCTATTGCAAGCATCCGCAACTACAAAAGAAGTATTAAGGTAAACCTAACCATAGCATGGAACATATGGATCCAAATCAGCCCCTTACGAAGCAACGCATAAACTAGGGTTTAAGCTTCTGTCACTCTAGCAACCCACCATCTACTTATTACTTCCCAATGTCTTCCTCTAGGCCCAAACAATGGTGAAGTGTCATGTAGTCGACGTTCACATAACACCACTAGAGGAAAGACAGCATACATCTCATCAAAATATCGAACGAATACCAAATTCACACGACTACTTATAGCAAGACTTCTCGCATGTCCTCGGGAACAAACGTAACTACTCACAAATCATATTAATGTTCATAATCAGAGGGGTATTAATATGCATAAAGGATCTGAACATATGATCTTCCACCGGATAAACCAACTAGTCTCAACTACAAGGAGTAATCAACACTACTAGCAACCCACAGGTACCAATATGAGGTTCTGAGACAACGATTGGATACAGGAGATGAACTAGGGTTTGAGAGGAGATGGTGCTGGTGGAGATGTTGATGGAGATTAACCCCCTCCCGATGAGAGGATCGATGGTGATGACGACGGTGACGATTTCCCCCTCCCGGAGGGTTGTTTCCCTGGCAGAATAGCTCCGTCGGAGCCCTAGATTGGTTTCGTCAAGGTTCCACCTCGAGACGGCGGCGCTTCATCCTGAAAGCTTCCTTATGTTTTTTCAGGGCAGAAGACACCTTATACCAAAAGATGGGCATCGGGGGGCTGCCAGGTGGCCCACGAGGCAGGGGGCCGAGCCCCCCCCCCCCCACCCTCGTGGACGGTGGGTTGCCCTCCTCTGGTGCTTTCTTCGCCCGATATTTTTTATATATTCCAAAACTGACTTTTGTGGAGTTTCAGGACTTTTTGAGTTTGTAATTCCCAGGATGGGACTATACCTCCTACGTGTCGAGGCACGACTTAAAGGTATAAGCCCATTCTGGAATGAT
>LR738713.1:254908116-254935971 GCA_902687465.1 Secale cereale | reverse complement strand
TTGTTTCCCTGGCAGAATAGCTCCGTCGGAGCCCTAGATTGGTTTCGTCAAGGTTCCACCTCGAGACGGCGGCGCTTCATCCTGAAAGCTTCCTTATGTTTTTTCAGGGCAGAAGACACCTTATACCAAAAGATGGGCATCGGGGGGCTGCCAGGTGGCCCACGAGGCAGGGGGCCGAGCCCCCCCCCCCCACCCTCGTGGACGGTGGGTTGCCCTCCTCTGGTGCTTTCTTCGCCCGATATTTTTTATATATTCCAAAACTGACTTTTGTGGAGTTTCAGGACTTTTTGAGTTTGTAATTCCCAGGATGGGACTATACCTCCTACGTGTCGAGGCACGACTTAAAGGTATAAGCCCATTCTGGAATGATCTAAAGTTTGGTATCTTTGCACGACTCATGTAAAAATAGGGATGAAATTGCAAAAGGAGATAGTTGGCTTACACTCGCCACTTCACACAATACATTACATAAGCAAAACATCATTCAAAACATCACAACCCGGCTACGGGTGAAGATCCAAAAGAAAGATACCAAAACATTAAGCCACAGGTCTGAATCGCCCCTAGTAGAAACCACTACTGATCGTCGAAACACGTCACATACGTACGGCCACTCTCTTCATCGAGCTCCCAGTGAACTACTTGAGCCAGCTCCTGCATCATTCCCGGCTGAACCTGCATCTGGTGTTGTAGTATCTGTGAGCCACGAGGACTCAGCAATCCCATAACCATGGGTATCAAGACTAGCAAAGCTTTATGGGTAGGAGGAGGTAAAGTGGAGAGGTTGCAGCAGCGGCTAAGCATAATATGGTGGCTAACTTACGAGTACAAGAATAAGATGAGCTTCTACGCAAATGGTCGCAACTAGTAGTGGTCGCTAAAGATCCTGAACTCCATACGAATCAAACATAACCCCACCGTGTTCTCTTCTCAAAGTGAAAAGAGACAGTCACGGTTACTCACACAGTTGTGTGTTTTACAACGGATCCTCTGTCAAGTTTTCTACAACCGGACATTAACAAATTCCAATCTGCCACATAACCGCGGGCACGGCTTTAGAAAGATCATAACCTTGCAGGGGTGTCCCAACTTAGCCCATCACAAGCTCTCACGATTAGCTGAAGTGATAGATATAATATCATCACCCCTTATCTTAGGGAAATCCGATTCGGCTCGGCATCCTGGTGCACAAGACATTTCGACAATGGTAAAACAAGTCCAGCAAGACCTCCCGATGTGTCGACACCCTGATAGTAGCCGCGCGTATCTCGTCTCAGGCCACGACCGGATGGGTGATGCTACGAGTAAAACCAATCCTCGAGTTTCCCCGTGGTGGCCCCGCAGGCTCCCCGTTTGGGACCAACACCATCAGCACTGGGCCCCCCTGTTATGTAGAATTAAGAACCCGGGGACATGACCCCCTATGCAATTAATTAATTAATTAAGTTGTTATTGTGAGCAAATTAAAACCAATGTTGGGCCTTGCTGGAGGAGTTTTATTCAAAGACGAACTGTCAAGGGGTCCCCATCCACCCATCGTGCAAGGAACGCAAAATCAAGGAACATAATGCCGGTTTATCGGCGCCTAAGGTGGCATGAGTGGAACAAAACACCGAGCAAAAGGCCAAGCCTTCCACCCATGCCCAGTATATAGGTGTGTTAATAATAATTATAGATATTGTGATATACCAACAACAAGTTCCCTCCTGGAACGATCTTCATCTTCACCTACAACTAACAACGCTATAAGAGGGGTTGAGCAAGCGGGTAACATAGCCAAACAGTGGTTTTGCTAGGAAGGTGTCAAAAGGTTAGAGGTTTCATGGCAACAAGGAGAGGCTGACATAAAAGATGGGTAGCGCGACATGTAACGATAGCATCGAGACGACTAAGCATGGCAATGGTAGTAAAGGTATCCAAGGATATGATCATCTTGCCTGAGATCCCGCAAGGAAGAAGAACGGATCCACGAAGTAGACAAATCCTCACAACTCCGGAACGGAACCGAAGCTAACGAGAGAAGCATACCGGAAAGAAGCAAACAACACAGTAAACACACAAGCATAAACATGGCATACGATGCACATCCAAGTATGATGCATGTCTGGTTTAATTATGCATGGCATGGCAATGTGCACAAACAAAACTACAAGTTAAGTGGAGCTCAATATGCAACGAGTTGCATATTGACGAAACACCACATGTTCTTTATTTAGTTGACTCTCGTTTATTTACAAGACAAGATTAAATGTTTGTTAACATGGCAAGAGGTGAAGCAAAAACAAACTACCTATCTAGGCAATTTAAATGAGGCCGGAAATACCAACAACAATTCCGAAAACTCCTCATGTGCATATTTATGAATTTGGTACTGTTATGCCTATGACCACATTTTAAAGTTATTAAGCAGCAAAACAAAGTGCACCATGTTAATCTATGCATTTTTCTACCACATTTACTTATAAAGTTTATTAAAAACCGAGCTACGGTTAATTAGTTATGAATTAAACCAAATTAGCAAGTTATTTACACAAATTAATGAAAACAGCAAGTTAAACATTTTTAACAGGGGTGAAAGTGGCATATTATAAATCTACACAAAATTCTAAGCACTTTTCATATATAAAGTTTTTGCATAAGATGCACAATTGTGAAATTATTATATGCATGAAGTTTGAGGGCTAAACTGTAAAACAGGTTATTCTCTGGGAATTAGATAAATTCGCTGGCCTTAAAAAAAACAAGGGCCGAATCTACAGGTTGGCCCAACAAGAGGAAAGAAAGAAAAAAACAAGGGGGCGCTGGAGGTGGCCTCACCCAGCTGGGCCAGGCCCAAATCAGTGGAGGAGGTGGGGCACTAGAGGACTTGGGGCGCGCTGGGCCTGGCTCGCCTGGCCTCGTACTGGCAATGTCGCTGTCGCTGCGGGCGAGCGTTGTCAACGCCCGATCCAGAAGGGGGGTCGAGGCAGAGTCGAGTCCGGAGGCGGCGACGGGAACCGCGCCGGCGTGACAACGGGGAGGTGCAGAGGAGGCCCGGGACAGGCAAATCCGGCGAGGGGTAGGATTCCGTCGATGAGTCCACGCGGATCTTGAGGGCTGCCGGCGCCATGGGGCTCCTGTACAGAGAACCAGAGAGAGATGAGAGGCAGGGAGCGAGAGAGACAACAGAAAGGGATCGAAGGATGGGAAGAAGGAGCATGGGGCGGCGGGGCACTCATCTCTGGCAACGCGGCGCTCAAAACGGCGACGATGGCGCTCGTGGCTCCGGTGTGGGGGCCTCGGGCTCCTCTCGAGCCAGCACGCAGCGGGCTGCTGGCGCACTCCTCGTTGGATCGAGGGGCTTGGGGAAGAGGAGGTGGAGCTCGGTTGCGCTGGTCGAAGGGCAGCTCGGCTACAGAGGAGATCGAGCAGAGGAGGCATGGCCTCAGGCTCGAGGAGGGAGGAGGAGGCGGGTGCTCTGGTTTTCTGGATGGATGAATTGGGCAGGGGAGATCCTGAGGGGATTTGGTGGAGTGGCGGCGGCGAGGAGGATTCGAAGGATGGGACATCTCTCCTCGAATTTAGGGTTGGGATGATATATATAGTAGGTGGAGGGGTACTAGTGATGTCTGGACCCTCCGATCATAATCGGACGGTCGAGAATAAATAGGCTAGGGAGGCTAAATGAGAAAATGGAGATGTTTTAGGGATGTTTGGGGATGATCCGGACCCAACGGTAACAACAGCCCGGACCGGGTTCGGGGCAGTTTCGGGCGCGAAGACGAGGGGGCAAAAGTGGGCTGTGTAGAATGTGTAGGCTGAGAAGAGGGAGAGAGATAGCAGCCCGGCAACAGGTTTCAGAGCACTGAAACGTCCGACATTTATCCGGCTATAGTGCCGCTATAAGTTTAACGGTTGGGCTATCAAACGAACTCCGAATGTGACGAAATTTGACAGGCGGTCTACCTACGCTATAATAAGACCGCACGCCAAGTTTCGTCCCATTCCGAGAACATTTTCCGGTCACTTATAAAATAAATATTCGGAGGTGCCGCGGGCGCGTGTGAGTGTGTCTGGGCTCAAAACGGACAACGGAGAGGACGGGCGGACTCGGACGGATCCACGTTTTGAAAACATGATGATGCAACACACATGATGACATGGCAAGATGCAACACACTAGCAAAAGACATGGCAACGGTGACGAATAACTGGCTGACACCTGGCGCATCGGTCTAGGGGCGTCACAGAGTTGGGCAGAATAGGTCTCCAATATTTGCTCCTGTTCCAGCCCAGAATCCCAGCTACCGGCATTCTCCCTCTTCATGTAAACCTTGTAAAATAAGAGAGAAAAGGCATAAGTATTGTGACATAATGTGTAATAACAGCCCATAATGCAATAAACATCATTATAAAGCATGATGCAAAATGGACGTATCATTGGCATAGATCAAGATTAGGATTTTTCACTCCAAGTGTTGGAGAGGTATCTCTGAGCCCTCTCGGTAATACACACCATAATAAGCCTTGCAAGCATATGACTAATGAGTTAGTCATGAGATGATGTATTACAGAACGATTAAAGAGACTTGCCGCTAACGAGATTGAACTAGGTATGATGATACAGACAATCGAATCTCGGGCAAGTAACATACCGATGACAAACGGAACAACGTATGTTGTTGTGCGGTTTGACCGATAAAGATCTTCGTAGAATATGTAGGAACCAATATGATCATCAAGGTTCCGCTGTTGGTTATTGACCGGAGATGAGTCTTGGTCATGTCTACATAGTTCTCGAACCCGTAGGATCCGCATGCTTAACTTTCGATGACGATCGGTATTATGAGTTTATGTGTTTTGATGTACCGAAGGTTGTTCGGAGTCCCCGATGAGATCATGGACATGACGTGGAGTCTCGAAATGGTCGAGACATAAAGATTGATATATTGGACCATGTTGTTCGGACACCGGAAGTGTTCTGGAGAGTTTCGGATAGAACCGGAGTGCCGGAGGGTTAGAGGAACCCCCCCTCCCGGAGGTTAATGGGCCACCATGGTCCCTAGAGGAGAGAGGGCCGGCCAGGAGGTGGCGCGCGGCCACTAGTCTGAATTGTATAAGGGGTGGGGGCGGCGCCCCCCTCCTTCCTTCTCCCCCCTTCCTCCTTCCTTCTCCTCCTTATTGGACTAGGGAAAGGGGGAAACCTACTCCTACTAGGAGTAGGATTCCTCCCCCTTGGCGCGCCCCATGTAGGCCGGCCTCCACCTCCCTCCCTCCTTTATATACGTGGGGAGGGGGCACCCCATAGACACACAAGTTGATTTCTTAGCCGTGTGAGGTGCCCCCCTCCATAGTTACACACCTCGGTCATATTGTCGTAGTGCTTAGGAGAAGCCCTCCATAGGTAACTTCATCAACACCGTCACCACATCGTCCTGCTGACGAAACCCTCCCTCGGCCTCAACTGGATCAAGAGTTCGAGGGACGTCACCAATCTAAACGTGTCCAGATCGCGAAGGTGCCATGCGTTTGGTACTTGATCGGTTAGATCGCGAAGACGTTCGACTACATCAACTGCGTTACTAAACGCTTCCGCTTTCGATCTACGAGGGTACATGGACACACTCTCCCCGCTCGTTGCAATGCTTCTCCTAGATAGATCTTGCGTGATCATAGGAATTTTTTTGAAACACTACACTCCCCAACGGTGGCATCATGAGCCAGTCTATGCGTAGATAATATGTCCGAGTAGAACACAATGAGTTGTGGGCGATAATAGTCATACTGCTTACCAGCATGTCATACTTTGATTCGACGATATTGTTGGATGAAGCGGCCTAGACCGACATTACATGGCCGCGTTCATGAGACTGGCTCTACCGTCGTGCTTCACACACAGGTGGCTAGTGGGTGCCTGTTTCTCCAACTTTAGTTGAATCGAGTGTGACTACGCCCGGTCCTTGTTGAAGGTTAAAACAGCACACTTGACGAAAAATCGTTGTGGTTTTTGATGCGTAGGTAAGAACGGTTCTTGCAAAGCCTGTAGCAGCCACGTAAAACTTATTTTTGCAGGTCATGTTATGATGTGGTATGGTCAAGACGTGATGAGTTATACGATATTGTATGAGATGATCATGTTTTGTAAATTATCGGCAACCGGCAGGAGCCTTATGGTTGTCTCTTTATTTTATGAATTGCGAAAGCCATGTAATTGCTTTACTTTATCACTATGAGTTAGCAATATTAGTGGTAGCAATAGTTGGCGTGACAACCACGATGCTACGATGAAGATCATGGTGTCGAGTCTGTGACGATGGAGATCATGATGATGCTTTGGAGATGGAGATCAAAAGCACAAGATGATGATGGCCATATCATGTCACATATTTTGATTGCATGTGACGTTTATCATATTATGCTTCTTATTTTGCTTAGTATGTGGTAGCATTATAAGATGATCCGTTACAAAATTTCAAGGTACAAGTGTTCTCCCTGAGTATGCACCGTTGCGACAGTTCGTCGTGCCGAGACACCACGTGATGATCCGGTGTGATAAGCTCTACGTTCAAATACAACGGGTGTAAGACAGTTTTGCACATGTAGAATACTCAGATTAAACTTGACGAGCCTAGCATGTATAGACATGGCCTCAGAACACTGAAGACCGAAAGATCGAGCGTGAATCATATAGTAGATATGATCAACATAAGATGTTCACCATTGAAAACTACTCCATCTCATGTGATGATCCGACATGGTTTAGTTGATTTGGATCACGTGATCATTTAGATGACTAGAGGGATGTCTATCTAAGTGTGAGTTCTTTAGTAATATGATTAATTGAACTTTAATTTATCATGAACTTAGTTCTGATAATTTTTGCATATCTATGTTGTTGTAGATCAATGGCCCGTGCTACCGTTCCCTTGAATTTTAGTGCGTTCCTAGAGAAAGCTAAGTTCAAATATGATGGTAGCAACTACACAGACTGGGTCCGTAACTTGAGGATTATCCTCATTGCTGCACAGAAGAATTATGTCCTTGAAGCACCGCTAGGTGACAGGCCTGCTGCAGGAGAAACTCCTGACGTTATGAACGTCTGGCAAGCTCGTTCTGATGACTACTCGATAGTTCAGTGTGCCATGCTTTACGGCTTAGAATCGGGACTTCAAAGGCGTTTTGAACGTCATGGAGCATATGAGATGTTCCTAGAGTTGAAGTTAATATTTCAAGAAAATGCCCAAATTGAGAGATATGAAGTCTCCAATAAGTTCTATAGCTGCAAGATGCAGGAGAACAGTTCTATCAGTGAACACTTACTCAGAATGTCTGGGTACTACAATCACATGACTCAACTTGGATGCAAAGTTGATGAAGATAGTATAGAAGATTATACCCGAGCTCTTCGCTATGCTCAAAGCTGCGGAGGTAGAAATCAAAAAGGAGCATCGAGTGTTGATGGTCAACAAGACCACTAGTTTCAAAAAAAAGGTAAGGGAAAGAAGGGGAACTTCAAGAAGAATAGCAAGCCAGTTGCTAATCCAGGGAAGAAACCCAAGTCTGGATCCAAGCCTGAAACTGAGTGCTTCTACTGCAAAGGCACTGGGCACTAGAAGCGGAACTGCCCCAAGTATTTGGCGGATAAGAAGGATGGCGAAGAGAACAAAGGTATATTTGATATACATGTTATTGATGTGTACCTTACTAAATGCTCGTAGTAGCACCTGGGTAATTGATACTGGTTCGGTTGCTAATATTTGTAACTCGAAACAGGGGCTACGGATTAAACGGAGATTAGCTAAGGACGAGGTGACGATGCGTGTGGGAAATGGTAACAAAGTCGATGTGATCGTCGTCGGCACATTACCTCTACATCTACCATCGGGATTAGTTTTAGACCTAAATAATTTTTATTTGGTGCCAGCGTTAAGCATGAATTTTTTCTCTGGATCTTGTTTGTTGCGAGACGGTTATTCATTTAAATTAGAGAATAATGGTTGTTCTATTTATAAGAGTAATATCTTTTATGGTCATGCACCCTTGATGAATGGTCTATTTTTGTTGGATCTCGATCGTAGTGATACACATATTCATAATATTGAAACCAAAAGATGCAAAGTTGATAATGATAGTGCAACTTATTTGTGGCACTGCCGTTTAGGTCATATTGGTGTAAAGCGCATGCAGAAACTTCATAATGATGGACTTTTGGAATCACCTGATTATGAATCACTTGGTGCTTTTGTCGGCGTTCTGGGAATGGGGGTACCCAGACTTGCCCGCCTGCGGCCCAGGGCGCGGCTCACTGGGTGGCCTGGTACGGCCCTACTTTGTTAGCAACCACTCAAGACCCTCGCGAGAGGCCGAGGCTCGCGAGGGGCACGACGCAAGACCTCTCCTGGGGCGGCATCACTAGGCTGGCTCCTGAGGAGCGGAGATATCAAGGCAAGGGGCACCTCGTGAGGTCCTCGTGATGTGAGTAGTGAGGACCAAGGCCAGGCTGGCGCCAGCGGTCGCAGGGTGCCAGTTTCCTCTTTGGTGCTAAAGGAGCTGGAGCAGGCGAGGAGTCCCGAGGCATCAGGCAAACATTTCCATATTGGTTCAACAAGACCAAGACCAGCAGGACGGCAAGGCGGAGGTCAGCGCGGAGCCCATGGCGGCGTCACCACCAGAGCCTTTGGCAGGCGAAGAACACCTTTTGTCAGGATAGCTTGTACTAGCCGTCCCCCTTCAAATTTGGCCGTTGTGGGATCCCTTCCCGCTCAATATTTGGGAAGAGGACCCGGGCCGCTATAAATAGGACTAGCCACCACCTTTGGGATCATCTGGTCTTGACTTGATCAGATAGAAGGCCACACACTCACAAGCTCACTCGAGCAGAAGAACACCTCTCCTTAGGAGGCTGTTCTCACCATGTACTAGTTCTTCCTCAGCCTACAAGGCAATCCACCACACCACACTCGATTAGGGTACTACACCACAACGGTGGCCCGAACCAGTATAAACCTTGTGTCCCATGTTCTTCGGATCTGACGAGCTAGGCCTAGGGATCGGCGAGTAGACGAGCTAGGGCGGAAGGAGAGATCTTCGTGCACACCCCAGATTTCTAACCACAAGGTTTTTGTCGGAGCCCAAGATCCGACATTTGGTGCGCCAGGTAGGGGTGCGCCGGGTCTTTTCTTCCGTCGTTCGGTTCGTTACCGCTCCGCAGTCCTGATGGCCGACGATTAGGGGACTCATGCCAACCGGTGGGTTGCCGGGCCCACGGGGGCAGCGTCGTCCACCCATGGAGGCCTCAACCCCGCACTCCAAGCGGCCCCCGCACCGCCTGGCGGCGCCGGCCGCGGACGGCGCGGACCCGCAACCACCGCCTCGGTGTCGTGGCGCTTGCGCTCCGCGGCATGATCTGCAAACCACGCCGCGGCAATAGCACCCTACACCCGACGGGAGGAGGCAAATACAAGGGTTGCGCTCATCATGGCGCGACAGATGTTACGATGCAGGCTGGATGAGGGCGGCCACGATGTACTGCTGGAACACGTCGCCAAACTATTGAGCTGCGCTTGCAGGGGCGCGCTGCCGTTATGTTCCTCACCCCCGCCCTAGGTCGCGGGCGAGGCACCAGTGAGGTCCTGGCAGGCGCGCACGCCCCCTGGAGCGATGGAAGACCTGACGACACCAACAGGAGCGCTGGAGCCATCTTCCCAACTGCAGCGACTTTGTCACACGCAGGAGCAAGCGCCGGCGGCCCCTTACGAGGGTACACCAGGGTACAACTTAGCGGTCGCCAAGGCCAGGTGCCGCAGCTGGAGGCTCAAGGCGCGAGGCACTCAGGTGGTGCCCTCGGTGGGGCGGCCGACGAAGCCTACGTGCCCCGCATGGTGGACCTGATAAACGTGTTCGGGGAAGGCCCCAATGCCTTCCTCGGGCCAAGATGGAACGGCGAGACGCTCGAGGAAGAGGATTACCATGAGTCGCCCAGGGGCTCCATTGACCCCTTCAGCGATGACGACAAAGCGCAGCAGGTATCACAGCAGCAGGCATGCGCTAACAATGGACTGCATGTGAATCGGACCACTGCAATGGTCGGGGACCTGAGAGCAGCCGCTCCGCCCTCGACCAGAGTAGAACGCTAGGGGCCGCACGTGGAGGGCCTGGAGCCGCGGCCTACCCCGCGACGCGTGGAGCAGGGAAGTATGCGAAAGTATGTCCTCTGTCAGGGCGAGCATCACCAAGCCTCCCCCCCGGCAGTGGGCCCATGGTCGCCAAGGGCACCGCTGGCATCCCCCTTGCCTCCTTGGTCCTCTCCTGGTTTCCGGTCGCCCCAACGGAGGTCGGGGTGGCGCAAGGCGGGGCCTTCGTCTGGCGATATGAAGTAAGGCTCACGCGTGGGAAGATCTCCGCTTGTGACACTCTCACGTAATAAGGAATGGGGCTGTACACGCCCCAGAGTCTCCGGAGAGCCGCCCTCGGGCCTCGTGGGCTCCCTCCCATGTCCTAGTGCCAGCACTTAGCTCCGCGCTGGTGAGAAGGCTTGAAGACTAGATAGGTGCCGGATGCGGCTATTTGCTTTCCTTGCCTTCCTTTTTGTAATTGGATTCGTCGTGTCTTTGAATTAAATCTGAAGTCTTGCTCGTTGCCAAAATGGGGGGGGTTCGTTTATTTCTGCTGGATTTTGCCGCCTCTAGCTGTCTTGAAGATCTTACCCCGGGCCCTCCGGCTCGGGGACCAGAAGGCCGATCCCACTTGGCGGGCCGCTGTAACCTCGGCAGGACCCCTCAGGGCAAGAGCCTGCGTGCCGCAAATTTGCCACGTGGGCATCCTATCGCGGCCAGCGGAACACCCCTGGCCCTGCTCCCCGGAGCAGGGTGATACGTCTCCAACGTATCTATAATTTTTTATTGTTCCATGCTATTATATATATATTCTTTTTTGGATGTTTAATGGGCTTTATTATACACTTTTATATTATTTTTGGGACCAACCTACTAACCCAAGGCCCAGTGCAAATTGTTGTTTTTTTTGCCTATTTCAGTGTTTCGTAGAAAAG
The DNA here is from genome assembly GCA_902687465.1 of Secale cereale. Lineage (NCBI taxonomy): Eukaryota > Viridiplantae > Streptophyta > Magnoliopsida > Poales > Poaceae > Secale > Secale cereale. Next base: position 254,924,943 of record LR738713.1, on the reverse strand, counting down.
GGATATCAAACGGAGTCCAAATGGAATGAAACCTTTGGGAGAGTTATTTTTGGAACCGTATCTTCACAGAAGACTTGGAGTACACACGAGGGAACGAGAGAGGCGGCCATGAGGGTCCAGCGCGCCCCCACCCTCATGGGCCCCCTCTGGATCCCCCGATGCCCTCCTTCCTCCTATATATATCCATATACCCTAAAAACATCGAGGCAACACAGAAAATCCTAATTCCACTGCCGCAACCTTCTGTTCCCGTGAGATTCCATCTTGGGGCCTGCTCCAGAGCTCCACCGGAGGAGGGATCTATCACGGAGTGCTTCTAAATCAACACCATAGCCTCACCAATGAGTTGTGAGTAGTTTACCACAGACCTTCGGGTCCATAGTTATTAGCTAGATGGCTTCTTCTCTCTTTTTGGATCTTAATACAAAGATCTCCTCGATCTTCGAGGAGATCTATGTGATGGCCTGGCTTATTAGGGATGATAGACTACTCATATCAATAAGGAATTCCTTCTTTTCCGGGAGCCCATTCGGATAGAACTCCAAAGTTAAGCGTGCTCAGCTTGGAGTAGTTTCAGGATGGGTGACCGACCGGGAAGTTGCTCCCGGGTGCGCACGAGTGAGGACAAAGTGCACAAAAGACTAGTATTGATATGTGAGGCCAGTCTAGATCCCGCCAGGAGTAACGACCACCGGCGGGTGTGTCCGGGGCGTTACAAGTTGGTATCAAAGCCGACCCTCGTGGTTACACGGATGTTTGCGGACAGTTTGCAGTCATGTTGTGCATGACGTTTGTGACCCGTCGTGGCACACGGCATGGCACATGTGTTGTCCTAGAAGCATAGATGGTTGTGCCAAGAGGGAACGTTCATGTGGCCCGACGAGGATGTCGGTTCCTCTGATTGAGGGTGTATGTGATGGCCTGGCTTATTAGGGATGATAGACTACTCATATCAATAAGGAATTCCTTCTTTTCCGGAAGCCCATTCGGATAGAACTCCAAAGTTACGCGTGCTCAGCTTGGAGTAGTTTCAGGATGGGTGACCGACCGGGAAGTTGCTCCCGGGTGCGCACGAGTGAGGACAAAGTGCGTAGAAAAGACTAGTATTGATATGTGAGGCCAGTCTAGATCCCGCCAGGAGTAACGACCACCGGCGGGTGTGTCTGGGGTGATACAATCTATTTGATGTAATCTTTTTGCGCTGTGTTTGCCGAGATCCGATGAATTGTGGGTTTATGATCAAGATTATCTATGAACAATATTTGATTCTTTTCTGAAATCTTTTATGTATGATTATAATATCCTTGCAAGTCTCTTCGAATTATTGGTTTGGTTTGGCCTACTAGATCTATAGTTCTTCCAATGGGAGATGTGCTTGGCTTTGGGTTCAATCTTGCGGTGTCCTTTCCCAGTGACAGCAGGGGCAGCAAGGCACGTATTGTATTGTTGCCATCGAGGATAAAAAGATGGGGTTTATATCATATTGCTTGAGTTTATCCCTCTACATCATGTCATCTTTCTTAAAGCAGTACTCTGTTCTTATGAACTTAATACTCTAGATGCATGCTGGATAGCGGTCGATGTGTGGAGTAATAGTACTAGATGCAGAATCGTTTTGGTCTACTTGTTACGGACGTGATGCCTATATATAATGATGATGCCTAGATATTCTCATAACTATGCGCTTTTCTATCAATTGCTCGACAGTAATTTGTTTACCCACCGTAGAATTCTGCTTTCATGAGAGAAGCTACTGGTGAAACCTATGGCCCCCGAGTCTATGATCATCGTATTAACCTTCCATCTACTTTACTTTGCTTTCTTTACTTTCTGTTCTTATACCAAAAATACCAAAAATATTATACTGTCCTATCTATCAGATCTCACTTTCGTAAGTGACCGTGAAGGGATTGACAACCCCTTATCGGATTGGCTGCGAAGTTCTTATTTGTTTGTGCAGGTGCGAGGGACTCGCGCGTGGTCTCCTACTGCATTGATACCATGGTTCTCAAAAACTGAGGGAAATACTTACGCTACTGTGCTGCATCACCCTTTCCTCTTCGAGGGAATACAACGCAAGCTCGAGAAGTAGCAAGAAGAATTTCGGGCGTTGTTGTTGGGGAGACTCACGCCAAGTCAAGTCAAGATTTGATCTCCTGGCAACTTGCCAATTTCTGGCGCCGTTGCCAGGGAGATCTACGCAAAAGTCATATACCAAGTACCTATCACAAACCCTTATCCTTCGTACTACATTATTTGCCTCTCGTTTTCCTCTCCCCCACTTCACCCTTGCCGTTTTATTCGCCCTTCTTTTTCCGTGTGTTTACCATTTGCTTTGCCTTGCTGTCATGGCTAGCACGCCTATCATTATCAATACTCCCGAGAGTGAGTTTCTTAATTTTAAACAAAGGGAGGAGGAAAATCTAAAAGATGCCTGGTATAGAATTTGCAATGCTCAAAATAGATCTACTAGATAGCTTTCCACTTCTGTGCTTCTTCGCAATTTCTATGTTGGCATAACTCCGTAGAATAGATATATTCTTGATACCATTACCGAAGGGAATTTCTTGGGTAGCCATACTTTTGATTCTTATAATGCTATGGCAGAATTGTTTGGCCCACCACCTCTTCTGGTTAATGGAACTGTTTTAACATTTGAACATGCTATGCAAAGGCTTGAAATTATTAAAAACAAAGTTGCTACTATAGAGTTGGTTGAGAGTTTGGATAAAAAGATCCACAACCAAACTACCTAGTATGGATCCAAGGTAGGAGTTATTCTGGTTTTTTTAAAGAAAAATAACATATAGTTAAAGAGAGAATAGATCAAGATTCCACTAGAATCTATAAACTTGAGGATATTATCACTAATGTAGGGTCTGCTCTTTCTGCTATGAAAATTACTTCGAATCCCTCTACCACTGAATTGGCCAAGTTTATGTATGTTCCTAAAAATAAGGGTGAATCATCTAGCAAGGAAATTGCGGATCTCAATTCCATAAGTGTTCATCCCAACTTTCTCACTTTCGCAAGGGAACCTTTTGCTACAAATGAATTTCTTGATTTATTGCCTAGAAGTTTGATTATCAATAGGAATAAAGAATTTCCTAAAAATTATAAGTGCTTAATCAAAGAATTGCCTGCCAAAGATGGCAATACCTAGATCTATTCTTGTATCGTGCCTAGCTAGGGGCGTTAAACGATAGCGCTTGTTGGGAGGCAACCCAATATTATTTTCTTTGTTTTTTGCTTCTGTTTAGGAATAAATATTGCATCTAGCTTCTGTTTAGATGTGGTTTTGTGTTTCAATTAGTGTTTGTGCCAAGTAGAACCTTTGGGAAGACTTGTGTGAAGTTTATGTGATCATGCTGTAAAAAACAAAACTTTAGCGCTCACGAGATTGGCTGTCATTTTTTTTACTAAAGAGTGATTTTTAGTTTATTCCTTTTGTAGATGATTAATAGACAAATTCCTCACGTTTACCAATTTACTTCAAAAAAATTAAAGTTACAGAAGTATTCGAAAGTTACAGATTACAACAGAATGTTCTGTTTTTGACAGATTCTGTTTTTCGTGTGTTGTTTGCTTATTTTGATGACTCTATGAGTAGTATCAGGGGGTATGAATCATATAGAAGTTGTAATACAGTAGGTTTAACACCAATATAAACAAAGAATGAGTTCATTGCAGTACCTTTCAGTGGTGGTTTGTTTTCTTATACTAACGGAGCTCACGAGATTTTTGGCTAAGTTTTGTGTTGTGAAGTTTTTAAGTTTTGAGTATGGCTTTGATGGACTATGGAACAAACAGTGGCAAGAGCCTAAGCTTGGGGATACCCAAGGCACCCCAAGGTAAAATTCAAGGATAACCAAAAGCCTAAGCTTGGGGAAGCGCCGGGAAGGCATCCCCTCTTTTGTCTTCAATAATCGGTAACTATACTCGGGACTATATTTTTATTCACCACATGATATGTGTTTTGTCTTGGAGCATCATGTATGATCTGAGTATTTGCTTGTTAGTTTGCCACAATCATCCTTGCTGGACACACCTTTTACGAGAGATAAATATGGATTAGAATTTATTAGGATACTCTATGTGCTTCGCTTATATCTTTTGAGCTAGATAGTTTTGCTCTAGTGCTTCACTTATATCTTTTAGAGCACAGTGGTGGTTTTATTTTGTAGAAATTGTTGATCTGTCATGCTTCACTTATATCCTTTTGAGAGTCTTTTAGAACATCATGGTAATGTGCTTTGGTTATGAAACTAGTCCTAATATGATAGGCATCCAAGATGGGTATAGTAAAAACTTTCATATAAAGTGCATTGAATACTATGAGAAGTTTGATACTTGATGATTGTTTTGAGATATGAGGATGGTAATATTAGAGTCATGCTAGTAGAGTAGTTGTGAATTTGACAAATACTTGTGTTAAGGTTTGCAAGTCGCGTAGCATGCACGTATGGTAACCATTGTGTGACAAATTTGAAGCATGAGGTATTTCATTGAGTGCCATCCTTTGTGTGGAGGTCGGGATCGCGCGATGGTTAACTCCAACCAACCCTTCCCCTAGGAGCATGCGTGCAGTACTTTGTTTTGATGACTTGTAAATTTTTGTAATAACTATGTCAGTTCTTTATGACTAATGTTAAGTCCATGGATTATACGCACTCTCACCCTTCCAACATTGCTAGCCTCTCTTGTACCGCACAACTTTCGCCGGTACCATACACCCACCATATACCTTCCTCAAAACAGCCACCATACCTACCTATCATGACATTTCCATAGCCATTCTGAGATATATTGCCATGCAACTTTCCACCGTTCCATTTGCTATGACACGCTTCATCATTGTCATATTGCCATGCATGATCATGTGGTTGACATCATATTTGTGGCTAGGCCACCATGCATAATTTCATACATGTCACTCTTGATACATTGCACATCCTGGTACACTGTCGGAGGCATTCATATAGAGTCATACTTTGTTCTAGTATCAAGTTGTAATATCGAGTTGTAAATCAATATAAGTGTGATGATCATCATTATTAGAGCATTGTCCCAAAGAAAAAAAAGGAAAAAAGGAAGGAAAGGCCAAAGAAAAAAAGAAAGGCCCAAAAAAAGAAAAAAAAAAGAAAAATGCTACTATCTTTTTCCACACTTGTGCTTCAAAGTAGCACCATGATCTTCATGATAGAGAGTCTCTTGTTTAGTCACTTTCATATGCTAGTGGGAATTTTCATTATAGAACTTGGCTTGTATATTCCAACGATGGGCTTCCTCAAATGCCCTAGGTCTTCATGAGCAAGCAAATTGGACGCACACCCACTTAGTTTCTTTTGTTGAGCTTTCATACATTTATAGCTCTAGTGCATCCGTTGCATGGCAATCCCTACTCACTCACATTGATATCTATTGATGGGCATCTCCATAGCCCATTGATACGCCTAGTTGATGTGAGACCATCTTCCTTTTTTTGTCTTCTCCACAACCACCACTCTATTCCACATGGTGATGTGTCCATGGCTCACGCTCATATATTGCGTGAAAGTTGAAAGAGTTTGAAAAAATTAAAGTATGAAACAAATGCTTGGCTGAAACCGGGGTTGTGCATGATTGGAGTATTTTGTGTGACGAAGATGGAGCATAGCCTAACTATATGATTTTGTAGGGATGAACTTTCTTTGGCCATGTTATTTTGAGAAGACATGATTGCTTTGTTAGTATGCTTGAAGTATTATTATTCTTATGTCAATATAGACTTTTATCTTGAATCTTTCGGATCTGAACATTCATGCCACAACAAAGAGAATTACATTGAGAATTATGTTAGTTAGCATTCCACATCAAAAATTATGTTTTTATCATTTACCTACTCAAGGAAGAGCAGGAATTAAGCTTGGGGATGCTTGTTACGTCTCCAATGTATCTATAATTTTTGATTGTTCCATGCTATTATATATTCTGTTTTGGATGTTTAATGGGCTTTATTATACACTTTTATATTACTTTTGGGACTAACCTACTAACCCAAGGCCCAATGCAAGTTGCTATTTTTTTTGCCTATTTCAGTGTTTCGTAGAAAAGGGATATCAAATGGAGTCCAAACGGAATGAAACCTTCGGGAGAGTTATTTCTGGAACCGTATCTTCACAGAAGACTTGGAGTACACGCGAGGGAACGAGAGTGGCGGCCTCGAGGGTCCAGAGCGCGCCCAGGGGGGTAGGCGCGCCCCCACCCTCGTGGGCCCCCTATGGCTCCCCTGATGCCCTCCTTCGTCCTATATGTATCCATGTACCCTAAAAACATTGAGGCAACATAGAAAACCCTAATTCCACCACCACAACCTTCTGTTCCCGTGAGATCCCATCTTGGGGCCTGTTCCGGAGCTCCGCCGGAGGGGGGATCTATCACAGAGTGCTTCTACATCAACACCATAGCCTCACCAATGAGTTGTGAGTAGTTTACCACAAACCTTAGGCTCCATAGTTATTAGCTAGATGGCTTCTTCTCTCTTTTTGGATCTCAATACAAAGTTCTCCTCGATTTTCAAGCAGATCTATTTGATGTAATATTTTTGCGGTGTGTTTGTCGAGATCCAATGAATTGTCGGATTATGATCAAGATTATCTATGAACAATATTTGATTCTTTTCTGAAATCTTTTATGTATGATTATAATATCCTTGCAAGTCTCTTCAAATTATTGGTTTGGTTTGGCCTACTAGATCTATAGTTCTTGCAATGGGAGAAGTGCTTGGCTTTGGGTTCAACCTTGCGGTGTCCTTTCCCAATGACAGCAGGGGCAGCAAGGCACCTATTGTATTGTTGCCATCGAGGATAAAAAGATGGGGTTTATATCATATTGCTTGAGTTTATCCCTCTACATCATGTCATCTTTATTAAATCATTACTCCATTCTTATGAACTTAATACTCTAGATGCATGCTGGATAGCGGTCGATGTGTGGAGTAATAGTAGTAGATGCAGAATCGTTTCGGTCTACTTGTTACGGACGTGATGCCTATATATAATGATCGTGCCTAGATATTCTCATAACTATGCGTTTTTCTATCAATTGCTTGACTGTAATTTGTTTACCCACCGTAGAATTCTACTTTCATGAGAGAAGCCACAAGTGAAACATATGGCCCCCGGGTCTATTCTCATCATATTAATCTTCCATCTACTTTACTTTGCTTTCTTTACTTTCTGTTCTTATACCAAAAATATTATAATATCCTATCTATCAGATCTCACTTTCGTAAGTGACCGTGAAGGGATTGACAACCCCTTATCACGTTGGTTGTGAAGTTCTTATTTGTTTGTGCAAGTGCGAGGGACTCGCGCGTGGTCTCCTACTGGATTGATACCTTGGTTCTCAAAAACTGAGGGAAATACTTACGCTACTGTGCTGCATCACCCTTTCCTCGTCGAGGGAATACAACGCAAGCTCGAGAAGTAGCACAGGGCCACGCGTTGCTCAGGAGACTCAAGGCCACGGACCCCTAGCGATCTACCCCATGAGGGAGGCGAACCCACGACCTCGTAACCCACATGGGGCCAGGTAAGATCTAGGTGAGTTAGAACGGCAACTTAGCTCTGAAAACTCGAGGACACACATCTCAGGTTCGGATTCAAGCATTAAAGAAAGGAAAGTGGAATATCAATTTACACACATAGGGGGCTCCCCCCATCAAAATGCTCTCATGCCCTACGGGGCCTCGTGCAAGTCTATGTGTACAGGGTCAAGGCTAAGGAGTACAAGCTCAACCGGACGCATCACTCGCCACGCCGTCCGAGTCGCTCTCATGTACACTGCCAGCACTGTCGCTTGCTACGTCTTCACTGTCGTCAATTGCATCGCCTTCATCTGCCATGACCACGACCTCGTCGTCATCGATGGCAAAGGCCCTGACGAGAGCATCCACATGGTCGTCCACCCAGTGCGCCATGTTGTCTCGGACGGCCCCAGGCACTGGGGCAATGGCGGCGTCCAAGTCAAAGTCAGGGTCAATGCTCTGGAGGTAGCTGAAGACCCGGGAGAACGCACGCCCAAGGAGGCTCCGACTCTTTTCTTCAACAAGACAGCGGGCCCTCACTGCCCGGCTCTCCAGGAGTGTCACAACCTAGGTGAAGAAGACAAGATGGCCAGCGTAATCCTCCGCGTGGGGGCGAGGGGCGTTCTCCTCACATATAGCCCCCAACGCCCGGTTGGCCTTCACCCGAAAAGCCTGGAGCATGGGGCATGCTCGTGCTGCAGTAGTAGTCGACGGCAAGCCTCGTCCTTGCTCTGCTGCACGAGAGCTGCGGCATCATCAACTTGTCGCCAGAGCAAGGCCAAGTCGGCCTGCGCGGGGTGCAGCTCAGCCTAGGTAGAAGACTGGGCTGCCCTCTTGCGCTGCTCTACTTCTTCCAGATTCGCCCAGAGGGCAGCTGTGCTCCCATCAGCCTCCGCCTGCTGGAGCTCCAACTTCAAGTCGTACCACTTGGCAAGGTTTGCGCGGGCTTCCACCACCTTCCGATCAATTTCCTCCTAGACTCGGGCCTCGCGAGCGGAGACAGCATCCTCGGCCAGGGTCACGTGCCGCTCCCTCACCTCCAGCCGCTCGAGCTCAAGGCTGCGCTCCGTGGCTTCTAACATCAGCGCCTCCTCATGCCGCAAGATCTCCGCCTCTTCGGGGGGTGTCCCCCTCATCGACGCCAGGGCAGCCCTGCGCGCCTCAACTCGCTCTTCCAAGCTGGCATTCAGGGCCTGAAGCTCGAGCATGCGCCTCTCTGCAGCCTCGTGGCGGCGGTCAGCCTCCCTAGTCTCTTCCAGGGCTCGGGGGCAGGCCTCTCGCGAGGCTGCGAGGGATGCCTCAGCCTTTGCATTGGCGCGCTCGCACTGAAGGCGCCCGAGGTTAATGTCCACCCCCAGTCGGCGCCACTCATCCATTAGCTGAAGGCCCTCAGCTTCAAGACAGGCGTCAACTCCCTCAAGCTCTCCCCCGAGTCAATGCAGCGCATTCATCGCCTCCTGGAGAAGCTCACGGCGGCAGCTCCCTCCCTGCGTGCTGACTCAAGCAGGAGGCCAGGACCCTCCTCGGCACCAAGAGCAGTTGAAGAAGCCTGAGAAGACTCGTCTTCCCCCAAAGGCGGGGCCAGGGTCTCCTCCACCCCAGTCATCTCTCGGGCCTCGGCTGGGGCCCGGAGGGGCTGGGAGTCGCCACTCAAAGAAGACACCAGGGCCACAGTGGCCCCACTACGTGCGACGACCATGTGGGGAGCCCTCGGCATGACTCCCGCCCCCCAGGCGGAGCCGCGAAGAAGGAGCGGCAAGAACGCGGGGTCAAGGCGCCAGGCCGGCGCATCTGACCCCGTAGGCAGCCTCGCACCCAAGGTAGCGCATTGGATGAGGATGCCCAGGACTGGCGGGGAGCTTGGGATCACGGGGGCCTACTAGTCAAGAGATTCCGTCGCCTTGGCAGGGGGGCCCTGAGGAATCATGGTCAGGAAGGAAGGCAGCACTCAAGAAATTACAAAGATAAGCTACTCACTCGTCTATGGCGATGTACTTCCTCTGCTTCAATGGCCGGAAGGCGTCATCACTGCAGCTTGGAGACCTCCTCCTCTTGCGGAGAGCTTCGAAGTTCGGCTAGAGCTGGCCGAAGCACCGAAAGCGATCGGCAACATCAGGCGCGACCAGGGCGCCTCCGGAGGAGGCGCCCCCAAAAGCGCTAGGTCGGGCGAGGCCCCCTGCCCCTGCCTCGGGGCAATGCGAAGAGGTCACGGGGGCTTCGGCCTCAGGAGCATAGGGTAGCACCTGCACCTCGGCCGTCCTTTCTGGGCGGCTCTCCTGAGCCACATAGGACGGCGCTTCAGGAGCCTCAAGAGACGCCAACGTCGAAGTAGCACTGCCACCAGCACTCAGCAGCGATCGTCCCCCAGCGCCCCCTTCTGGGACGATCGCCCCGACAGCGGCAGACAGGGGAGCCATGAAGACGGGGTTCTCACGAGACCCGACAAGGCCGGGCGGATGAAGACCCCATTCATTAAAGGAGGGCATCTTCCTCACGAACTCCACCTTATTTGAGTAGCAGTACAGAAGACAACCTTCCTCCGGCAAACGGGCTGGCATTGGGTCGCCTGTCAGGAGCTCGAGCACCGTGCGTCGTACCGCGCGAGAAAGAGTAGGCGCTTGGAGCCTCATGCGGTCCCCGTAGCCAGAGAAGGCTCACATCGGCCGAGAGTGGCGCTGAAGCGGGGTGATGTGGCGCTGGATGAACTCCTTCACCACCATGGGCACCATCACCCCGAGCCTCTGCAGCCTGGCCAGCCGGAGCCAAACGTGAGCTAGCCTCCGGACGACGAGCTTCACGTGGTTCTAGCCGGAGCTCGGAGCGGCCGGAACCAGTGGTGGGAGCAGCAGGGGGCTGTTGTAATGCCCAGGATACGACTATATATCCTACGTGTCGAGGCACGACTTAGAAACATAATCGTATTCTGGAATGATCGCAAGCGTGGTATCTTTGCACAACTCATGTAGAAGAACAGGGATGAAAAAGTAAAATAGTTGGCTTACACTCGCCATGTCACACAATGAATACAATAGCATACATTCATCCAAATAACACAGGGTCCGTCTACGGACGAAATCCAAATGAGAAAAGATACCACAAACACAAGTCCTGATCGCCCCTAGTAGGAACCACTACTAATCGTCGGGATACGTAACATAGAAATGACCACGTTCTTCATCGAACTCCCAGTGAAGTTCTGATCCATCTCCTGCATCCTACTCGGTTGTACCTGCATCTGGTGTGTGTTGTAATCTGTGAGTCACAAGGACTCAGCAATCCCATTCCCGGGTATCAAAACTAACAAAGCTTTTAGGTGTGAGATGTAATAAAGTGTCTGCAGCAAGCACAAAGCAAATAGCTTACGAGTTCAGAGCGAGATGAGAATATGTGCCAACGGTCGCCAAAGTTAATCAAGAAGTGATCCTAGCTACTCACGTTCATGCATAACCCGACCATGTTCACCTTCTGAAACCCCTTTGAAAAGAGACCATCACGGTACTCACACAGGTAGTGTATTCTTCAGGATATGGTGTCAAGTTATCTACAACCGGATGTTAACAAATTCCCATCTACCACATAACCGCGGGCACGGCTTTCAAAAGTTCATAGCCCTGCAGGGGTGTCCCAACTTAGCTATCACAAGCTCACGATTTGTGGAGTCGCAACTCCAAATTGGGAAGACCCGAGTATTCTCGAAATCCCATGCTCAAGATATTTCGACAAAGGTAAAACTAATCCAGCAAGACCTCCCGGCGTGCCGACACCCTAGTAGTAGTCGCGCGTATCTCGTCTCGGGCCACGACCGGATGGGTCATCCTACAGGTAAATACCAGATACCTCTGGTTCCCACAAGGCGGCACTGCAGTCTTCCCAGTTTGGACCAACACTCATGAGGAGCACTGGCCCGGGTTGTTGATTAATAACTCGGGTTTATAACTCCCTATGCAAGTTTTAGTTGTTAGGCAAAAGTATTACAAATGTTGGGTCTTGCTGCAAAAGCTTTAAGCAGTGAGAATTATCAAGGGGGGGGCCCATAAACCCCAACCGTGTTAGGAACGCAAAATCAAGGAACATAATACCGGTTTATCGGGTCCTAAGGTGGCATGAGTGGAACAAAACACCAAGCAGAAGGCCAAGCCTTCCACCCATTACCAATATATATGTGCATTAATTTAATTAAGATATATTTTGTGTTATCCAAACCACAACTCCGAACATGGAGCAATCTTCAAACTTCACCTGCATCTAACAACGCTATAAGAGGGGCTGAGCAAAAGCGTAATTAGCCAACCAATGGTTTGCTAGGAAGGCGGTTAGAGTGTTTCATGGCAACATAGGAGGCTGACAAAACAGGAATAGGCATCAAGGCATAGCTAAAGAGCGAGACAACTAGCAAGGCAAAGATAGAGGTGATATCGGGGAACGGTCATCTTGCCTGGTAAGTCGTCGGTGGGATGGTAAGACGGCTCCTCAAACTCAGTCTCTACAAGATCCTCGAACTCGGTATCGGCTCCCGGCTCTACCCAACACAAGAGTACAACAACAGTACAAGATCAATCACGGTGCAAAGCACAATCAACATGATGCAAGACATGACATGGGATGCAAGCATAATGTGCGTATGCATCAGGATGCTCTCGAGCCTAAGGAGAAGATGATATAAGTGGCTTCATCTTGGGCAACCAAGTAAGCCACTGGATAGATGGGAAGATTTCGGTCGAAGTCGATATAAAGATCATGGAAAATGGATGCACGGTTTGCAAATGACAAGCAAAACAAGATGCAATGCAAAAGTGCAGTTAACAGCAACATGGCATCTTTGGAGCAAGATATAATTATGCTACATCACCCAAATATGAAGACAAAAGGCATGGATGTGAAATAGCCATGATTCTTAACAAGCATGAACTTAGAGCACACCCAAAAACTTGCTGGAACACAATTAAACAAGCATGGCAAGATTCAATAAGTTAGCAGATTTCCCAGACTTAGTGAAAATTACAAGGCATGGCAGCAACAACGACAAGTAGGCATGTTTGCAAGCTTGTGCAACTCATCTCAAAGCATAGCATGGCATGTGAATATAACTAACAGCAAGAAGACATGTTTGTGAAGCTACTTATGGCAAGAACATGGTCATAGGATGCATAGAAGACTAGCTATTCACATGACAAAACTGAACTTGCTGATAACAAGCTGACATAAACATTTTATAGCAACTTGAGAGCATGAAAACAACAAGCTACAACAAGGCATCATGGCAAACAAGAGCATGGATAGCTAGATCATAACATATACATCAAGGAACACCCACTAGACAACTCTAATGATGCACAACAATGATGGGATCCTCATGGAAACATGGCATAAAAATTAACAGATTCACCCTTAGCAGAAATTTAACATCACGATGGCATGTTAACAAGCTTGTTGCACTCATCTCAAGACATATCATGGCATGAAAATAAATCTATCATGTAGAGCACATTCCAATGAGTAAAACTCATGTTGATACCTAGCTCATATGACACATGGATTAATATACACGAACAAGACAAAACATCATCTCATAACAATTTCAGAAACTTATCAGCCACATGCACTTTTGCAACAGGGTTAAACATGGCATAATGCAACCTAACATGTATGCCAATGCATCCATCATGAAGAGCATCACAATACGAACATTTTGACATATCATACACTCCATTTGGACCAACATGCACCAAGTCGTGACCTCACGAACATGCCAGTAAAATGTTAACAGACAACTAGTGCTGAAACGGTAACATCACGAAGCAGTCTTGCAACGAATATTAAGACATCTAGATGAACCCTAACATGCATGAAAATGGTGCTAACTTGTAGAGCACTTCGAGACGAACATTTTGATATATCATACATGCAAAACGGAGCACCGAGCACAAAGTTGTGATATGAAGAAGAGGGCATGAAAATTAACGGATCCAGGGACTTAGTGCTATTTCAACTCGCGTAAAAGTCAACACGGGACGAGGATATCCGAGACGGGTCGGTGCGGGACGGATGGAGGCGTTTGGTTCGCGGGGGTGATGGATCTGATCCACCCCCGGTGGATCTAGATCTGGTCGGAGCAGGACCTGGCGGCTCGCCGGAGAAGCTCGCCGGAGGCGAGGTGGCCGACGATGGTGATGACGGAGGGCGCGGGGACGGGCGAAGAGGCCGGCCGGCGGCGGCGCTGTACCGCGGCGGCGGCGGTGCTGTACCGCGGCGGCGGAAAGGCAGGCAGAGGAGGTGCGGAGGACGGGGCCAGTGGCGGCGCCGAGCTCCGGCGGCAGAGCTCACGCGCGACGGCGGCTCGCGGCCGGCGGCGGGGATGCCCAGGCGGCACGGCGGGCGAGGTGCGCGGGGCACGGGGGGGCGGCCTCGAGCCGAGCAGGTTCCCACGGGCCCGGCGGGCTTCAGCGCGGTGGAGCGGTGGAGGACCCGGCGCGGGACACGTGGCACCCGGCGATTGGACACGGTGGGCGGCGGTGTCAGGACCCCGATCCTAAGTCACACCGATCTAGCTGTAACACGTCATATCACTTTGCGGCCTCACGCACGGTAATCCCACGGGTGCCACCTTACCTGGCCCGGGACCGTTTACGCGTCTTGGCACACGTATATGACAGTGTCGCTAGCATCCATATGACAGAGAACCCGGGCCGACATGGCTAGTTATAAACCAAAAGTGGCACTAGATTACAGAGACAGGCATCCATGTCCCAGCAACGAACGTGTCGGTCATCAACGTATGAACCCAAGTCGTAGCAAGCTGCATGGACTTAAAGGAGCAACGCGTGACATTTCCCCTAAGGGACAGACACAGGAACGAAGAAGGACACATGCCGGCCAGCCTACGTGTTTCGAGTAGTAGCAAGCTACCAAGGCTCATTGGAATCACTAGGAGGCATTTCCCTGTAAGGTAGGCTACCAAAGGAAAACAACTAGGTGTCGGATCCCACACATACCAAGCATTTCAACCATACACACAATATGCTCAATATGTGCAAATACAACATTGCATCACAACAGAACTCTATGACTCAAAGTACTTTATTTAAAAGGCTCCAAGAGCCATACATAACATATCCATATAGGTAGGGGTCACATGACCCAACACTCAAGTCATACAGTCATACAAGCACAAGCGGAAGCTACATGTCTGAGTACAGACAACTTAGGAAATAAAACAGGCTTGGTGTAGCCTGACTATCCACAAGGCCCTTCACAAGTTCGAGATCTCCGTCTGGGTGTCAAGCTACTCGTCGACGTCAACGTCTATGTAGAACCCATCAGCAGGGGCAGGGTTCTCCTCTGCAACAGTTATTAAGCAAACATGAGTACAAAGGTACTCAGCAGGTCTTGCCACAGAACCTATCATACATGCAACATTATCAAAGGGGGTAGTGGAGTTCATAGCAGAAAGCCAACTTTGACTCTTGGCTAACCTATACTACAACTCTCAATGGATTGCAAGATGTTATTACGAACACGAGTCCTCTACTCACCACGACAATACACTACCGAGGATCCTCTTCCGTCATCCTACGGAAGGGCCATCCACGGTACTCACACTTATCTTGAGGCTTTTAGTAGTATCCATCATCTTGTCTATGAACTGTAAGAGTAACCAAGTAGTCTGTACCGCGAACAACGGCTATTCGAATAGATTGATAACCCTGCAGGGGTGTACCTCTTCACACACGCTCCCACCACTTATCGCCGTCTACTCGACGTGTACTCGGCAACCTTCAAGCGGAAGCCCAGCGAGGGTGTCGGCCACGACCGGACTAACTACTCAAGTCTCTCGTCCAGGTTTATCGCCTATTTGGGTTCCATCCGTGGGGAGATCCGGCCGGGGTGTCGCTCACGACCCCAAATGATGTGTACAGGGTTCCCGAGTCACCAAACGGGTAACCTGTACACCGTGCCACGTACCTGTCGCATCACAACCCACCCCGAGGGTCAGCGTTGTGCACGACCTCCAGTAAACTATAAACAACAGAAACTAGTTGCAACTCCTGGACAGAGATCGAGGGTAATTAATAAACCGAGAGGGTCAATTAAGGATCCCAATGTGTGGTAGTAGCTGTAACTTGAACCACACATACAGATCTCGGGTCCTATGGACGATTCCAATGAAACAACCCGCCATGTACTCCTACATGGCCTTTCATCGATACCTTTACCAAGCGTATTCCACACTTCCCTCTCTTTGTCGGTATGATCATTTCACTCTGATCCATCACCCAGATGAACCAGACCAGACACAACTCTAAGCATAGCAGGCAGCATAAACAAATAGCATGGTGGATCACACATCACATGGCTCAATCAACTCCTACACATGCTAGTGGGTTTCAACTATTTACTGTGGCAATGACAGGTCATGCAAGGGAATAGGGTTCAACTACCGCAGCAAGTAGCAGTTCGCACGTTGTTGCCTTAATGCAGTAAAAGAGAGCAGGAGCGAGAAGATTGGGTTTGTATCGGAATGATCAATGATTGCTTGCCTGACAAGGTGGTTGTCGGATACTGCTCTTCAACTGGATACGCATCAGTATCCTCGGGAGCAGGACCGAACACAGAGAATACTGGCGATACAACCATTAAACAAACAAATGCAACAATATGATGCATGCTCATGACATGGCAAGATGCATGTGTGTTGGGCTAATGCAACTAGAACCAGAAGGGTTTGAGCTTATTTGAATCAAAGATTCAAATTGGCACTTTAGCTATTATTTAAATAAGTGCATTATCATGTTTTAATGTATACAGCAAGGTTAACTTGCTCAAACATGCATGAAACCAGTGCCATTGGAAAGATTGGATTTTTCTGATCATTTTTCATATATAAATCTTTTCCATCTGAGCTACTGTTGAATTTATATGATTTTTTGAAGTTTTGGGTATTTTCTGGAATTTCCTGAATTATTTTTAAATCTAAAAATCCCAGAAAATCCTTTACTGCGTCAGCATGACATCATGCTGACGTCAGTCAGTCAACAGGAGCTAGTCCAAGTCAAACATGACATGTGGGCCCGGCATGTCAGTGTCATAGCTAACTAACAAAATTAATTAGTGAACTAATTAGCTGTCAGTGGGGTCTGGGCCCACGGGTCAGTGACTAAACTAACTAACTAATTTAATTAGCATTTATTTAATTAAACTACCTAATTAGGGGAGGGGTGGCCCACGCGTCAGCGACCCAGGGGTGGTCAACCCCCCCCCCC
>LR738713.1:254888114-254907928 GCA_902687465.1 Secale cereale | reverse complement strand
GGGTGGTCAACCCCCCGGTCAAACGAGTCAAACTCGCCGGCGAAGTGACGCCGGCGAGGCCAGACACGGCGGCGTGCTTCGGAAAACGTCCACAGGGCTCGGTTCGAGCCGCGGTTGGGCGCGTTGGAGAGCCCTTGTCGTTGCGCGTCGAACGGTGGTGGTCGCCGGACCTGTGGTGGCCGGAGGCGACGGCAACGAGCTCGACGGCGGCGCCGGCGTTCGAGCGTGTGTGGAGACGCAGCTACGGTGGCCTAGGCGATGCGTGTGTGGTACCTAGCTCGTCTACGTGCTGTGGCGAGCGAGATGGACATGTGCCAGTGACCAAATGGTCACCGGAGCATCGCCGGCGGCAAGCACGGCGGCGGTGGGTTTCGGTGTTCAGTGGAGCAGCAACTACATGGCGCAAACGAAGCGGAGAAGAGAGGGGTTCGGCGTAGGAGCTCACAGCGGTGCTAGCGAGCTCGACGGAGGGGTCGGGGACACTTTGCAGCTTCTTAATCGACGACGAGGTGCTCCGGCGATCCAAGGTTGGGGACGACGGTGTGAAGGCGTTGCAGGGCTCCCGACGATCCGTGGCTCAGCGAGGAGGTAGAGAGCGTCGCGGCGAACCTTCTGGACATGGTCACGGGACGAGGGGAAGGCTCTAGGTGCGGCAACGGCGAGCGGCGGCGACGGTCGGCTCGGTGGTGAGAGGGAGAGAGCCAGGGGAGGCGACGGGGACGAGGGGAAAGTGTGAGAGGGGTCGGGGCAGCTGCGTGGCGAGGCCAGGAGACGTCCAGGCCGTCGGGAGGCAAGCATGCAGGGTGGAGGTGGCCGGGCGCGTGCCGGCGCGCGGTGGCCACGCGCGCTGCCGACTGGCGCGAGGAGGAAGGCGGCAGAACGGGGCTGGTGGGCTGGGCCGGCCTGCAACAGTGCTGGGCCCAAGGTAAGTGCTTTCTTTCTCTTTCTTTTTCCTATTTCTTTTTTGTTTCATTTCTTTTGCAACTTTGTTTAATTATTAAAAATGCCAGAACATTTTTATATCTCATGAAACTTGTCATGCCCACTGTATATAATATGAACAGCATGGAACATCATAGTTTATGATTATTTGAGCATTTAAAATATTTTATAGCATTTAAATGCCCAAATGCAAATACCATATGATTTAATCCAGAGACCTTGGATGTCCTAGAAAATTGTGCACCATTTTTGGCAGAGGTTTAAGACCAAGGCAGAAATGATGGACATTTTTGAAGGGCATTTTGGGTACATTGGAAAAGATTTTATCAAACCCTAGTTGTTAGAAGAGGGGTGCTGGGGTTTCTGTCATTCCCATTTCAAGTTTCTTTGATAAGTAAACATGATGCACACTCTAGCTAGCCCTAATGCAAGTGCTAAACTAGGGATGTGACAACTCACCCCCACTTAAAAGAATCGCGTCCCGAGATTCGGTTTCCTCCGGAAAGAGGGTGGGGAACTCAAGTCGAAGACAATCCTCCCTTTCCCAAGTAGCCTCACTCTCGGAATGATGTGACCATTGAACCTTGAGAAACTTGATATTGTGGCGTCGAGTGGTGCGCTCGGTTTGATCAAGAATACGAACAAGGTATTCTCGATATGTGAGATTGTTCTGGAGATCAAGTGTTTCGTGGTCCACTCCGCGGATAGGATCCGAGAAGCAACGCCTGAGTTGAGAAACGTGGAACACGTCATGAACTCTGGATAGGTACGGAGGTAGTTCCAATTGGTAGGCAACTTCTCCTCGTTTGGCAAGAATGCGAAAAGGACCGATGTAACGAGGGGCCAATTTACCTTTGATACCGAAGCGATGGGTTCCCTTAAGAGGAGTAACCCGAAGGTAAGCCTTATCGCCGACTTCAAAAGTCACGGCCTTATGATGACTATCATATTGGCTCTTCTGGCGAGACTGGGCTGTTTTCAATTTCTCAGGAACGATGCGAACTTGGTCTTCTGCTTCCTGAATCATGTCCGGGCCAAAGAATTGTCTTTCCCCGGTTTCTGACCAGTTAAGAGGTGTTCGACACCTTCGTCCATATAGAACTTCGAAGGGGGCTTTGCCCAAGCTGGCTTGATAACTATTGTTATAAGCGAATTCGGCAAATGGAAGACACTTTTCCCATTCCATACCGAAAGAGATGACAGAGGCTCGAAGCATGTCTTCCAGAATTTGATTGACTCGTTCCACTTGACCACTTGACTGGGGATGGAAGGCAGTACTGAAAGAGAGATGAGTTCCCATAGCATTCTGGAAACTCTCCCAAAATCGTGAAGTGAAAAGACTTCCACGGTCTGAGTTAATCTCCAACGGCACACCATGAAGTGATACTATCCGAGAGACATACAAGTCTGCTAGCTGGCTAGCGGTAATACTCTCTTGAACAAGCAGGAAATGAGCTACTTTAGAGAGGCGGTCGATAACGACGAAGATAGCATTATTCCCTTTCCTGGTCCTGGGAAACCCGGCAATGAAGTCCATACCGACTTTGTCCCATTTCCATTCAGGAATAGCTAAAGGTTGAAGGGTGCCAGCGGGCCGTTGATGCTCTGCTTTAACTCGACGACAAACGTCGCAATTAGCAATGAATTGAGCGATTTCTCTCTTCATCCTAGTCCACCAGAATCTCTGACGTAAATCCTGATACATTTTGGTACTACCGGGATGAATTGTGAGAGGAGATTCATGAGCCTCCTTAAGAATCATTTGTCGTAGTTGTTGTTTCTTGGGTACCACCAAGCGGTTCTCGAAGTACACAACACCTCGATCATCCATAGAGAAACTCCTAGCAGCTCCGCTAGCAATGTTCTCCTTGATCCGAGATATGCCTTTATCATACCGCTGGGCAACTATGATTTGATCCATAAGGGTAGGTTTCGCCACCAAGGTGGAAAGGAATCCTCGAGGAACAATGTGAAGGTTAAGCTTACGAAATTCCTCGTGGAGAAGTGGTTGCCCTTGTTGTAACATTAAGTTGTTACAATAAGACTTACGACTTAGCGCATCAGCCATGACATTGGCCTTTCCAGGGGTATAGGTGATTCCTAAGTCATAGTCTGTGAGCAACTCAACCCAACGTCTTTGCCAGAGATTTAGATCCGGTTGGGTGAAGATGTACTTCAAACTTTGATGATCAGTGAAAATTTCACAGCGATTACCAAGGAGGTAATGTCGCCATGTTTTGAGTGCATGGACTCCAGCTGCAAGCTCTAGATCATGAGTATGATAGTTATCCTCATGTGGACGCAACTATCGAGATGTGTATGCAATCACTTGACGATCTTGCATGAGTATGCAACCTAGTCCTTGTCGCGAGGCGTCGCAGTAGATTATAAAATCCTTGGAAAAGTCTGGTGGTACCAGTACAGGTGCAGATGCCAGGCGTCTTTTCAGTTCCTGAAAACTGGACTCGCATTGTGGGGTCCACTCACTTTTTATCTTTCTTGAGGAGTTCAGTTAGAGGTTTAGCAACCTTGGAGAAATTTTCGACAAAGCGTCGGCAATAGCTCGCTAAGCCAAGAAAACTCCTAACTTGCTTTACCGATTCAGGGGGAGTCCAATCAAGGATGGCTTGAACTCGCTCGGGATTGACAGCAATACCCTTGCCAGAGATCACATGACCTAGATAGGTTACTTCCGGCAACCAAAATTCACATTTAGAGAATTTGACATAAAGGCGGTGCTCTCGAAGTTTCGTCAATACCAGCCTTAAATGCTCGGCATGATCTTCCTTGTTCGTGGAGTAAATGAGTATATCATCGAGGTATACCACGACGAATTTATCCAAGTACTCCATGAATATAGAATTCATTAACCGAGAAAAGGTAGCTGGGGCATTGGTTAACCCGAAGGACATGACGGTGTACTCATATTGGCCATAACGAGTAACAAAAGCCGTTTTAGGAATGTCCACGTTCTTGATTTTGATTTGATGGTAACCCAACCTCAAATCCATCTTAGAGAAGACTGAGGATCCAGCGAGCTGATCATACAGGTCGTTGATCCTAGGAAGCGGATACTTGTTCTTTATGGTGACTAGATTGACAGGTCGGTAATCTACAACCATCCGCTCCGTTCCATCCTTCTTCTTGACGAAGAGGACGGGGCAAGCCCAAGGGGAAGAACTAGGACGGATGAAACCTTTTTGCAAGGACTCATCGAGTTGTTTCTTAAGCTCAGCTAATTCTAGGGGTGCCATCTTATAAGGTCTCCTAGAGATTGGGACAGTTCCAGGGATAAGATCTATCACGAACTCGACATCTCTGTCAGGTGGAATTCCTGGCAGTTCTTCTGGAAAAACATCCGGAAAGTCACGGACTACCGAGATATCTTCGAGTTCTGGTAGAGGGCTGGCATTAAGAGAGTAGAGCTGACGCTCAGCCATTCGGGTCAAGCCATTGACTATCTTGCCGGATGGATGTGTAAGTTGAACGGTCCTAGTATAGCAATCAATCTTGGCGTAATGAGTTGTCATCCAATCCATACCCAAAATGATGTTTAT
Source organism: Secale cereale (assembly GCA_902687465.1). Lineage (NCBI taxonomy): Eukaryota > Viridiplantae > Streptophyta > Magnoliopsida > Poales > Poaceae > Secale > Secale cereale. The sequence continues at coordinate 254,903,429 of LR738713.1, read as the reverse complement.
GTCCGAGGACTTGAGAGCGATTAGGGATGCTAGGAAAACAAGTCTATCGACAAGGATTTCATTTCCATGGCTTACCCTAGAGGTTTGCCACTTTGAACCAGGAGTTTGAATAACCATGGAAGTAGGCATGTCACAAAAAGTCATGTTGTGCATTCGAGCATAGCTCTCAGATATGAACGAATGTGATGCTCCAGTATCGAAAAGAACAGATGCCGGATGGCAGTTTACGAGAAGCGTACCAAGGACGACGTTAGGATCCTCATAAGCTTCCTCGACAGAGACATAGTTGACATGACCACGTGCAGTGGGGATTGGCTTGACATAATTCACCTTGCCGGTTGGCTTACCACGGCCAACGGGTTTTCCTGGCTGGTTCTGAGGACACTCACGCATGTAGTGCCCCGGTTCTCCACACTTGAAGCAGGTCACAGTGTTAGTGCGTCGAGCAAAGTTGGAAGGTGGTCCTCCATAGGTCTTAGCAGGTGCATGCTGTTGAGTTGGGCGAGGCGCCTCATAGGATGGCCTCGGTTTGTACTTGGGTGGCAGAGCAGTGTTAGGAACCCACACACGGCGCTTGTGAGAGCCAGAGCCGGATGAGGAACCAAAGTCTCGAGTATGCTTGCGTGTGGCCTCGAAGTCGGTCTGGCCCGTTTCAGCACTGATAGCCTTGTTTACCAACTTCTGGAAGGAAGTGCACTCGTGCAGACGTAGATCTCGGCGGAGTTCAGGGCTGAGTCCCTTGCGGAACCTCGCCTGCTTCTTGGCATCGGTGGATACTTCCTCAGGTGCATAGCGTGCCAAGTTGCCAAACTCGCGACTATATCCATCTACAGTTAACCGGCCCTGGGTGAAGTTGCAGAATTCCTCCCGCTTGCGATCCATGAGAACTTCCGGAATGTGATGTTCACGGAATGCCTCACTGAACTCAACCCAAGTAGTGATTTGGCCAGCAGGACGCATAGCTTCAAAGTTTTCCCACCAAAGACTGGCAGGGCCCTCAAGATGGTAGGCGGCATAGGTAACCTTGTCAGCTTCGGCCACACGGGCAGAGTGTAGCTTGTGGGTGATACTACGTAGCCATTCATCCGCATCCAGAGGTTCAGTGGAGTGATGGAACTTCGGTGGGCACAGTCATTGATTGACACCACGTCATTTCTCTGACGGAACCCAGTGTTCTTCTCTATGCGTTCCAGCAGACGGTTGGTCTCTCTCTTGTTCCGTTCTGCCTCGAGCATAACTTCCGCCAAGGAGGGTGGCTGGGGCAGATTCCCATCTCTAGCCCCACTAGCCTCACCCTGCTCCTGAGCAGCAGGAGTGTTGCGAGTGTTGACCATCCTAAGAAAACAAAACAACGGTTTAGACAAGGATGGCAAAATTTTGACATAGAAGTGCATAATGTAATGGATGACACGGAATGCAGAGATGTTCATCCGTACGACATGGTAATATAGAAACTGCTATATATACACCAGTGGTCATACACACCATACATAGTTTAGTACAAGCCAAGGCTAAAGTACAACTGCGGTGAAAGATGATACATCCCATCAGAGGCATTCCAAGCTCCTATACATTATTTAACTACACCTCCGGAACTCAGTACACACTAAGTCATATTCCACAAGACGCGCAGGACTGTGGGAATATAACTACTACAATACTACTACTACCACGGTCTAACTCAGACATTCCCGTAGTAATCTTCGTAAAGATTACCACTGTAGCCTGGAAGTGGAACAGACGGATCTTGAAACTCGCGAGCGCTTGAAGGCTGTGGACCATAGGGACATGGATGTGTCCTCGGTCCCGATGCTGGTGGTAACCGACGCCCACGTGGAGGTGTAATACCCCCAACGTCACGCCAATCCATGCGATCAGGCAGACGAGTCCGCACGGGGTACAAATCCCGCATGTCCAGATATCCGGCGTGCACAGCAGGTGCAAGCCGTGTCAAAGTAGTCCAGTGGGCGGCTCGAGTGTTATACAGCTCCATTCGGAGGGCAGGGACCTCACGGTCCCTATCCTCCAGCATCTGAACAGTAGTCTGAAGCAGTGGCTCTTCATGAGCAGCATCAGTATACAGACCAGTGTAGTAGCCTTCCTCTCCGGGAAGTGAGGCTGGCATGTAACAGAACTCAGTGTTCAGCAACAGGGCATGCCTAGCCCGGAGAATGGACATCATCGAATAGGCGGCATCCTGTACTGCCATCTCGATGGTAACCCCGAGTCCATAAGACCAATGGATGGGGTCGTTAGCTCCAGGATATGAGGGGTATATCCGGACTGTGCAGAAATACTGACTCTGATTGAAATCCCGATACTGTTCCTCCATGGTGTACTCAGGATACCAGCGATAACCGGTCTCAGTCAGCACACGGACTAGCATGGCCGTGTGACCGGGCACATTAATGCACCGAGTCAGACGAACCACTTGGTGAGGGATGCGGCCAGACATCTGAAACACGAAATAATGCAAAGGCATTAGTGTTTCTGGAAGAAATCGGGCAGCATAACAACTGTAAATGCTCAATCAAAGATTTGAGACATCATACAAATGATAGCATAGCCACTCAACAATTCCAAATCAAGGTTCCGGGTCCAACAATCATCATACTAAAAGGATAGAAACTTAACTGAGGCTTGAAACCAACAATCCTAAGAGTCTACGGATTAGTAACACGTGAACCTAGTAAGGATAAGAGGCCTAGTCCTAAATCCCCGTAGAAAGAATAGACTGACTCAGATCAGAAGGCATAAGGTAAAGGAGTAAAAAGAGCCTTACGTTCCCTTCCACAATCAATTCCCCTACATATAACTAAGAATTTTTCTAGACTCAACATCGACCAGTTTGGCTTGAGAAACCTATAGGCAGTCCAGCTCTGATGCCAACGCTGTCAGGACCCCGATACTAAGTCACACCGATCTAGCTGTAACACGTCATATCACTTTGCGGCCTCACGCACGGTAATCCCACGGGTGCCACCTTACCTGGCCTGGGACCGTTTGCGCATCTTGGCACACATATATGACAGTGTCGCTAGCATCCATATGACAGAGAACCTAGGCCGACATGCCTAGTTATAAACCAAAAGTGGCACTAGATTACAGAGACAGGCATCCATGACCCAGCAACGAACGTGTCGGTCATCAACGTATGAACCCAAGTCGTAGCAAGCTACATGGACTTAAAGGAGCAACGCGTGACATTTCCCCTAAGGGACAGAAACAGGAACGAAGAAGGACACATGCCGGCCAGCCTACGTGTTCCGAGCAGTAGCAAGCTACCAAGGCTCATTGGAATCACTAGGAGAAATTTCCCTGTAAGGTAGGCTACCAAAGGAAAACAACTAGGTGTCGGATCCCACACATACCAAGCATTTCAACCATACACACAATATGCTCAATATGTGCAAATACAACATTGCATCACAACAGAACTCTATGACTCAAAGTACTTTATTTAAAAGGCTCCAAGAGCCATACATAACATATCCATACAGGTAGGGGTCACATGACCCAACACTCAAGTCATATAGTCATACAAGCACAAGCGGAAGCTACATGTCTGAGTACAGACAACTTAGGAAATAAAACAGGCTTGGTGTAGCCTGACTATCTACAAGGCCCTTCACAAGCTCCAGATCTCCGTCTGGGTGTCAAGCTACTCGTCGACGTCAACGTCTATGTAGAACCCATCAGCAGGGGCAGGGTTCTCCTCTGCAACAGTTATTAGGCAAACATGAGTACAAAGGTACTCAGCAAGTCTTACCACAGAACCTATCATACATGCAACATTATCAAAGGGGGTAGTGGAGTTCATAGCAGAAAGCCAGCTTTGACTCTTGGCTAACCTATACTACAACTCTCAACGGATTGCAAGATGTTATTACGAACACGAGTCCTCTACTCACCACAACAATACACTACCGAGGATCCTCTTCCGTCATCCTACGGAAGGGCCATCCACGGTACTCACACTTATCTTGAGGCTTTTAGTAGTATCCATCATCTTGTCTATGAACTGTAAGAGTAACCAAGTAGTCCGTACCGCGAACAACGGCTATTCGAATAGATTGATAACCCTGCAGGGGTGTACCTCTTCACACACGCTCCCACCACTTATCGCCGTCTACTCGACGTGTACTCGGCAACCTTCAAGCGAAAGCCCAGCGAGGGTGTCGGCCACGACCTGACTAACTACTCAAGTCTCTCGTCCAGGTTTATCGCCTATTTGGGTTCCATCCATGGGGAGATCCGGCCGGGGTGTCGCTTACGGCCCCAAACGATGTGTACATGGTTCCCGAGTCACCAAACGGGCAACCGGTACACCGTGCCACGTACCTGTCGCGTCACAACCCACCCCGAGGGTCAGCGTTGTGCACGACCTCCAGTAAACTATAAACACCAGAAACTAGTTGCAACTCCTGGACAGAGATCGAGGGTAATTAATAAGCCGAGAGGGTCAATTAAGGATCCCAATGTGTGGTAGTAGCTGTAACTTGAACCACACATACAGATCTCGGGTCCTATGGACGATTCCAATGAAACAACCCACCATGTACTCCTACATGGCCTTTCATCGATACCTTTACCAAGCGTATTCCACACTTCCCTCTCTTTGTCGGTATGATCATTTCACTCTGATCCATCACCCAGATGAACCAGACCAGACACAACTCTAAGCATAGCAGGCAACATAAACAAATAGCATGGTGGATCACACGTCACATGGCTCAATCAACTCCTACACATGCTAGTGGGTTTCAACTATTTACTATGGCAATGACAGGTCATGCAAGGGAATAGGGTTCAACTACCGCAGCAAGTAGCAGTTCACACGCTGTTGCCTTAATGCAGTAAAAGAGAGCAGGAGCGAGAAGATTGGGTTTGTATCGGAATGATCAATGATTGCTTGCCTGACAAGGTGGTTGTCGGATACTGCTCTTCAACTGGATACGCAGCAGTATCCTCGGGAGCAGGACCTAACACAGAGAATACCGGCGATACAATCATTAAACAAACAAATGCAACAATATGATGCATGCTCATGACATGGCAAGATGCATGTGTGTTGGGCTAATGCAACTACAACCAGAAGGGTTTGAGCTTATTTGAATCAAAGATTCAAATTGGCACTTTAGCTATTATTTAAATAAGTGCATTATCATGTTTTAATGTATACAGCAAGGTTAACTTGCTCAAACATGCATGAAACCAGTGCCATTGGAAAGATTGGATTTTTCTGATCATTTTTCATATATAAATCTTTCCCATCTGAGCTACTCTTGAATTTATATGATTTTTTGAAGTTTTGGGTATTTTCTGGAATTTCCTGAATTATTTTTAAATCTAAAAATCCCAGAAAATCCTTTACTGCGTCAGCATGACATCATGCTGACGTCAGTCAGTCAACAGGAGCTAGTCCAAGTCAAACATGACATGTGGGCCCGGCATGTCAGTGTCATAGCTAACTAACAAAATTAATTAGTGAACTAATTAGCTGTCAGTGGGGTCTGGGCCCACGGGTCAGTGACTAAACTAACTAACTAATTTAATTAACATTTATTTAATTAAACTAGCTAATTAGGGGAGGGGTGGCCCACGCGTCAGCGACCCAGGGGTGGTCAACCCCCCGGTCAAACGAGTCAAACTCGCCGGCGAAGTGACGCCGGCGAGGCCAGACACGGCAGCGTGCTTCGGAAAACATCCACAGAGCTCGGTTCGAGCCGCGGTTGGGCGCGTTGGAGAGCCCTTGTCGTTGCGCGTCGAACGGTGGTGGTCGCCGGACCTGTGGTGGCCGGAGGCGACGGCGACGAGCTCGACGGCGGCGCCGGCGTTCGGGCGTGTGTGGAGACGCAGCTATGGTGGCCTAGGCGATGCGTGCGTGGTACCTAGCTCGTCTACGTGCTGCGGCGAGCGAGATGGACATGTGCCAGTGACCAAATGGTCACCGGAGCATCGCCGGCGGCAAGCACGGCGGCGGTAGGTTTCGGTGTTCAGTGGAGCAGCAACTACACGGCGCAAACGAAGCGGAGAAGAGAGGGGTTCGGCGTAGGAGCTCACAGCGGTGCTAGCGAGCTCGACGGAGGGGTCGGGGACGCTCTGCAGCTTCTTAATCGACGGCGAGGTGCTCCGGCGATCCGAGGTTGGGGACGACGGCGTGAAGGCATTGCAGGGCTCCCGACGATCCATGGCTCAGCGAGGAGGTAGAGAGCGTCACGGCGAACCTTCTGGACATGGTCACGGGACGAGGGGAAGGCTCTAGGTGCAGCAACGGCGAGCGGCGGCGACGGGCGGCTCGGTGGTGAGAGGGAGAGAGCCAGGGGAGGCGACGAGGACGAGGGGAAAGTGCGAGAGGAGTCGGGGCAGCTGCGTGGCGACGCCAGGTGACGTCCAGGCCGTCGGGAGGCAGGCAGGCAGGGTGGAGGTGGCCGGGCGCGTGCCGGCGCGCGGTGGCCACGCGCGCTGCCGACTGGCGCGAGGAGGAAGGCGACAGAACGGGGCTGGTGGGCTGGGCCGGCCTGCAACAGTGTTGGGCCCAAGGTAAGTGCTTTCTTTCTCTTTCTTTTTCCTATTTCTTTTCTGTTTCATTTCTTTTGCAACTTTGTTTAATTATTAAAAATGCCAAAACATTTTTATATCTCATGAAACTTGTCATGCCCACTGTATATAATATGAACAGCATGGAACATTATAGTTTATGATTATTTGAGCATTTAAAATATTTTATAGCATTTAAATGCCCAAATGCAAATACCATATGATTTAATCCAGAGACCTTGGATGTCCTAGAAAATTGTGCACCATTTTTGGCAGAGGTTTAAGACCAAGGCAGAAATGATGGACATTTTTGAAGGGCATTTTGGGTACATTGGAAAAGATTTTATCAAACCCTAGTTGTTAGAAGAGGGTTGCTGGGGTTTCTGTCATTCCCATTTCAAGTTTCTTTGATAAGTAAACATGATGCACACTCTAGCTAGCCCTAATGCAAGTGCTAAACTAGGGATGTGACAGGCGGACGCGTCCGGCGGCGTCCGGACATGTCCGGCGCGGAGAGGGAGTTGGATCTAGGGGTTTTTGAATCGAAATGGACGGGGGAGGTGTAGTTTTATAGGTAGAGGGAGCTAGGGGAGTCCAAATGAGGTGCGGTTTTTGCCCACACGATCACGATCCAACGACCGAGCCGATGGAGATGGTTGTGTTGGGCTAGTCGGCTGTTGTGGAGGGGTGCTGGGCCAAAAGAAATAGGGGGTTTTCGGACCACGTGTTTAACCGTTGGAGTATGAAACGACCTCCAAACGAGACGAAACTTGACAGGCGGTCTACCGGTGATATACCAAGACCACTTGACAAGTTTCGGCGCATTCCGAAGATGTTTTTAACCCACTCACGAAACAAAGGACTGAGAGGTGCGACGAGTGCCGTGTGAGAGAGTTGAAAACCGAAATGGACAACGGAGAGGACGGGGACGATGCAACTACACACGGATGCAAGTGAGACTATGCCAATGCAATGCACATAATGAAAATGACATGGTGACATGCAACACACGCACAAGGCAAAAACGAAGAAATCCGAAATGAAGGAAGAGCCCATAATGGAATTGATTAAGTCAACGATGAATATATTGCCATATTGGGAATTGTTACATCCGGGGCATAACAAACTCTCCTCCACTACAAAAAGATCTTGTCCTGAGATCTAGGACTGAAAAAAAGTGGGATACTTGGAACGGAGATGATCTTCTCGTTCCCATGTAGCTTCTCGATCGGTATGGTGTGACCACTTCACTTTCAAGAATTTGATGGACTTGTTGCGGGTCTTGCACTCAGTTTCTTCAAGGATAGCAACGGGGTGCTCACGATAAGACAAGTCTTGCTGAAGATCAATCTCTTCGAAAGGAATGGTGCGTTCAGGCGTCTTGAAGCACTTACGGAGTTGTGACACGTGAAACACATCGTGCACATTTGCAAAGTTGGAGGGAAGCTTGAGTGGGTAGGCTAGATCGCCTCTGTTGCCAATTATCTTGAAAGGACCCACGTATCTTGGAGAAAGCTTGCCCTTGATACCGAACCTTTGAGTGCCCTTCATAGGAGAAACACGGAGATAGACATGATCTCCAATGACAAAAGCCAAGTCATGATGCTTGCCGTCACAGTAGCTCTTTTGGCGTGATTGCGCGGCTTTGAGATTCTTACGTATGACTTTGCACATTTCTTTGGCCTCTGAGATCAAATCATTTCCAAGGAGTTGACGTTCACCAGTCTCGGACCAGTTGAGAGGGGTACAACACTTTCTGCCATAGAGAATTTCAAACGGTGCTTTGCTTGCACTTGCTTGGAAGCTGTTGTTGTAGGAGAATTCGGCAAATGGAAGGCAATCTTCCCATTTCATTCCAAAGGAGATGACACATGCTCTGATACCAACTTGTAATGCCCAGGATGTGACTATATCTCCTACGTGTCGAGGCATGACTTAGAGACATAAGCACATTCTGGAATGATCACAAGCATGGTATCTTTGCACAACTCATGAAAAAGAACGAGGATGAAAGAGTAAAATAGTTGGCTTACACTTGCCACGTCACACAATGAATACAATAGCATACATTCATTCAAATAACACAGGGTCCGTCTACGGACGAAATCCAAACAAGAAAAGATACCACAAACACAAGTCATGATCGCCCCTAGTAGGAACCACTACTGATCGTTGGGATACATAACATAGAAACAACCACGTTCTTCATTGAACTCCCAGTGAAGTTCTGGTCCATCCCCTGGATCGTACTCGGTTGTACCTGCATCTGGTGTGTGTTGTAATCTGTGAGTCACAAGGACTCAGCAATCCCATTCCCGGGTATCAAAACTAACAAAGCCTTTAGGTGTGGAGAGGTAATAAAGTGTCTACAGCAAGCACTAAGAAACTAGCTTACGAGTTCAGAGCGAGATGAGAATATGTGCCAACGGTCGCCAAAGTTGATCAAGAAGTGATCCTAGCTACTCACGTTCATTCATAACCCCATCGTGTTCACTTTCCGAAACCCCTTTGAAAAGAGACCATCACGGTACTCACACAGGCATTGTATTCTTAAGGATATGGTGTCAAGTTATCTACAACCGGATATTAACAAATTCCCATCTGCCACATAACCGCGTGCACGGCTTTCGAAAGTTCATAACCCTGCAGGGGTGTCCCAACTTATCCCATCACAAGCTCACGATATGCGGAGTCGCAACTCCAAATTGGGAAGACCCGAGTATTCTCGGAATCTCGTGCTCAAGATATTTCGACAAAGGTAAAACTAATCCAGCAAGACCTCCCGGCGTGCCGATACCCTGATAGTAGCCGCGCGTATCTCGTCTCAGGCCACGACCGGATGGGTCATCCTACAGGTAAATACCAGATACCTCGGGTTTCCCCAAGGCAGCCCTGCAGTCTGCCCAGTTCGGACCAACACTCATGAGGAGCACTGGCCCGGGTTGTTGATTAATAACTCGGGTTTATAACTCCCTATGCAAGTTTTAGTTGTTAGGCAAAAGTAGAACCAATGTTGAGTCTTGCTGGAAAAGCTTTAAGCAGTGCGAATTATCAAGGGGGGCCCATAAACCCCAACCGTGTTAGGAACGCAAAATCAATGAACATAACACCGGTTTATCGGGTCCTAAGGTGGCATGAGTGGAACAAAACACCAAGCTGAAGGCCAGGCCTTCCACCCATTACCAATATATATGTGCATTAATTTAATTAAGATATATATTATGTTATCCCAACAACAAGTCCGAACATGGAGTAATCTTCAAACTTCACCCGCAACTAACAACGCTATAAGAGGGGCTGAGCAAAAGCGTACTTAGCCAATCAACAGTTTGCTAGGAAGGCGGTTAGAGTGTTTCATCGCAACATAGGAGCCTGACAAAAATAGGAATAAGCATCGAGGCATAGCTAAAGAGCGAGACAACTTGCAAGGCAAAGATAGAGGTGATATCGGGGAACGGTCATCTTGCCTGGTAAGTCGTCGATGGGATGGTAAGACGGCTCCTCAAACTCAGTCTCGAGAAGATCCTCGAACTCATTATCGGCTCCCGGCTCTGCCCAACACAAGAGCACAACAATGGTACAAGATCAATCACGGTGCAATGCACAATCAACATGATGCAACACATGTCATGGGATGCAAGCATGATGTGCGTATGCATGAGGATGATCTCAAGCCTAAGGAGAAAATGATGGAAATGGCTTCATCTTGGGCAACCAAGTAAGCCACCGGATAGATGGGAAGATTTCGGTCAAAATCGATATAAAGATCATGGAAAACGGATGCACGGTTTGCAAATGACAAGCAAAACAAGATGCAATGCAAAACTGCAGTTAACAGCAACATGGCATCTTTGGAGCAAGATATAATTATGCTACGGCACCCAAACATGAAGACAAAAGGCATGAATGTGAAATAGCCATGATTCTTAACAAGCATGAACTTAGAGCACACCCAAAAACTTGCTGGAACACAATTAAACAAGCATGGCAAGATTCAATAAGTTAACAGATTTCTCAGACTTAGTGAAAATTACAAGGCATGGCAGCAACAACGACAAGTAGGCATGTTTGCAAGCTTGTGCAACTCATCTCAAAGCATGTGAATATAACTAACAGCAAGAAGACATGTTTGTGAAGCTACTCATGGCAAGAACATGGTCATATGATGCATAGAACACTAGCTATTCACATGACAAAACTGAACTTGCTGATAACAAGCTGACAGAAACATTTTATAGCAACTTGAGAGCATGAAAGCAACAGGCTACAGCAATGCATCATGGCAAACAAGAGCATGGATAGCTAGAGCATAACATATACATCAAGGAACACCCACTGGACAACTCTAATCATGCACAACAATGACGGGAGCCTCATGGAAACATGGCATAAAAATTAACAGATGCACCCTTAGCAGAAATTTAACATCGCGATGGCATGTTAACAAGCTTGTTTCACTCATCTCAAGACATATCATGGCATGAAAATAAATCTATCATGTAGAGCAAATTCCAATGAGCAACACTCATGTTGACACCTAGCTCATATGACACATGGATTAATATACACGAACAAGACAAAACATTATCTCATAACAATTTCAGAAACTTATCAGCCACATGCACTTTTGCAACAGGGTTAAACATGCAATAATGCAACCTAACTTGTATGCAAATGCATCCATCATGAGTAGCATCACAAGACGAACATTTTTACATATCATCCACTCCATGTGGACCAACATGCAGCAAGTTGCGACCTCACGAACATGCCAACAAAATGTTAACAGACAACTAGTGCTGAAACAGTAACATCACGACGCAGTCTTGCAACGACGATTAAGACATCTAGATGAACCCTAACATGCATTAAACTGATACTAACATGTAGAGCACTTCGAGACGAACATTTCGATATATCATACATGCAAACTGGAGCACCGAGCACAAAGTTGTGATATGAAAAGGAGGGCATGAAAATTAACGGATCCGGGGACTTAGTGATATTTCACCTCGCGTAAAAGTCAACCCGGGACGAGGATATCCGGGACGGGTCGGTGCAGGACGGACGGAGGCGTTTGGTTCGCAGGGGTGGTGGATCTGATCCACCCCCGGTGGATCTGGATCTGGCCGGAGCGGGAACCGGCGGCTCGCCGGAGGTGGATGGCCGGCGACGATGATGACGGAGGGCGCGGGGACAGGTGACGAGGTCGGCCGGCAGCGGTGGCGGAAGGGCAAGCGGCGGAGGACGGGTCCGGCGGCGGCGGAGCTCGCGCGCGACGGCTGCTCGCGGCCAGTGGCAGGGATGCCGAGGCGGCGTGGCGGGAGAGGTACGGGGGGCGGCGGCCTCGGGCCGGGCGGGCCTCCCACGGGCCCGGCGAGCTTCGGCGCGTTGGAGCGGTGGAGGACCCTGCACGGGACACGTGGCACCCGGCGATTGGACACGGTGGGCGGCGGACGCGTCCGGCGGCGTCCGGACATGTCCGGCGCGGAGAGGGAGTTGGATCTAGGGTTTTTTGACCCGAAATGGACGGGGGAGGTGTAGTTTTATAGGTAGTGGGAGCTAGGGGAGTCCAAATGAGGTGCAGTTTTCGCCCACACGATCATGATCCAATGACAGAGAGGATGGAGGTGGTTGTGCTGGGCTAGTGGGTTGCTGTGGAGGGGTGCTGGGCCAAAAGAAATAGGGGTTTTCGGCCCACGTGCTTAACCGTTGGAGTATCAAACGACCTCCAAACGAGACGAAACTTGACAGGCAGTCTACCGGTGATCTACCAAGACCACTTGACAAGTTTCGGCCCATTCCGAGGATTTTTATAACCCACTCACAAAACAAAGGCTTGAGAGGTGCGACAGGTGCCGTGTGAGAGAGTTGAAAACCGAAACGAACAACGGAGAGGACGGGGACGATGCAACTACACACGGATGCAAGTGAGACTATGCCAATGCAATGCGCATAATGAAAATGACATGGTGACATGCAACACATGCACTACGCAAAAACAAAGAAACCCGAAATGAAGGAAGAGCCCGGAATGGAATTGATTAAGTCAACGATGAATATATTGCCATATTGGGAAATGTTACATCCGGGGTGTTACAGCTGCGCACCCCGACATCAACGAACACCCACCGCCTCCTGAAGCTGCCAATGAACGTCAAAAGGTCAAAGTCGATGCCCGAGCCGGCCACCGCCGCGATGGCCTGGAAGGACACGCATCCGGAGCACTGGAGCGCATCTGTCAGATGCAACGAGAAGAAGTGGTGGAGCAAGGCCACGGAGGGGGCAATGCCCACCACGGCTTCGCAGTCAAAGGCGAAAACAGCAAGGAGGACGATGGATTGAGGATCAAGATGCAGCATGCTGATCTGGTAGTGCGAGAGCACCGTGTTGAAGAAATCGGAAAAGGGAGGGATTAGTCCTGCCCACAGGGCATGAAGATGGAGGGGGACCTCGGTGGCCGACCTGTCAATCCTGGCGCGGGAAGCGGGCCAAGCCACCGTCGTCGCCCACTCATTGGAATAGGTGGCGAGTGTCGGGTACCTTATCCATCATCTCTTTGATGATCACCACCGACCGCTCGGTGGCGGGCCCGAAGGCCGGCGGTGAGGGGGCCAAGGTGCAAGGCTCCGACCCCTCTTCCTTCTCTCGGCTGGAGGCCATGGTGGCAGAAGAAGTTGGTGTCGAATCAAGCCAGGGGAAGGGATCCAGAAGACGAGGAAGCTACCGGGCGCGCCACTGGCAAAGGAGGCGGAGTCGAGCAAAGTAGTGGCCACCCGGCCGAGCGAGAATCGAGGCTGTATGGGGAAGTGGAGACGCCCACGTCCCATGAATCACAACATGTCAACAAGGCCGCAGGCTTTTGGGGCCCACGGCGCTTCGCACTTGACCATTGGCTTCGCCGCAAAGCCAAGCCCGAGCGCGCCTTGGGCCCGGGAGCTACTGTCGGCATTCTGGGAATGGGGGTACCCAGATTTGCCTACCTAAGGCCCAGGGCGCGGCTCACCAGGTGGTCTGGTACGGCCCAACTTCGTCAGCAACCACTCAAGACCCTTGTGAGGGGCCGAGCCTCGCGAGGGGGATGACGCAAGACCTCAGGCGTGCGCCAGCGGGTGCAGGGTGCCAGTTTCCTCTTTGGTGCTAAAGGAGCAGGCGCAGGCAAGGAGTCTCGAGGCGTCATGCAAAGGTTTCCATATCGATGCAACAAGACCAAGACCAGCAGGACGGCAGGGCCGAGGTCATCGCGGAGCCAATGATGGTGTCACCACGAGAGCCTTTGGTAGGCGAAGACCACGTTTTTTCAGTTTAGCTTGTACTAGCTGCCCCCCTTCAAATTTGGACGTTGTGGGATCCCTTCCCGCTCAATATTTGGGAAGAGGACCCGGGCCGCTATGTAACGCCCCGGACACACCCGCCGGTGATCGTTACTCCTGGTGGGATCTAGACTGGCCTCACATATCAATACTAGTCTTTTCTGCGCACTTTGTCCTCACTCGTGCGCACCCGGGAGCAACTTCCCGGTCGGTCACCCATCCTGAAACTACTCCAAGCTGAGCACGCTTAACTTTGGAGTTCTATCCGAATGGGCTCCCGGAAAAGAAGGAATTCCTTATTGATATGAGTAGTCTATCATCCCTAATAAGCCAGGCCATCACATACACCCTCACTCAGAGGAACCGACGTCCTCGTCGGTCCACAGGAACGTTCCCTCTTGGCACAACCGTCTGTGCTTCCAGGACAGCACATGTGCCATGCCGTGTGCCACGACAGGTCACAAACGTCATGCACAACATGACTGCAAACTGTCTGCAAACATCCGTGTAACCGTGAGGGTCGGCTCTGATACCAACTTGTAACGCCCCGGACACACCCGCCGGTGATCGTTACTCCTGGTGGGATCTAGACTAGCCTCACATATCAATACTAGTCTTTTCTGCGCACTTTGTCCTCACTCGTGCGCACACGGGAGCAACTTCCCGGTCGGTCACCCATCCTGAAACTACTCCAAGCTGAGCACGCTTAACTTCGGAGTTCTATCCGAATGGGCTCCCGAAAAAGAAGGAATTCCTTATTGATATGAGTAGTCTATCATCCCTAATAAGCCAGGCCATCACACGCTATAAATAGGACTAGCCACCACCATTGGGATCATCTGGTCTTGAGTTGATCAGATAGAAGGCCACACACTCACAACCTCACTCGAGCACAAGAACACCTCTCCTCGGGAGGTTGTTCTCCCCTTGTACTAGTTCTTCCTCAACCTACAAGGCAATCCACCACACCACACTGAATTAGGGTATTACACCACAACGGTGGCCCGAACTAGTATAAACCTTGTGTCCCATGTTCTTCGGATCTGACGAGCTAGGCCTAGGGATCGGCGAGTAGACAAGCTAGGGCGGAAGGAGAGATCTTCGTGCGCACCCCAGAGTTCGAACCATAAGGGTTTTGCCGGAACCCAAGATCCGACAGCTTGTTGATGCATCCATTTTGCATCATGCTTATATGTTGATATTTATTGCATTATGGGTTGTTATTACACGTTATGTCACAATACTTATGCCTTTTCTCTCTTATTTTACAAGGTTTACATGAAGAGGGAGAATGCCGGCAGCTGGAATTCTGGGCTGGAAAAGAAGCAAACTCTGGAAACCTATTCTGCACAACTCAAAAAGCCCCGAAACTTCACAGGACATCGTTTAAGAAAATATAAAAAATATCTCACGAAAGAAGATCACCAGGGGGGCACCACATGTCCACGAGGGTGCGGGGCGC
>LR738713.1:254876282-254888005 GCA_902687465.1 Secale cereale | reverse complement strand
CCCCCCCCCCCCCCCCTCTCTGGGCGCGCCCCCCTGCCTCGTGGGCCCCCCGATGGCCCCCCGAGGCCCATCTTCTCCTATATGAGGTGTTTTGACCTAGAAAAAATCATAAGGAGGCTTTCGGTACCAGACGCCGTCTCGAGGCGGAACCTTGGCAGAAACCAATCTAGGGCTCCGGCAGAGCTGTTCTGCCGGGGATACTTCCCTTCGGGAGGGGGGAATCGTCACCACCGTCATCACCAACAACTCTCCCATCTTGGGGAGGGCTATCTTCATCAACATCTTCGCCAGCACCGTCTCCTCTCAAACCCTAGTTCATCTCTCAATCTTTGTACCCAAACCTCAGATTGGTACCTGTGGGTTGCTAGTAGTGCTGATTACTCCTTGTAGTTGATGCTAGTTGGTTAATTTGGTGGAAGATCATATGTTCAGATCTATTATGCATATTAATACCCCTATGATCATGAACAATGTTATGTCTTGTGAGTAGTTACTTTTGTTCCTCAGGACATGGGAGAAGTTTTGCTATTAGTAGTCATGTGAATTTGGTATTCGTTCGATATTTTGATGAGATGTATGTTGTCTCTCCTCTAGTGGTGTCATGTGAACGTCGACTACATGACACTTCACCATTATTTGGGCCTAGAGGAAGGCATTGGGAAGTAATAAGTAGATGATGGGTTGCTAGAGTGACAGAAGCTTAAACCCTAGTTTATGTGTTGCTTTGTAAGGGGTTGATTTGGATCCACTTGTTTCATGCTATGGTTAGGTTTTCCTTAATACTTCTTTTGTAGTTGCGGATGCTTGCATTAGAGGTTAATCATAAGTGGGAGGCTTGTCCAAGTAAGGACAACACCCAAGCACCGGTCCACCCACATACCAAATTATCAAAGTACCGAACGCGAATCAGATGATCGTGATGAAAACTAGCTTGACGCTAATTCCCATGTGTCCTCGAGAGCGCTTTCCTTCATATAAGAGTTTGTTCAGGCTTGTCCTTTGCTACAAAAAGGATTGGGCCACCTTGCTACACCTTATTTACTTTTACCTTTTGTCACTTGCTACCAATTACCTTATCACAAAACTATTTGTTACCTATAATTTTAGTGCTTGCAGAAAATACCTTACTGAAAACTGTCTATCATTTCCTTATTCTCCTCGTTCGGTTCGACACTCTTACTTATGAAAGTACTACGATAGATCCCCTACACTTGTGGGTCATCTAGAATCCTTTCTGGCGCCGTTGCGGGGGAGTGAAGAGCCTTTGGTAAGTGGAATTTGGTAAGGAAAAATTTATATAGTACGCTGAAATTTATTGTCACTTGTTACTATGGCTCATAACCCTTTGAGGGGCTTGTTCGGGGTATCTTCACCTCGCCCAGAAGAGGAAAGATTTGCTCCTCAACCTACTGCACCTAATGAAAATGTTTGCTTTGAAATTCCTTCGGGTATGATAGAGAAACTGCTTGATAATCCTTTTAGAGGAGACGGAACACTGCATCCCAATATACACCTAATCTATGTGGATGAAGTTTGTGGATTATTTAAGCTTGCAGGTATGCCCGAGGATGTTATCAAGAAGAAGGTCTTCCCTTTATCTTTGAAGGGAGATGCATTGACATGGTTTAGGCTATGTGATGATATTGGATCATGGAACTATAATCGTCTGAAGTTGTAATTTCATCAGAAGTTCTACCCTATGCACCAGGTACATCGTGATCGTAATTATATCTATAATTTTTGGCCTCGCGAAGGAGAAATCATCGCTCAATCTTGGGGGAGGCATAAGTCAATGTTATATTCATGCCCCAATCATGAGTTCTCGAGAGAAATGATTATTCAAAAAATTTATGCTCGGCTTTCTCTCGATAATCGCTCCATGCTCGATATTTCTTGTTCTGGCTCTGTTATGATGAAGACTATTGAATTCAAATGGGATTTATTGGAAAGAATTAAACGCAACTCTAAATATTGGGATCTCGATGAAGGTAAGGAGTCAGGTATGACCCCTAAGTTTGATTGTTTAAAGCTTTTATGGATACCGATGTTTTCCGTGAGTTTAGCACTAAATATGGACTTGACTCTGAGATAGTAGCTTCTTTCTGTGAATCATTTGCTACTAATGTTGATCTTCCCAAGGAGAAGTGGTTTAAATACCATCCTCCCATTGAAGTAAAAGTAGTTGAACCTGTTAAAGTTGAAGAAAAGACTATCACTTGTAATGTTGATCCTATTGTTCCTACTGCTTATATTGACAAACCACCTTTCCCCGTTAGGATAAAGGATCATGCTAAAGCTTCAACTGTAGTTCGTAAGAGTAATACTAGAACACCTACACCCTCTGAGCAAATTAAAGTTGAACCTAGTGTTGCTATGGTTAAAGATCTCTTGGTAGAAGATTTAGATGGACATGTTATTTACCTCCAAGAGGAATTTGCTAGAATAGCCAAACCCGATGCTAGGAATAAACATAGAACTATTTTAGGCTTACCTGTTATCTCTGTAAAAATATGAGATCATTGATATCATGGTTTATGTGATGTGGGTGCTAGTGCGAGTATAATCCCTCATACCTTGTATCAAGAAATTATGCATGACATTGCACCTGTTGAGTTAGAAGGATTGATGTTACTAAGCTTGCTAATAGAGACACTATTTCACCAGTTGGGATTGTTAGAGATGTTGAAGTTTTGTGTGGGAAAGTTAAATACCCTGCTGATTTTCTTATTCTTAGTTCCCCACAAGATGACTTTTGTCCCATTATATTTGGTAGACCCTTCTTGAATAATGTTAATGCTAAGATAGACTGCGTGAAAGATATCGTTACTGTTGGCTTAGGGGATATGTCTCATGATTTTAACTTTGCTAAATTTCGTAGACAACCCCTTGATAAAGAATTACCTAGTAAGGATGAAATTATTGGTCTTGCTTCTATTGATGTGCCTCCTAATGATCCTTTAGAACAATATTTGCTAGACCATGAAAATGATATGCATATGAATGAGAGAAGGGAAATAGATGAAATATTCTTTAATCAGGGACCCGTATTGAAAAATAACTTGCCTGTTGAAATCCTAGGGGATCCTCCTCCACCCAAGGGTGATCCCGTGTTTGAACTTAAACCTTTACCTGATAATCTAAAGTATGTTTATCTTGATGAAAAGAAGATATATACTTTTATTATTAGTGCTAACCTTTCAGAGTAGGAAGAGGAAAAATTATTGAAAACTCTGAAGAAGCACCGTGCTGCTATTGGAAATACTCTGGATGATCATAAGGGCATCAGTCCCACTTTATGCCAACACAAGATAAAATTGGAAGAAAACGCTAAACCGGTTATTGATCATCAACGACGGTTAAATCCTAAGATGAAAGAAGTGGTAAGGAAGGAAATTCTAAAGCTTCTAGAGGCAGGTATTATCTATCCTATTGTTGATAGCCGGTGGGTAAGTCATGTCCATTGTGTCCCTAAGAAGGGAGGTATCACTGTTGTTCCTAATGATAAAGATGAATTGATCCCGCAAAGAATTGTTACAGGTTATAGGATCATAATTGATTTCCGCAAATTAAACAAAGCTACTAAGAAAGATCGTTGCCCCTTGCCTTTTATTGATCAAATGCTAGAAAGGTTATCCAAACATACTCATTTCTGCTTTTTAGATGGTTATTATGGTTTCTCTCAAATACCTGTGTCAAAAGGGGATCAAGAAAAGACCACTTTTACTTGTCCTTTCGGTACCTTTGCTTATAGACGTATGCCTTTTGGTTTATGTAATGCACCTGCTACCTTTCAAAGATGCATGATGGCTATATTCTCTGATTTTTGTGAAAAGATTGTTGAGGTCTTCAAGGATGATTTCTCCGTTTACGGAACTTCTTTTGATGATTGCTTAAGCAACCTTGATCGAGTTTTGCAGAGATGTGAAGACACTAACCTTGTCTTGAATTGGGAGAAGTGCCACTTTATGGTTAATGAAGGCATTGTCTTGGGACATAAAATTTCTGAAAGAGGTATTGAAGTTGACAAGGCTAAAGTTGATGCTATTGAAAAGATGTCGTGCCCCAAGGACATCAAAGGTATACGAATTTTCCTTGGTCATGCCGGGTTTTATAGGAGGTTCATAAAGGACTTCTCCAAAATCTATAGGCCTCTGACTAATCTCTTACAAAAAGATATTCCTTTTGTCTTTGATGATGATTGTCTAGAAGCATTTGAAATACTTAAGAAAGCATTGATCTCTGCACCTATTGTCCAGCCTCCTGACTGGAATTTACCTTTTAAGATTATGTGCGATGCTAGTGACTATGATGTAGGTGTTGTTCTAGGACAAAGAGTTGATAAGAAGTTGAATGTTATCCAATATGCTAGCAAAACTCTAGACAGTGCCCAGAGAAATTATGCTACTACTGAGAAAGAATTTTTAGCAGTTGTATTTGCTTGTGATAAGTTTAGACCTTATATTATTGATTCTAAAGTAACTATTCACACTGATCATGCTGCTATCAAATACCTTATGGAAAAGAAAGATGCTAAACCTAGACTTATTAGATGGGTTCTCTTGCTGCAAGAGTTTGACCTCCATATTATTGATAGAAAGGGAGCTGAGAACCCCGTAGCAGATAACTTGTCTAGGTTAGAGAATATACTTGATGACCCACAACCTATTGATGATAGCTTTCCTGATGAACAATTAGCTGTCATAAATACTTCTCGTACTGCTCGATGGTATGTTGATTATGCTATTTATATTATTGCTAAGTTTATACCTCCTAGCTTCACATACCAGCAAAAGAAAAGATTCTTCTATGATTTGAGACACTACTTCTGGGATGACCCGCATCTTTATAAAGAAGGAGTAGATGGTATTATTAGACGTTGTGTACCTGAGCATGAACAGGAATAGATCCTACGCAAGTGCCACTGCGAAGCTTATGGAGGACACCATGCTGGAGATAGAACTTCACATAAGGTATTGCAATCTGGTTTTTATTGGCCTACTTTCTTCAAGGATGCCCGTAAGTTTGTCTTATCTTGTGATCAATGTCCAAGAATTGGTAACATCAGTAGATGTCAAGAAATGCCTATGAATTATTCACTTGTTATTGAACCATTGGATGTTTGGGGCTTTGATTATATGGGACCGTTTCCTTCCTCTAATGGGTATACACATATTCTAGTCGCTATTGATTACATTACTAAGTGGGTAGAAGCTATTCCAACTAGTAGTGTTGATCATAACACCTCTATTAAGATGCTTAAAGAAGTTATTTTTCCGAGGTTTGGAGTCCCTAGATACCTAATGACTGATGGTGGTTCACACTTTATTCATGGTGCTTTCCGTAAAATGCTTGCTAAGTATGATGTAAACCATAGAATTGCATCTCCTTATCACCCACAGACTAGTGGTCAAGTAGAATTAAGTAATAGAGAGTCGAAATTAATTTTGCAAAAGACAGTTAATAGGTCTAGAAAGAATTGGTCCAAGGAACTTGATGATGCATTATGGTCCTATAGAACTGCATACAAAAATCCTATGCGTATGTCTCCATATAAGATGGTTTATGGAAAAGCTTGTCACTTACCTCTTGAGCTAGAACACAAGGCATATTGGGCTATTAAAGAGCTCAATTATGATATCAAAGTTGCCGGTGAGAAGAGGTTATTTGATATTAGCTCTCTTGATGAATGGAAGACCCAGGCCTATGAGAATGTCAAGCTATTTAAAGAAAAAGTTAAAAGATGGCATGACAAAAGGATACAAAAGCGTGAGTTTAACGTAGGTTATTATGTCTTGCTATACAACTCTCATTTAAGGATTTTTGCAGGAAAACTTCTCCCTAAGTGGGAAGGACCTTACGTTATCGAGGAGGTCTATCATTCCGGTGCCATAAAAATCAACAATTTCGAAGGCACAAATCCGAAGGTGGTGAACGGTCAAAGGATCAAACATTATATTTCAGGTAACCCTATAAATGTTGAAACCAATGTTATTGAAACCGTAACACCAGAGGAATACATAAGGGACACATTCCAGAGCGATCCAGACTCCGAAAAGGAAGAGATATGTGGTACGGTAAGTAAACCGACTCCAAAATAGTTCTAAAGGCAATTTTTCAATGTTTTGGAATATTTAGAAAAATAGAAAAATAAGTGGAAGTCCGGAAGAGACACGAGGCGTCCACGAGGGTGGTGGGCGCACCCCCTTCCTCTGGGCACGCCCCCTGCCTCGTGGGCACCTTGTGTGCCTCCCGGACTCTGATTTCTTGTATGTTACTCCTTTTGGTCGGTAAAAATTCATTATATATACTCCCGAAGGTTTTGACCTCTGTATCATGCAAAAATCCTCTGTTCTTGTTTCGAGCTATTTTCTGCTAGGGTTGACGAAGCCAGGCACCATGTCGTCTCCTTCCTCCAACAATGAAGGCAATGATGCTTGGCTAATGAAGATAGATCTGGAGAGGGAAGGACCCGAGGAGACCAACAAGGAGAAGAGGATCAAGAAGGAGGTGGAAGATCAGGCTCCGGCACTGGGAGAAGAAGACATCCATCAACCTCTTCCCAACCTCTTTACTTCAACTGAGATTGAAGCTTTCAAGATAATTGAGTTAGCTCAAATTCAAAACAAGTATCTCACAAGCGAAAATATTTTGTTGAAGGAGTATATAGCTGCACTCAAAGGTATTATCCGCAAGCTGGAGGATCTCCTACGCTCGATATATGATGATCCGGCGTCACTACTTTCAACTCCATCGTCACCACCACCGAAGAAGGAGACATAATCATATGGGTATGGGCACTCCCCTTGGCAACTGCCAAGCTTGGGGTAGTGACCCCGGTATCGTATCACCATCACTCCTATCTTTACCGTTTTTCTTAGTTCGATCATTTTGGTAGAATCTTGATCTAGTAGAATAAAGTTAGCATGATCTAGTTGTGAGCTTTTGCCTTATGATCTTTACCCTTTGTAGTCGAGTCCGTGAGCTATATAATAAAGATTAGTCTTGAGTCAAGGGCTTGATTTCCTCACTTTGGTCATGATAAAAAGAAAGAAAACATAAAGAGTATCCAAGAGATCATATTGATCTTATGGGAAGTAATGACTTCACATATAAAGAGTATGATGAATAAAAGTTGTTGGGAGTTGACAAACATAGTTTTGGTCATCATTGCAATTAATAGGAAGTAATAAAGAAAGAGAGGCTTCACATACAAATATACTATCTTGGACATCTTTTATGATTGTGAGCACTCATTAAAATATGACGTGCTAAAGAGTTGATGTTGGACAAGGAAGACAACATAATGGGTTATGTTTTCTTATATCTGAAATAAAGTATATTGTCATGGATCATCCAACATGTTGAGCTTGCCTTTCCTCCTCATGCTAGCCAAAACTCCTTGCACCAAGTAGAGATTGAGGATTAATGTCCAAGCTAAAACTTCCACCATGATACATGGCTTTGGTTGGCGGACCAATGTTCTTCTCTAACAATATGCATACTCAAACCATTCAACTCATGGCAAATCACCCTTACTTTAGACAAGACGAGCATGCATAGCAACTCACATGATATTCAACAAAAGTGTAACAGTTGATGGCGTCCCCAGAAACATGGTTACCGCTCAGCAAGCAACTTATAAGAAAATAAGATACATAAGCAACATATTCTTTACCACAATAGTTTTTAAGCTACTTTCCCATGAGCTATATATTGCAACTGAAGGTTTTAAAGGTAGCACATGTAAATTTACTTGGAGTGGCAGTGAAATACCACATATAGGTAGGTATGGTGGACTCATATGGCATAACTGGTTTAAAAGGATGTGGATGCACAAGCAGTCAGTCCGCTTAGTACAGGTGGAGGTTAGCAAAAGACTGGGAGCGACCAACTAAGAGAGCAATGACGGTCATAATCATGCAGAGCGACAAAGCAACATCGAATCAGGCATGGAAGTTATATCGCTACTCAGAAATAAAAGATCATCAAGGCTTGACAGACTTTCTTTACAGTCTTAAATATGCGTGAGCATACGCCAAGTCAATCAAAATAAATTCTTGAGGGAAGATATTACTAAACCATACCACATCATTGGCAAACAAATCATGTTGGTACTCCAATAACACATTGGGAACCCTCCAGCTATTTGAGACTAACCATAAGAAAACCTGAACTACTAAGCGCCATTATGCACGTAGCATCTTTATCATAGACATATTAACCAATGCAACGGAAGCAAACTCTCTTAATAAGATAAGCATGATAATTAAAGAGAGTTCAAGCAACCAACTAGACAAAAGCTCTTTATTTTGATTCCGTTATGTTCTAGGTAGACATGAAAAGATAAGCATGAATACTAAGAGCAGAGCATGATAGTAGCTATTAAAAGACGAAGAACACACACAGCAAAGATAGACATGAAAATTCTATGTTATGTTCTAGGTAGAAGTGGAGCGTGTTTCTCTCCCACATAAAGAACATTGAGTTCCGACTCGTTATGAAAAAATAAAAAGGAAACTAAAAGCAAGACGCTCCAAGCATAGCACATAACACATGAAGTGATTAAAATATAGTGGAACGAAAGACGAACTGATAATGTTGATGGAGAAGGGGATGCACGGGGGCATCCCCAAGCTTAGACGCTTGAGTCTCCTTGAATATTTCTTGGGGGTGCATGGGGGCATCCCCAAGCTTGAGCGCTTGACACTCCTGAATCTTTTTATCATCTTCCCTCGCACACTTGAAAACTCCCTTCATACATAACTCATCATACTCTGATTAGCGAGGTTAGTACCCATAATAAAATAATTATACCTTGCTGGAAATAAAGATATTCTTGAAGGTCTACTGTTTCTCAAGATTGCCAAAAGGTTTTTGCAAAGAAAAAGCAAGCTCTTGGTTTGCAAAATGAAGGAAAAGCAAAACAGGACAGAATCTGTGAAAAACAGAACAGCAGGTAGTAAATGATTTGTTCGGGGCACTTCTGCAACTCAAATCAAAAAACTCAAAACAGATGCACGAAAGACAATTATAGAGAGAACGCTGTCAAAAAAATTCAGACCAAAAAGATGATCTGGTGATTTTATACGAATTTTTCTATCCAAGGACAGAATCTGTTTCCTGGACAGCACCTCACAACTTTTGAACTTTCTAGCAATCAGAGGCTATACTTGGCACAAATATGAAAAGCAAAGATAGAATGATGATGCTACAGTAGTAAACAACATCAAGACACAACAAAAGCAAAATAAATTTATTCATTGGGCTGCCTCCCAAAAGCGCTTTCTTTTATGCCTTTAAGCTAGGCATAATGCGTAGAGATCAAGTTTTATCAAGAGTAAAAGAATAGCTAGCCCGTACAACGGACTCAAAAGGTAACTTGATCTTCTTTCGAGGGAAGTGTTCCATCCCTTTCTTGAGAGGAAACTGAAATTTTATATTACCCTCTTTCATGTCAATGATAGCACCAACGGTGCGTAAAAAGGGACGTCCCAAAATAATTGGACAAGAAGGATCACATTCAATATCCATAATAGTAAAATCAACGGGAACATAATTATCATTGACAACGATAAGAACATCGTCGATCCTCCCCAAAGGTTTCTTTATGAAAGAATCAACGAGACGAACACCAAAAGAACAAGAATCAAAAGGTTTCAATTTAAGCATATCATATAGTCTTTTCGGCATAATGGAAGTACTAGCTACAATATCACATAAAGCATAGCACGAGAAGTTGTTTATCTTAATTTTAATCATAGGATCCCAACCATCTTCTAGCTTTCTAGGTATGGAGGCTTCTACTCTAAGTTTCTCCTCCCTAGCTTTGATGAGAGCATTAGTGACATGCTCTGTGAAGGCAAGATTAAGCATGCTAGTGTGGGGATCTTTGGCCATTCCTTGCAGAAAGGTGACAACTTCTGAAATACTACAATTATCAAAATCAATTTTATCATTATTGGGCAGAATTGTAGTGTCATTCTCTTTGTTTGAATCGCTCTCTATTATAATAGTTTGAACGTCTTCCCAAGTTTGGGGAAGCTTAGGAGCAATTTTAAACTGAGGCTCATACTCTTTTCCGGGAAGACCATGCCATGGGCATAACCCTCCGTCAAGACTAACATAATCACAAGGTATATTACTTTTGTAGATCCCGACAGTGGTGATTGGTGTAATGGAAGAAGGGGTGTACTCCTCCCATCTAGTGTTTTTGGTGGAACCCATAGTAGCAAGCAAGCAAGATAACTATTATTGTGATTTTCGATAAAAGATACTAAAGCAAAACTGAAAAGTAAACTAACAAGACTAAAAGCAAAGGTAAAAGATAGCGTGCAACTCTCCTATCCTGAAGAGTGGAGTCCCCGTCAACGGCGCCAGAAATTGCTTTGCTAGGTGGCTTCTCACCCCTCGTTGGTTACCCCAAGTGGAAGGTTTGAGATGCAGTGTAGCAGAAGTTTTCCCTTGGTATACCAAGGATCGATTTCCCAGAGACTCCCAATTTCAACAAGAAGGTGTCAACCGCTAACGGCGCCGGATATTAGCAATCAACGTGGACCTGCACACAGATACAAATAACTTTGCTCCCAACGAGTACAGAGAGGTTGTCAATCCCTCCGGCCTTGTAGTTTACAAAGGATCAAACGCAAGTGATAATAGTGATAGGTATAATTGCAATAGTAAGTAAATAGCGGAAAAGTAAATAGCGGATGTGATCAATGATGGTGATATGGACCGGAGTCTCATGATGTTCACTAGTGATGTCTCTCTCCCAAAAGACGATAAAACAATTATGTGAGGTAAACGAATTACAGCTAGGCAATTGACAGGACCATGTGCGCAAACCAATGCTGACTACATTGCAAGAAAGGTTGAGGTTCAAAGCATGGGCGGTACGCCAAAGTAAGTAGACCGAAATCCATCAATATCTACTACTAATCATCCACCTTGAGATATCTATCCAGAACATCTCGCTGGTATTAAGTTGCGAGCCCCACCCATAGTGTAAACTCAAAGCAACAGACAACTGCATTAAAAGAACTTTGCGTAAAGTAAACAATCCTTGCACCCGCGGGCACATGCACCGTTGTTTTCCCCCTTGTGGCAACAGCACATCCCCTAGACTCATGTTTCTGTCACTCAAACTAGTCATCGAGGGGCATGAACCCACAATCAAGCATAACGTTCCCTCTTGGAGTCACTACCTACTACTTGGCCAAAGCAATAAATAACAACGGAGAACATGCAAGAATTACTTACGAACATAAACATAAAAGAGGTGAATCAAATATATTACTCAAACACAATCTGAACATAATCTCATAATCCATCGGATCCGAGCAAACTCATCATAGCAACAGCATAAGGATTACATATGTGCCTCGATCATGTAGGGCAGCTAACGAGGACTAATTAGTGAAGCACAAGAACGGGAGGAGAACATCACATAGCTACTGGTCATGGACTCATGGTCCAAGGGAGACTACTCACAACTCATCCGGGAGGCGTCCATGGTGGTGGAGAAGCTCCCGGTGGTGATCCTCCCCTCCGGCAGGGTGCCGGGAAGAGTTCTCCTGGTGCTCCCGATCTTGGAAGCGGCGGCGGCGGCGGAACAGAGATGGGATCGCGAAAAGAGTTCCTGTTTCGAGGGTTTCGGGAGACGCTTTAAATATATGTCAAAGGGGGGCATCGGAGGAGCCTCGAGGGGCCCAGGCGCCCCCCCCCCC
>LR738713.1:254847289-254876272 GCA_902687465.1 Secale cereale | reverse complement strand
CCCCCCCCCCGGCTGTCCTTCGGGCGCACTGTAGGTTCTGGAACGCTGATTTTTTATATAATTTTTCTGGATTTTTCCTGGCAGTTCTCGTAACGTGAAAACCTGAAATACAAAAACAGCCGAAAACAGAAACTGGCACTGGGGTGCACTGAGTTAATAGGTTAGTCCAAATATGATCAAAAGTGTATGGAAGTGTATAAATATCATAGCAATATCACCCAAAAGAGGCATGGAGCAAACAAAAATTATAGATACGTTTTGGACGTATCAAGTATGAGAAGTGGATGGTCCTTCCAAAGAAGAAAAAAAACACTATATGCCTATTATGAAACCAAGTAGTATATACTCTACCCGCAAAGAAAACAGTATACACTTATAAAAAAGGCAGTACATAGAGCTGGCGCATATTATGTAGTATATACCTCTTTTGATCACAAGCAATACCAACTCATTCTAACGAAAAAAATCAGTAAATGTGCATATTATGGAACCAAGCTATATATATTGTACCCGTAAAAGAAAACAGTATATACTCAATAAAAAAAGGCAGCGCACTCATTTGGGAAAGCAGTATATACTCAATAAAAATAGTATGTATTCATTTTTTGTGGGGACATGAAAGAAATGTATGGATTTTTTTTGTCGTGGAACGGTGCATGCATATGGCTGGATTAGGGGACTGGTATTGAATCCCTTAGTTTTAGGATCAACCACACGCATGTAGTCGGTCGTTTCATGCATGAGTTTTTGCTTGGTTGTTTCTTTGTAAACTGGAGAATCGGTTGAGAGGTGGGAGTATATACTCTTGGGAGTATAAAAGAGGAGTCCTATATATATGTATGATTTATTAGTGTGGAGGAAATAATCTTTATACGATCTTGTGATATGGAAGTAATACGACAGACTGCATAATAAAGGTCCTTATCACAAGTGGCAATATAAAGTGACGTTCTTCTGTGCTAAGACTTTGTGCATCCAACCATAAAAACACATGAAAACCTCTGCTTCCCTCTGCGAAGGGCCTATCTATTATTCTTGCCTTATAAGAGTAAAGGTGAATTTCACCTTTCCTTTTTACATTTTATCCTCTGGAAAGCACATTGTGTTGGAAAGATCCTGACATATATACCCACTTGGATGTAAGTTTTCATGGTCTATTACTGTTTACATTACCCTTGAGGTAAAAGGTTGGGAGGCAACATCATAAGCCCCTATCTTTCTCTGTGTCCGATTAAAACTCCATAACCATAAGTATTGCGTGAGTGTGAGCAATTGTGAAAGACTATATGATAGTTGAGTATGTAGGCTTGCTGAAAAGCTCTTATATTGACTCTTTCCGTTGTTACGATAAATTGCAATTGCTTCAATGACCGAGATCATAGTTTGTTGGTTTTCAATGAAGTTTATGATTCATGCCTGATATTGTGAATGAATTGTTACTTTAGCATAAGAATCATATGACAATATATATATATATATATATATATATATATATATATATATATATATGTTGCTGTTATGAGAATGATCATGATGCCCTCATGTCCGTATTTTATTTTTATCCACACCTCTATCTCTAAACATGTGGACATACTTTTCGATATCGACTTTCGCTTGAGGACAAGCGAGGTCTAAGCTTGGGGGAGTTGATACGTCCATTTTGCATCATGCTTATATGTTGATATTTATTGCATTATGGGCTGTTATTACACATTATGTCACAATACTTATGCCTTTTCTCTCTTATTTTACAAGGTTTACATGAAGAGGGAGAATGCCGGCAGCTGGAATTCTGGGCTGGAAAAGAAGCAAACTCTGGAAACCTATTCTGCACAACTCAACAAGCCCCAAAACTTCACAGGACACCATTTCAGAAAATATAAAAAATATCTAGCGAAAGAAGATCACCAGGGGCCACCACCTGTCCACGAGGGTGGGAGGCGCCCCCTCCCCCTCTCTCTGGGCGCGCCCCCTGCCTCGTGGGCCCCCCGATGGCCCCTCGATACCTATCTTCTCCTATATGAGGTGTTTTGACCTGGAAAAAAATCATAAACAGGCTTTCGGGACCAGACGTCGCCATCTCGAGGCGGAAACCAATCTAGGGCTCCGGCAGAGCTGTTCTGCCGGGGATACTTCCCTTCGGGAGGGGGAAATCGTCACCACCGTCATCACCAATTACTCTCCCATCTTCGGAAGGGCTATCTTCATCAACATCTTCACCAGCACTGTCTCCTCTCAAACCCTAGTTCATCTCTTGTATCCAATCTTTGTACCCAAACCTCAGATTGGTACCTGTGGGTTGCTAGTAGTGTTGATTACTCCTTGTAGTTGATGCTAGTTGGTTTATTTGGTGGAAGATCATATGTTCAGATCTAGTATGCATATTAATACCCCTATGATCATGAACAATATTATGTCTTGTGAGTAGTACTTTTGTTCCTGAGGACATGGGAGAAGTCTTGCTATCAGTAGTCATCTGAATTTGCTATTCGTTCGATATTTTGATGAGATGTATGTTGTCTCTCCTCAAGTGGTGTCATGTGAACGTCAACTACATGACACTTCACCATTATTTGGGCCTAGAGGAAGGCATTGGGAAGTAATAAGTAGATGATGGGTTGCTAGAGTGACAGAAGCTTAAACCCTAGTTTATGCGTTGCTTCGTAAGGGGCTGATTTGGATCCACTTGTTTCATGCTATGGTTAGGTTTTCCTTAATACTTCTTTTGTAGTTGCGGATGCTTGCATTAGAGGTTAATCATAAGTGGGAGGCTTGTCCAACTAAGGACAGCCCCCAAGCACCGGTCCACCCACATACCAAATTATCAAAGTACCGAACGCGAATCAGATGATCGTGATGAAAACTAGCTTGACGATAATTCCCATTTGTCCTCGGGAGCGTGTTCCTTCATATAAGAGTTTGTTCAGGCTTGTCCTTTACTACAAAAAGGATTGGGCCACCTCGTTGCACCTTATTTACTTTTACCTTTTGCCACTTGCTACCAATTACCTTATCACAAAACTATCAGTTACCTATAATTTCAGTGCTTGCATAAAATATCTTACTGAAAACTGCCTATCATTTCCTTCTGCTCCTCGTTGGGTTCGACACTCTTACTTATCGAAATGACTACGATAGATCCCCTACACTTGTGGGTCATCACTTGCGGATATGGGTATATCTACGTGATGAAGCACAAGTCTGAAACATTAGTTCAAACAATTTCAGTGTGAAGTAGAGAATCATCGTAACAAGAAAATAAAGTTTCTACGATCTGATCGCGGAGGCGAATATTTGAGTTGCGAGTTTGGTCTTCATTTGAAAAAATGTGGAATAGTTTCAAAACTCAAGCCACCTGGAACACCACAGTGTAATGGTGTGTCTGAACGTCGTAATCGTACTTTATTAGATATGGTACGATCTATAATGTCTCTTACGATTTACCACTATCATTTGGGGGTTATGCTTTAGAGGCAGCTGTATTCACATTAAATAGAGCACCATCTAAATCCGTTGAGACGACGCCTTATGAACTGTGGTTTGGCAAGAAACCCAAGTTGTCGTTTCTTAAAGTTTGGGGTTGCGATGCTTATGTGAAAAGGCTTCAACCTGCTAAGCTCGAACCCAAGTCGAAGAAATGTGTCTTCATAGGATACCCAAAGGAAACTGTTGGGTACACCTTCTATCACAGATCCGAAGGTAAGATATTTGTTGCTAAGAATGGATCCTTTCTAGAGAAGGGGTTTCTCTCGAAAAAAGTGAGTGGGAGGAAAGTAGAACTTGATGAGGTAATTGTAACTTCTCCCGAATTGGAAAGTAGTTCATCACAGAAATCAGTTCCAGTGATTTCTACATCAATTAGTGAGGAAGCTAATGATGATGATCATGAAACTTCAGATCAAGTTACTATTGAACCTCGCAGGTCAACCAGAGTACGTACCGCACCAGAGTGGTACGGTAATGCTGTTCTGGAAGTCATGTTACTAGACCATGATGAACCTACGAACTATGAGGAAGCGACGATGAGCCCAAATTCCGCAAAATGGCTTGAGGCCATGAAATCTGAGATGGGATCCATGTATGAGAACAAAGTGTGGACTTTGGTTGACTTGCCCGATGATCGGCAAGCCATTGAAAATAAATGGATCTTTAAGAGGAAGACTGACGCCGATGGTAATATTACTGTCTACAAAGCTCGACTTGTTGTGAAAGGTTTTCAACAAGTTCAAGGAGTTGACTACAATGAGACTTTCTCACCCGTAGCGATGCTTAAGTCTGTCTGAATCATGTTAGCAATTGCCACATTTTACGATTATGAAATCTGGCAAATGGATGTCAAAATTGCATTCCTTAATGGATATCTCAAAGAAGAGTTGTATATGATGCAACCAGAAGGTTTTGTCGATCCTAAAGGTGCTAACAAAGTGTCCAAGTGATAACCCATAAGTGTAGGGGATCGCAACAGTTTTCCAGGGTAAAGTATTAAACCCAAATTTGTTGATTCGACACAAGGGGAGCCAAAGAATACTCTTAAGTAGTAGCAGCTGAGTTGTCAATTCAACCACACCTGGAAACTTAGTACCTGCAGCAAGATAGTTTACTAGCAAAGTAATATGATAGTGGCGGTAGCATCAATAAAAGTAAAGATAGTGTTTTTGTAGTTTCTGTGATAGTAGCAGCGGAAAAGTAAATAAGCAACTAGCAATATAGGTAAAGCTCGTAGGCATTGGATCAGTGATGGGAAATTACGTCGGATGCAATACATTATGTAGAAGTTATAACCTAGGGTGACACAGAACTAGCTCCAGTTCACCAATGCAATGTAGGCATGTATTCCGAATATAGTCATACGTGCTTATGGAAAAGAACTTGCATGACATCTTTTGTCCTACCCTCCCGTGGCAGCAGGGTCCTATTAGAAACTAAGGGATATTAAGGCCTCCTTTTAATAGAGTACCGGACCAAAGCATTAACACATAGTGAATACATGAACTCCTCAAACTATGGTCATCATCGGGAGTGGTCCCGATTATTGTCACTTCGGGGTTGCCGGATCATAACACATAGTAGGTGACTATAGACTTGCAAGATAGGATCAAGAACACACATATATTCATGAAAAAAAAATAGTTCATATCTGAAATCATGGCACTCGGGCCCTAGTGACAAGCATTAAGCATAGCAAAGTCATAGCAACATCAATCTCAGAACATAGTGGATACTAGGGATCAAACCCTAACAAAACTAACTTGATTACATGATAGATCCCATCCAACCCATCACCGTCTAGCAAGCCTACGATGGAATTACTCACACACGGCGGTGAGCATCATGGAATTGGTGATGGAGGAAGGTTGATGATGATGATGGCGACGATCTCCACTCTCCGGAGCCCCGAATAGACTCCAGATCAGCCCTCCCGAGAGAGATTAGGGCTTGGCGGCGGCTCCGTCTCGTGAAATGCAATAATTCCTTCTCTCTTATTTTTTTTCTCCTCGAAACAGAAGATATAGGACCTGGGGGTACGTCGGTGGAGCATCGGGGGGCCCTCGAGGCAGGGGGCGCGCCCTGGAGAGGGGGGCGCGCCCCCCACCCTCGAGGATAGGGTGTGGGCCCCCCGAAGAGTATCTTCTTGCAGATATTTTTTATATTTTCTGAAATAATTCTCCGTTGATTTTCAGGCGATTCCGAGAACTTTTTATTCTGCACAAAAACAACACCATGGCAGTTGTGCTGAAAACAGCGTCAGTCCGGATTAGTTCCATTCAAATCATGCAAGTTAGAGTCCAAAACAAGGGCAAAAGGGTTTGGAAAAGTAGATACTTTGGAGACGTATCAACTCCCCCAAGCTTAAACCTTTGCTTGTCCTCAAGCAATTCAGTTGATAAACTGAAAGTGATAAATAAAAACTTTGACAAACTCTGTTTGATCTTGTTATTGTAAATATGTAAGCTAGCATTCAGGTTTTCAACAAGATCATGAACTAACCATATTCACAATAACTTTCAGGTCTCAAGACTACTCACATCAATGGCATAATCAACTGGCGAGCAATAATAATAAACCTCGGATGACAACACTTCTCAAAACAATCATGATATGATATAACAGGATGGTATCTCGCTATCCCTTTTTGAGACCGCAAAACATAAATGCAGAGCACCTTTGAAGATCAAGGACTGACTAGACATTGTAATTCATGGTAAAAGAGATCCAGTCATGATCATACTCAATGCAAATTAATAGTAATACATGCAACGACAGAGGTGCTCTCCTACTGGTGCTTTTTGATAAGAGGATGATGACTCTGCATAAAAGTAAATAGATAGGCCCTTCGCAGAGGGAAGCAGGGATTTGTAGAGGTGCCAGAGCTCAATTTTTAAATAGAGATTGAATAACATTTTGAGCGGTATACTTTCATTGTCAACATAACAACCAAGAATCTCGATATCTCCCATGCTACGCACATTATAAGCGGTTCCCAAACAGAATGGTAAAGTTTATACTTCCCCAACCACCAACAAGCACACTCCACGGCTAGCCCGAAACAACGGGTACCGTCCAAACCAGCAACAGCCCTGGGGGAGTTTTGTTTAATTATTATGATTTTGAGCATGGGACTGGGCATCCCGATTACCAGCCATTTTCTCATGAATGATGAGCGGAGTCCACTCATCGTGAGAATAACCCACCTAGCATGGAAGATATAGACAGGCCTAGTTGATACATGAGCTGTTCAAGCATACAAAACAGAATTTCATTTGAAGGTTTAGAGTTTGGCACATACAAATTTACTTGGAACGGCAGGTAAATACCGCATATAGGAAGGTATGGTGGACTCATGTGGAATAACTTTGGGGTTTATGGAAGTGGATGCACAAGCAGTAATCCCGCTTAGTACAGGTGAAGGCTAGAAAGAGACTGGGAAGCGACCAGCTAGAGAGCAACAACGGTCATGAACATGCATTAAAATTAATCTACAATGAATGCAAGCATGAGTAGGATATAAATCACCATAAACATAAATATCGTGAAGGCTATGTTCAGTTGTTTCAACTACATGCGTGAACATGCGCCAAGTCAAGTCACTTAAATCGTTCAGAGGAGGATACCACCCATCATACCACATCACAACCATTTTAATATCATGTTGGCACGCAAGATAGATCATTATAAACTCTCAGCTAATTAAGCATGGCATAAGTAGCTATGATCTCTAATTGTCATTGCAAACATGTTTCATTCATAAAAAGCTGAATCAAGAACGATGAGCAATAATATTTACAAAAACAGGAGAGGTCGAGTTCATACCAACTTTTCTCATCTCAATTAGTTCATCATATATCATCCTTATTGCCTTTCACTCGCATGACCAAACGGTGTGAATAATAATAACAGTGCACGTGCATTGGACTAAGCTGGAATCTGCAGGCATTTAATACAAGAGAGAAGACGAGGTAATATGGCTCAAGGTTAATTCAACAACAAAGCATATGAGAGCCACTAAGCATTTTAATCATGGTCTTCTACTCTTAACCCCTAAAGAAAAGAAAAGAAACTATTTACACGGGAAAGCTCCCAACAAGCAAAAGAAGAACGGGAAATCTTTTTGGGTTTTCATTTTTTGGCTACTACTACAACAAGCAAAGAAAGTAAACTAGCTAGAAGCTACAACTAATATTTTTTTTTGTTTTTCTGGGTTTTTCTAGCACACAAGAAAAAGACTAAGAAAAAGAAATTTAAACTAAGCATGGATGGTACAGTGAAAGAGTGTGAGCACCAACAGCTAGAATAAGTGTGTGAACATGAATGTAAGTCGGTGAGAAACACGTACTCCCCCAAGCTTAGGCTTTTGGCCTAAGTTGTTCTATGGCCAGGGATCGAAGCCACTCCCTCCAGTGTACTGAGATGTGTCCTTTGGATGCCACTGGTTGGCGAACTCGTCCAGTTCCCACCCATAAACAGATTGTCGGGAAGGATCAAGTGGTGGTTCTGGCTCAGGCTCTAAAGCTTGTGCCTGGCCTTGGTACTTGTAGAAGACATCTGAGGTGATGAGGAACACGCCTGTAGATAGATCAAACAAAGAAGGTGCAGGCAAGGTAACAATTTCACAATATATTTCATCAAACCTCAATTTATAATTGAGCTGCATATTCTCGTCTTTAACAATAAAGTCATGAGCTACCATGCTCGTGCAGTCTAGATAAACAGGGGCAAGCAATTTTTCTTCCTTCTCGTGATACCTAATATGTATATTAAAATATTCAGCAAGGCGAGAAGCAAAGATGCCTCCAAAGACGGGCCCCTTTGAGCGGTTCAGACTCAATCGTTTGGTAATGACGGCGCCCAAACTAAAAGTTGTGTCTCGAAACAAAGCATGGCATAAAATAATAATATCAGGGGCACTAAGATTCCCACTGTTCCCGCGACCAATTAAACATCTACTAGCAAATAAAGCAAAGTAGCGTAGAACAGGGAAGTGTATACTAGTGATTCTTGCCCCTGAAACTTGTCTAGTTTCACCTATGGCTATCATATCAATAAACCCTTTGACGTCTTCATGACGTGGTTCATCAAGCCTACCTCCAAAGGGTACTTTGAAAATTCCACAAAAATCTAAAAGTGATAACTCCTTACTCACATCATATAAGCGAAACTCCACCGTAGGTGGTGTTTTCCTAGAATGAAAATGAAAACTTTGCGTGAAAATATTGGTGAGTAAGAGATACTGTTCTTTTTGGTCGTTGAGGAAGTCGGTGAGGCCTGCATTATTCGCCAACCAATAAAAGTCTTCGTAAATACCCGCGGACATCATGAAATTATTACACGGCCATTCGCACGGTCAAACTTCCACCATGCGAGGAAGATTATACTTGGGCTTTGTCGTGGAATTAACACGTTAGATGTCCGGTTTAGAGGACTTAGGTGTGGAGCCATCGCGCGGGTTAGCTTGAAGAGGTTAAAAGCACACAAAGGACACAGAGGGTTTATACTAGTTCGGCCCCTTCGATGAAGGTAAAAGCCTACGTCTAGTTTGGTTTGGTATTGCTTGGGCGTCGATGAACAGGGAGCAAATTGCTTGCCTGTCTCTCGACGGATTATTGCTTGTCCCTGAACCGTCGCCGGGCCGTTCCTTTATATAGGAGGCAACGCCCGGTCTGGTTTACAGAGTCCCGAGGCCGGCTCATAATCGTGTCCGCCTCGGTCTCTATTCTTTCTTCCTTGTACCTCAAGTTACATTATAGGACGGTTTACAAACCATCAACATTATACATGGGCCCTAAGCTTTCATGGGCCGTAACCTCTACTAAGATTATAACAACACAACTATATTATCGTAATCCGGATCTCCCTAGCCGGTTCATACCTGCTAGTAATATCCCTGACATTAGGCCCCAGAATGATTTGAACTTGTTCATGTCAGTCTTCTAAATCTTGCATAAACTTCTTCCTTGTATCTTCTCTGTTTTGTAAACCGGCTATGACGTCATCCCTGGAAATCATTTTATTCGATCGTGACATCACCTCCGCACTTATTACGCTTAGCTGTTTGTTACCTTTGTTTAAAGGCTATCCCGAAAATCGAGGCGACAGTAGAATCTTTATCCAATCTCTGACCTCCTCAAATCCCGCGCTTGCCGTTTCACATCCCAGCCTTTATAAATACCGTTGGGCCTTCGTTCTTTTCCTTCCTTCTACTCTTCTTCTTCCTCCGTCGCCCGAAGCTTCGTCGCTGCCTTCGAGCTCATCACCGTCGTCGACCAGGCCGCTGCATCACCCTGAAACGCGACCAGATTACTCCGCCGCCGTCTCTTCCATTCTAAGGTATTCCTTTTCTCTCGCTGCAGATCTGTAACTTAGGGTTCATTCATTGCTTCCGCCATGAGACCTCGAAGCTCTGCTGTTCATCCTATAGGCTATATCTGCAGTAGATTAGAACCCTGAATTTGTTTCGAACGCACCCCTGCTCCATAGTTTGAACTTAGACTCGGTACTTTTAGCTTCAACCCTTAGATTCATTTGCTCTGTAGAAAACCTTCGAAGTTCTTCTTGTGATAAACTTGCGTAAATTTCCTCTTTTTCTTACTGCTCAGATCTATTTTACTTTAGCCTTCTGTAGAAACCTATTTCTTCGTCTTGATAGATCTGCAAGTTACTCGCCGGTTTAGTCAATCATATATTGCTTATGCAACGCATCAACCATGAACCCGACGGTTTAGCTTCTTCTTTTTTGTTATCATAAACCGGTAGCAGCTCGTTCCCCACCTGCTTCCGGGTTGTCAATGCCATTAGCCTCCTGTCTAAACCATCATGTAATTTGATAACACAATCCGGTTTACGCTGCAGCACTTGTATAATCCGGTATCTTACACTTTACCTTTTCAGCGCTTTCCTTCTGCCCATATGTCTGCCAAGCAATTCGTTTCTTGCAACTGGGTTCCTTCCCGCATTACGGAAGCAGACTTAGTCAATGCGCTTCGATTGGTATTCTAGGCCCTCAAGCAGTTCTGAAATGGCAGGCCCCAGGGGATGAATGCCCCCCTACCCCCAAAGAAGGAGAAGTTATTGTCTTCTTTGATCATATGGCCCGGGGTTTTAGTCCCCCCGGTTCAAAGTTTTTCCGGGACGTGCTCGCCGCTTTTCAGCTTCATCCTCAGGACATAGGTCCAAATTCCGTATCAAACATCTGCAATTTCCAAGTCTTCTCCGAGGTGTATCTTCAAGAGGAGCCATCAGTCGACTTGTTCCGAGATTTCTTCCACTTAAACCGGCGGACAGAATTTACTGCCGGACCTCATCAAGAACTGGGCGGGGTTAGTATTAAAAAGAGAAGAGATGCGGTCTTTCCTCACGCTGCCCTCCATACACACCCCAAGGACTGGAACCAATCCTGGTTCTACTGCCAAGATACTTCGCGTGAAGGGGAGAACCCACTGCCGGATTATCGCGAACATCGTCTTCCTGAAGATCACCCACTGCCGCAGCGTCTTAGCTCCTCGGAACGGCCCCGGTTCGCCCCTCAGCTTGCCAAGCTTAAGGCCTTTATGGCCAATGGTTTAACCGGAGTGGATTTCGTCCGCTGCTGGCTTGCCTGGAGCATTCTTCCTCTAAGCCGGCGCTCCGGTTTAATGTGTCAGTATAGCGAAAAGACGGATGATCCTCAATGCCATATCGACATAATGCTTCCTGAGAAGGAAGTTATTGAATCTGCTAAGAAAATGCTCAACATCTCTTTGGAGGAATGTAGCCAAACCGGATTGGCTCCATATTACAAGAAGAACAAACTGCCGGCAGTAAGTTTTAATCTCTTCTGTTTGCTTCTAATCCGTCCATTTAAATTATCTTCCATTTATCTTTCATCCTCTACACAGGTCGACGATCCTTTTTGGAAAAGGAAACCTCGGGATAAGTCAGGTAAACAGCCACGCCGGAAAACCTTCGCTGTTAAGAAGAAAAAGGCAGCTGCTGGCTCCGGTTCACATGTTGAGGAAGATGATCCGGATTCTGAGGTATGAGTTGATCCTGATATGCTTTGATCTCTTTTATCCAGATTTATGTTAACAGTGTCTTTTCACAGGATTTGGCTGACGCTGATAAAGCGGCAGAAGTTGAGGTAATCTCTCTTTCTTCAGATTCTGAACCGTCGGTGCCCAAAATTCGTAAGGCATCTCGGAAGTACCCTTTTTCTCATCCTTATGCTCAACTGGACCCCAATTTTCTTTTGAAGAATCAGCAACATGAAGCCCGCCGGACTACACGCCATAGTGGCCATGTAGTCGAGTCTTCCGGAATATCTCTCACTCCGACTCGGAGGCGCTGATCTGAGGTTTTACTTTCCCCAACTCTTCTTCATCCTAAGGCCGGACTTATACGCAAACCACTTAAACCGTCTGATCCTAACTATCAGGAGACGCCTTTATCATCTTCCGGCGAATCGACTGCCACACAGGTCCCAATTCTGAAAACTGTCCCTGGGTAAGTCTTTTATCTCATCCGGTTTATCATTGTATTTGCCTTTATGACTCTGACTTCTTTTTCAATTCCTTTCAGCAAGCCCAAGCCTAGCAAAAAGGCAAAGGCCAGCAAAACGGCTGCTGAGACTGCTACTGCTGATCCGGTAGCTGATCCGGATGAAGTCATCCCTCCAAAAAATGAGCCCACCATTCAATTGGATGATCCTGCTCCCATGGACCATGATTACACCGCTGCTCCTGAAGGTACAAATGCTGAAGATATTCTTGAACCGGCAAGTCCTGTCCGGGCTAGTCCTCCTCAGAATAGTCCGGCTCCTGCTAGCCCGGCTCGTACTGCCGCTCCTTCACAGCCGGCCGCTTCTTCTTCTCCGGATATTCAGATAACCGGTATAGGTTTTACTGCTCCTGCTGAGCCTATCGTTTTAGCCAAGCATACTGCCAAAGCGGAGAAACTTCAACAAGATAAGGGCAAGTGGAGCACGGACTTGTCCAATTATGCTGAACTGAGCGCCGGGGAACTTTATTTCGGGTATTTGAACCGGCTTCATACCAGCCGTGAATATGAAATGGGCTTGGTTAACATGATGAAGGACAAATACGAGGTACTTTACTTGTCTTTGCTTTGCCTTCTTTATACTGCTGTCCTTATGCCATAATAGCCCCCAAGTGCCGGTTTAGCTTTGTTGTAGGTGAACCGGTACTTCCAATGTATGGAAGATGAACTTACATTAGCCCCCAAGTGCCAGGGTCATAATTTGTGTTATGTGCCTGGGACTTGTCTAAATCTCTCTTTCAATACTTCAACTGCCCATTAGCCCCCAAGTGTCAAGTAGATAACTTGCTTATGTGCTTGAGACTTGTCTTTAATTGTCACCTTTTGATACTTCAACTGCCCATTAGCCCCCAAGTGTCAAGTAGATAACTTGTTTATGTGCTTGAAACTTGTCTGAACGGTCATTTATTTCACTTGATTTTCTTGCAGGCTGACTTGACCCGGAGGGCTGCAGAAATAACTGAGCTCCGGAATAGACTTGCTGAGACTGAAACTGCTGCTACCAAGGCTAAAAAGATCTGGCATTGAGCTTAACCACTGCTGAACAATTGAAAAAATATTTTGAAGAGGAACGGATAACCTGGGAAGTGCAGAGGAATGCTCTTGAAAAAAGAGCAAAGGATGCTGAAGAGGCCCTCAACCCGGTGACACAAGAGCTGACCGGTTTAAAGCGGCAAATAGAGCTTATGACCTCTGCCGTCTTTGGTAAATACTTAACTTGCATGTGTTTTCATCTCTGCAATCTTTAGTCCGCTCCGGTTTAACTGTGATAATCATATGCAGGGCGACGCGTCACCCATCTTGGGGATGACCTCCGGAAGAAACTCAAGGCCTCTTATACTCTGGTCAAGCAGTTGTATTCCGGCACTCAAAGGATTATAAGTGCGATGTCTTTTCATAAAGCGGCCCCCACCACTATCCAAGGTACTTTGGAGAAGCTTTCTATATTGCCTGTACGCTTGGAAGAGGTGAAGGAATCTGTTGCACGGGCTGGTTCTCTTAGCACTGACCAGAGCTAATGCGTGGGTTCCGGATTTTGATCCGGAAGAAGCTATGAACGGGTACCCCAGCACCAAGGAAGATGGATCGGCCTTCTCTGGCAAAGATCTTCATGCTTTGACTAAGGAAATGCGTCCCCTTGCCAGCAAGCTTGCTGATGAATCGGACTTGACCAGGTATCATCCGGCGTATGACTTAAAGAATGAGCGGGTGGATCGGCCGGTTTATGATACCGAAAATCTAATCCCACCAGTGCGCCCCCATACTTTCACCCCATATGTTGATCCGTCCGATCTCATTAGTGAAGAGATGTACTTTCGTGCCTTATCCAAGATCGATTGGCGCGTTCCTGATTTTCAGCCGCTGCAAGAGGACGAAGAAGCTCCGGAACAGGTCGATCCTCAGCCTTCGCAGCAGGAAGAAGAAGCATAAGCCGCTCAGTTTAACTTTCAGCTGTTATACTCTTTTGTCGAGAAAAAACTTTAATCCGTTCAGGCTTGCCGTGCCTTGTAATAGGATAGCTCGAAACTTTGTCCGTCTTAATCCGGATGTCACATCTTTGCTTTGGCGTCTGCCAATTTGAATCCTTTGTCTGCTATGGTTTATCTGTATCTGCATAGATAACACTGAAAAGATGTCCTAGCGGTTTACCGCCGGACCGATTAAATCGCTCTCATCTATATATCAAACGAATATCTGTTTTATACCAAGAATAACTTCATACCTTTGATTAAGTATGCTTGACATCCTTAATCCGGCGAACATTGTAGTTTCTGAGGAAGCTCTTGGCTCTGTTGGGGTGGACCCAATAATTGTTCTGGGTTATAGTAACTACCGGTTTAAATAATGCTGGAGCTCTATGTCCAGACTTTTGAAAATATGTGGTCAACTTTGAAGTTGTCCAGCTCCGGATCAAAAAACCATAGAAAACACATGAAAAATCACAAACACAAAAACACAGATTTGCAAATAAGACCATGTAGTCGAGGCTTTTTGCGAGCTGCCAGGCTCCATATGTGCCAATCAAAGGGTGCGATCCAAAGGGCTATGACTATTTTTCTTTTGCCGTCAAAGGATGTACTCCAAGGGGCAAGAAATATTGCATTTGCCATCAAAGGAAGTACTCCTAGGGACAAGAACTTTTCTTTTGCCATCAAAGGGATGTATCTTCCAAGGGGCAGGAAATATTGCATCTGCCATCAAAGGAAGTACCCTAGGGACAAGAACATATTTTCTTTTGCCATCAAAGGGAATGATCAACCAAGGGGCAGGAAATATTGCATCTGCCATCAAAGGAAGGTTCCCTAGGGACAAGAACAGGTTTTTTTTTCTTTTGCCATCAAAGGGAATGATCAACCAAGGGGCAGGAAATATTGCATCTGCCATCAAAGGAAGGTTCCCTAGGGATAAGAACAGTTTTTTCTTTTGCCATCAAAGGGAATGATCAACCAAGGGGCAGGAAATATTGCATCTACCATCAAAGGAAGGTTCCCTAGGGACAAGAACAGTTTTTTGCCAATCGATGGAGTTTATCCAAAGGGCGCTTGATGTGAAGATAGTAATGTAGACCGGACCAGAAAAAAGGCTTTTAGCGAGGAATCACATGTGATCCGTAGCCCCCTAGTTTGGTCCCTTCTGCATAAAATAGTTTGTTTCGGAATATCTGTAATAATTTTCATAGGACATATATTTAGAAGAAAAAAGGCTGATCCCCCAGTTTACCAAGGGTGCCGGTTTATTTATTAATCATAATATATACATAGGATACAGCAAAGCTCATGGCTCAGGTGTAGTAGGGCCGCGAGAGCGATGTTCCACGGCCTCTTCGTCTCTTCTTCTGATGTTCGTGAGTCTTTGTGCTCTCGAACGTCCACCAGGTAATATGAACCGTTGTGTAGATTCTTGCTGACCACAAAGGGCCCTTCCCAAGATGGGGATAGCTTGTGCATATCTGTTTGGTCGTGGATGAGCCGGAGTACCAAGTCCCCCTCCTGGAACGTCCTGGTTTTAACCCGGCGGCTGTGATATCTGCGCAAGTCCTGCTGATAAATCGCGGATCGTGCTGCTGCTATGTCACGCTCTTCATCTAGCCGGTCCAAACTGTCCTGTTTTGCCTGCTCATTGGCTGCTTCAACATAAGCCGTCACCCGTGGTGAATCATGGCGGATATCGCTTGGAAGAACCGCTTCGGCACCGTACACCATGAAGAAAGGCGTGTAACCTGTGGACCTGTTCGGCGTGGTATTGATGCTCCAGAGGACAGAGGGCAATTCCTCAACCCAGCACCCTGGTGTTCTTTGTAAGGGAGTCATAAGCCGGGGCTTGATACCTCG
The DNA here is from genome assembly GCA_902687465.1 of Secale cereale. NCBI lineage: Eukaryota > Viridiplantae > Streptophyta > Magnoliopsida > Poales > Poaceae > Secale > Secale cereale. The sequence continues at coordinate 254,860,412 of LR738713.1, read as the reverse complement.
CAAAATTTCTTGATTGGCCCTTTCAGCTTGACCATTGGATTGAGGGTGAGCTACAGAAGACACATCTAGGCGAATATGCTCCCTTTGACAAAACTCTTCCATCTCTCCTTTAGATAAATTGGTGCCATTGTCTGTGATGATGTTGTGTGGAAAACCAAACCGGAAAATTACCTTTTTGATGAATTTAACCGCTGTTGCCGCATCACACTTGCTCACAGGCTCTGCCTCAATCCACTTAGTAAACTTATCCACAGCCACCAGCAGATGAGTTTTTTGATCTTGGGATTGTTTAAAAGGCCCAACCATATCAAGCCCCAAGTCGCAAACGGCCAAGTAATTGGTATCATCTGCAGCTCCTGTGCCGGAACAAGAGCACGTCGTGAAAATTTCTGGCAAGCATCACACTTCCGGACTAGATCCTCCACATCAGCATGGGCTGTCAGCCAATAGAACCCATGTCGAAAAGCTTTAGCAACCAAGGATTTTGAACCGGCGTGATGACCACAATCCCCTTCATGAATCTCTCGAAGGATGTCACAGCCTTCCTCAAATGATACACACTGCTGAAATGCTCCAGAAACACTGCGATGGTGAAGTTCCCCGTTTACAATTGTAATGGATTTTGATCGCCGGATTATCTGCCTTGCTTCAGTCTCATCATCTGGCAACTCTCCACGGCTTAGATATGCCAAGTACGGGAGCGTCCAATCGGGAATAACATGAAGTGCCGCAACCAACTGCGCTTCCGGATCAGGAACAGCCAAATCCTCCTCCGATGGTACCTAAACTAATGGATTGTGCAGCTCATCCAAAAAGGTATTCGGTGGTACCGGTTTACGCTGAGAACCCAGCCGGCTTAGAGCATCGGCCGCTTCATTTTTTCGCCGGTCTATGTGATCCACCTGATATCCTTTAAAATATCCTGCGACTGCTTCAACTTCTCGTCTGTAAGCTGCCATGAGAGGGTCTTTAGAATCCCACTTGCCGGATACTTGCTGTGCCACTAAATCTGAATCACCAAAACACTTGACCCGGCTCAAGTTCATCTCCTTAGCCATCCGCAGGCCATGAATCAATGCCTCATATTCTGCTGCATTATTAGTACAAGGAAACATTAGATGGAGGACATAACAGAATTTCTCACCTCGCGGGGAAGTTAACACAACTCCAGCCCCCGAGCCTTCTAATTGTCTTGAACCGTCAAAGTGAATAGTCCAGTATGTATGATCCGGCTTTTCCTCTGGTGCTTGCAACTCTGTCCAATCATTGATAAAATCTACCAATGCTTGTGATTTGATAGCGGTGCGTGGCACATACTTCAACCCATGTGGGCTAAGCTCAATGGCCCACTTTGCGACTCTGCCCGTGGCTTCTTTGTTCTGGATTATATCCCCCAACGGAGCTGAACTGACGACAGTTATTGGGTGGCCTTGGAAGTAATGCTTCAACTTCCGGTTTGCCATGAACACGCCATATACCAGCTTCTGCCAATGTGGGTACCTTTGTTTGGATTCAATAAGAACCTCACTGACATAATAAACCAGACGTTGAACCGGATACTCCTTTCCTGCTTCCTTGCGCTCGACCACGATTGCCATGCTAACTGCCCATGCATTGGCGGCCACGTATAACAGCAGCGGCTCCTTATCAACGGGGGCAGCAAGGACCGATGGTTCTGCCAGTTGTCGCTTTAAATCCTCAAACGCAGCGCTTGCCTCATTGCTCCATATAAACAGGTCTGTCTTTTTTAGCATCTGATACAGCGGGATTGCCTTCTCCCCCAAACGACTAATGAATCAGCTCAACGCTGTAATCCGGCCGACGATACGCTGAACATCATTGATGCAAGCTGGTTTAGTCAGGGACGTGATTGCCTTGATCTTCTCCGGATTGGCTTCTATTCCTCTGTTTGACACCAAAAATCCAAGGAGCTTGCCCGCCGGAACACCGAAAGCACACTTCTCCGGATTAAGCATCATTTTATAGGCCCGAAGGTTATCAAAGGTTTCCTTGAGGTCCTCTATCAATGTCTCCTCCTTCCTTGACTTCACCACGATGTCATCCACATAGGCATGAACATTTTTCCCTATCTGCCCCTTAAGACAGTTCTGTACGCAACGCTGGTAAGTTGCTTGGGCACTCTTGAGCCCAAAAGGCATAGACACATAGCAAAAGGCACCAAAAGGAGTTATGAAGGCTGTCTTCTCCTGGTCCTTAACTGCCATCTTGATCTGGTGATATCCTGAATATGCATCCAAAAAACTTAGCCGCTCACATCCCGCCGTAGCATCAATGATCTGATCAATACGAGGGAGAGCAAAAGGATCGGTTGGACAAGCTTTGTTTAGGTCTATGTAATCCACACACATTCTCCACTTTCCATTTTTCTTTAACACCAGCACCGGATTAGCCAACCACTCCGGGTGGAAAACTTCAATTATGAACCCTACGGCCAACAGCCTGGCCACTTCTTCACCTATAGCCTTGCGCCTTTCTTCGTTGAAGCGGCACAGATATTGCTTGACCGGTTTGAACTTCGAATCAATATTATGACTGTGCTCAGCGAGTTCCCTCGGTATACCTGGCATGTCAGAAGGTTTCCATGCAAAGATATCCCGGTTCTCATGGATGAACTCGATGAGCGCGCTTTCCTATTTAGGGTCAAGGTTAGTGCTGATAGTGAACTGCTTGGATGAATCGCCTGGCACAAAGTCGACTTGCCTGGTTTCCTCTGCCGATTTAAACTTCAATGCCGGATCATGCTCTATAGTTGGCTTCTTCAATGGGGACATATCCGCCGGATCAACATTGTCTTTATAAAACTTCAATTCCTCCATAGCACATACTGCCTCTGCGTAAGCAGCGTCTCCTTCCTCGCACTCCAATGCAATTTTGCGACTTCCATGAACCGTGATGGTTCCCTTGTGACCCGACATCTTGAGCTGTAGATAAACATAGCACGGTCTAGCCATAAACTTAGTGTAAACCGGCCGTCCAAATAGCGCATGGTATGGGCTCCGGATCTGAACCACTTCAAAGGTTATCGTCTCTGACCTGGAATCCTGTTCATCTCCAAAAGTAACCTCTAGGTCAATTTTCCCGACTGGGTAAGCTGATTTACCTGGTACCACTCCATGGAATACCGTGTTTGACTGTCTTAGCTTTTTATCCGTCAGCCCCATGCGACGGAAAGTCTCGTAATATAAGATATTGATGTTGATGCCGCCGTCCATGAGAACCTTGGCGAACTTGTAGCCACCCACCTGTGGTGCCACTACTAAGGCTAATTGGCCCGGATTATCGATCCGCGGTGGGTGATCCTCTCTGCTCCACACAATAGGTTGTTCCGACCAGCGCAGGAATCGTGGTATTGCCGGTTCAACCGTGTGGGCCGCCCGCTTTAAAACCTTTTGATCTCATTTGCACAAACTCGTAGTGAACACATGATATTGTCCACTACTCAGCTCCTTCGGATTACTCTGATATCCGGATTGCTGCTGCTGTTGAGGCTGCTGATTGCCTTGGTTGATGTGATTACCCTGGCCCTGTTGTTGGTTGCCTTGGTTATTGTAACCGTCCTAACCATACTGATGATTGCCTTGGTTATTGTAACCGCCCTGACCATACTGATGATTGCCTTGGTTGCAACCATTGTTGCCGCCATGATATCCTGATCCGGAGTCATTACCCTAGTGACCCGGACCATGAAACCCGGGGCCTGAACCGCCGCCCGGCGGTCCATTGTTGAATCTGGCCCGGTTCATGGCCTCCATCATGACCCGGCATTCCTGTAACACCCCGAGAATCATGCTACAGTAATCCTAACCTAATGGTGCCATGTCACCCTGTTAGTTATGAGTAATTACCCTTGGGTAAAAGTCAAACTCAGATTCAAATTCAAAACATAGGTGAAATTCAAAATTTGTCAAACATGAAAACTAAAATGTTCCTCATGTGCCAAATAATCCATAAGCAATATTAGTAGCGGACCAACATTTTGGCAAAGTGTTTAAGTGCACTAAACTATTTAACACAGCGGCTAAAACAATAGATTAAATGCCTTTTTAAATTATAAGAGTTGCAAACAATTTCAAAGGCCTCACAATCTTTTGTGGCAGTGCCAACTATTGCAATGTAATTATGTGGCCAAGTCCCACATTTTACAGAATCCTTTTGGCACCTCAAATATTGCAATTCTTAAAAAAAACAAGAAAGAGGAAGAAGGGGACCTAATCTATTGGCGCTATGGCCCATCTAGCAAAATGAGAGGCCCAGTCCACCTACCCTCTCCTTCAACCTGCTACAGGGAGACATGGGATCGTGGCGCCCATCCGCCGGCCATGCCGTGCGTGGCGGCCATCCCCCGCCTCCCCGATGACTACAAGGGCACCCCAAGCCCCTCCCCTCTCCCTCGGTCAAACCCTAGCCGCCACTTCTCCCTCCCACATGCCGTCACCCTGGCCCCCGCATCCGGCCGAGCTTCTCCGCGCCTGCGTCGATCCCGCGACCATCGTGCTCCCGTAGCTTCGGGAGGTTCTCTAGCAGCTGCGTCCCGCCCTTCTTCATCATCCATGCCACTTCATCGAGCTCGGGGAGCCGCAACGTCGTCACCACGTCTTCTGCTTCCTCTCCGGTCACCGACGCCGCCGCTTCGATCCGTCGTCTCCGGAGCCTCTCCGAGCCCGCTGCCCTGCCCTGCCGGACCGCTGTGAGCCCCGCCTCACCTCCTTCCTTCCTCTGCCCCGCACCCCTACCGTAGCTAGCTAGGGCCGAGGCCCCGCGCCGCATCCCACAGTCACCGCACGCCGCACCTCCACCCAGCGCACGACCCCACCTGGCCGCTACGCCTATCGGCGCCCGGCCCCTACCGCTCCTCGTCTCCCCCCCGCGCCCCTCGCTCGCTTGCTGTCGCCGCCCTCACCATCTCGCGGCCGCGTCGGAGCTCGGCTCCCACCTGCGCTCGCGAGCCGGCGAGCCCCTAGCCACGGCCGCGGCCGCGCGTCCCGCATCACCGCCCGCGGCCTTCGCCGCATTTCCTGGCCGCCGCCGCAGCGGCGCCTCCCGCCGCTCCCCTGGCCCGCGTCGCGGCGCTCGGGCCGCCCCTGCCGGCCGCCCGCAGTGGCCCCCGCCCCAGCGCTGGCGCCCGCCGGCCGCCCCCGCAGCCCTAGTCGGGCGAGCCCCGCGGGCCAATTTCCGTTCAGGCGCCGAACTACCGTCGCCGGCTGCTCCCGCCCTCGCCTCCGGTGGCCTCGGGTGCGAGCGCCCGCACCCGTGCGCCCGATAACCCGCCCCGTCTAGGCCCCCTGGGCCTATGACATCCGGGCCCCAGCCCCTTTTTTTAAAAAAAAAGGGTTAAAAAAAGACTTTAAAAATAATAATGATATAATTAACTAATTAACTTAACTAACCGTGCTTAATTAGTCTAATGAGCTAGGTTAGTTTAATTAAAACTGTTAGTTAGTCTGTACCTATGACAGACGGGGCCCATGCGCCAGGTTTGACTTAGTCAACCTGTTGACCTGCTGACGTGATGGTGATGTCATGCTGACATCACCTTTTACTATTCTGGATAATGTTAGACTTAATTAATTAAATAAATTCAGAAAATCTTTTAAACTTTAGAAAATCATATAAAATAATCTGTAACTCGGATGAAAATGTTTTATATATGAAAATCGCTCAGAACGACGAGACGAATCCGTATACGTGGTCCGTTCATCCGCCACATGTCCCTAGCACAGTGAACCTGCAACTTTCCCCCTCCGATTCATCTGACCGAAAACACGAAACGTCGGGGATACTTTCCCGAGTGATATCCCCGTTCGCCGGTACCGTGTACCACCGCCTTAGAGCACCCTAGCACTGCGTGTTAACTTGATGTGCTTCTTTATTGCATCTGTATGCTTTGTATTTATTGTTTCTCCCCCCTCTTCTCTCCGGTAGACCCCAAGACCGAAGATGCCCCGGTGATCGACTACGATGTTGACGACCCCGCTCCTTCTTGCCAGAGCAACCAGGCACGCCAACCCCCTTGATCATTCCGATATCGCCCACTCTCTTCTCTCTTATGCTTGCATTAGAACTGCTACTACTTTTCTGTATGATCCTATTCTGATGCATAGCCTGTTGTTGTTACTGCTTTCATACCTTACATGTTTATACTAAACTGTTTAGTATAGGCTGGTTAGAGATCCACCAGTGACCCCCTACCTTGTCCCGACTGCCTCGCTGGATTATCAGAAGACCCGTTCAACGGGATCAAAGACCAGGACCCGGAACCGCACATCACTTTCCCCTTAGTTGCTCGACACTACTGGGTTACTATCGAGTGCCGAGGGTGAGACCTCATCAGCACTTCTGATGTTAACCTTGTAGGTTAGTTCATCGGTTGTGGTCATCGAGGGTGATTCCTCTTTCTCCACTCCCGATAACGACACTGTCATGCAACTCCTCAAGAGTGGACCTCGAGGGTGACTCCTCTTTCGTTCACCTTGACGATAAGCATCAGGTGGAATTCCATCGAGGGTGATTTCCTCAGGTTTTCCTTTGGTGTCAGACACACAGTTACTATGGTTACTATGACTTTACACTGAACCTGGCTACTAAAGACGAGTCGACCCAGAGGGGTACCCGCGCGAGCTTAATTGCGAGTGATGTGTAGTCGGGTTGACCTGGAAGGTTCCCGTGAGATAAATACGAGGCGTGGCCGGGCACTCGCCCTTGCCGCAAGTTCTCGAGACGGGGCGATGGGGTCACATTTTCGTGAGTCTCTGCTCGTTACCGCGCGTTCCCAAGTCACTAAACGGTTTGGATATTTGATCCGAGGGGCCTCTGGCCTGATAGCACTAACCATCACGTGGGCATAGTATGGGCGTTCTGCGTCGTATGCATCAGCCGAAGCTTAACTGACGTCATTGCAACTGAGCGGCGCGCACCGGGTTGGACTGCGTAAGCACCTACCTTTTTAAGGAGGTTGCCCAGGTCTGCTCACCGGCCGCCCACGCAACGTGCAGGAGTTCCCGGGGCGATGGGCCCATGACCCCTGGGGGCATAGGGTTTAGTCCGGCGTGCATGACCTCTCTATTAAGCCTAGGTCGGGTTGCGGCGTATTGTTTGGCCGAGGGCGGGCATGACCTGATGGTGTGTCCGGCCAAAGTTAAGCAAGCGTGTTGGGTAAGTTGGTGCACCCCTGCAGGGAAGAAAACATCTATCGATGGCCTGTCCTACGGTAACGGACACTTGGAGTTGTATCCCGATCGCTACAACTAGAACTGGATGCTGAGGCATTGTTTGGATATATTGCTTCGGGAGTTGAGAAAGGATCCCGGAGCGTTGGAACAACAACATAAATATGACTTATGTTATACTACTCTACTTCCCCCTCTTGCTGCAAGACGGTGGTTTCCAGAAGATGCTAGTCTTCGATAGGACTAGCTTCTCCCCCCCTCTTATTCTGGCATTCTGCAGCTTAGTCCACAGATACTACCCTTTTCATTGATACTGATGCATATGTAGTGTAGATCCTTGCTTGCGAGTACTTTGGACGAGTACTCACGGTTGCTGTGCTCCCCCTTTTCCCCCTTATTTCTTCTTGCTGGTTGATGCAACCAGATGGTGGAGTTCAGGAGCTAGACGCCACACTTGACGACGGCTACTACCCCGACAAAGGCTACAACTAAGTGAAGACCGTCGACGACCAAGAGTAGTTAGGAGGTCCCAGGCAGGAGGCCTTGCCTTTTCGATCATTGATGCTTTTGTGCTAGCCTTCTTAAGGCAAACTTGTTTAACTTATGTCTGTACTCAGATATTATTGCTTCCGCTGACTCTTGTGTATTCGAGCTTATGTATTCGAGCCCTCGAAGCCCCTGGCTTGTAATATAAAGCTTGTATTATTTTAATTTGTGTCTAGAGTTGTGTTGTGATATCTTCCATTGAGTCCTTGATCTTGGTCGTACACATTTGCGTGCATGATTAGTGTACGGTCAAATCGGGGGCGTCACAATTCCCCCCAGGTGTGTTTAGCTGGGCGTTCCTCTGTGCTGTGCTTCGGGCAAGGCTCGTTTAACTGTCGCTCCAGATTAATGAATCCTCCGCCGCTCTATGGACGCGGTCTACCCTTGTTGCGTTGAAAGTTTCCTTGAACTTTGGTATTGGCCACAAAATCAGAACCACCCTCTGCCTTTCGCTTACCGTTGAAGCTTGTTCCGACCGGACTAGCCTGCGCCGGTTTACCAGGCTTATTTGCTTTTCCGGACTTATCCCCATCCGCTTCTGGGTACTTAGTGTTGTCAGAGTCCCCATACTTTACTAAAGCGCTCATGAGAGTTCCCATGTCATTACAATCCCGCTTGAGCCGTCCCAGCTTCAGCTTCAGAGACTCAAACCGGCAATTGTTTTCCAGTGTTACTATCGCCGTACTGGGACTGATACCGTTCGAAGAGTGTAAGATTTCTGACACTGGCCGCACCCATGCACTCGTAGGCTCCTGCTCTCCTTGTATACATGCCGCTAGGTCTACCACTGACATTGGTTGTTTGCACGTGTCCTTGAAATTTTTAATAAACTGGCGGCGCAACTCACCCCATGATCCGATGGAGTTAGGCGGTAAGCCCTTTAACCAGGTCCGGGCTGTACCCTCAAGCATCATGGTAAAATACTTTGCGCATGCCGCTTCATCTACGTCCAGCATCTCCATAGCCATCTCATAGCTCTCGATCCAAGCCTCTAGAGCCAAATCTGCTGTGTAGTTAGGCACCTTACGTGGACCCTTGAAGTCCTTGGGTAACCTTACGCTTCGTAAAGCGGGAATGAGACACTGCACTCCAAAGGAACTCGCCATGACTCCCGTCTCTGCTGTGGTTGTGTGAACCGGCGTCGTCTGGCGGACGTCCTCACGGGCCGTAGGTCTGGCCCGGTTTATCGCCTCCTGGGCTTGCGCCTCTGCCCCTGCCGGATTATCCTGTCTGTGGCGGTGACGCCTCCTCTCACTGTTGGATACCTCCGGTTCATCCCAATGCCTAGTATAACTCCGGCTGTGACGGGGTGTTGAATGAAGTCTCTCCCTGCTGTAAGAGTACGCCTGCTGCTGTGTCAATGCCGTGTCGAGCAGATCCTTGACTCTGCGTGCTTCCATCGCTACGGGGGATGTTCCCTCAATGGGTAAAGTGGCCAGGCGTGAAGCAGCGGCGACAATGTTATCCAGAGGGTTTGAGTAATGGCCAGGGGGAGTGGGGATGTGCGGCGTGGATATAACCCGACGATCTTGCTCCGCAGTAGGTTGCTGAACCGGTGCTCCTGTCGCTGGGGCTCCCCTCCGGTTTACTTCTAGATTATTGTTGGCTCCCGCTCCTGGTGTGCCAAAGAGATTCATCGCCTCATAGACCGGTGGTAGATGAGTCTGATACCTTCTGTTCCTCACTCCTTGCACAGAGACCTGATCCATCTTGAGCTGGTAAGCCTGAGAATCTAGCTCTGCCTGTCTTGTTGCTATAGCAGCTTTCTCTGCATTTAGATCTTGTCTGGCTTGTTTGATCCGGCCCTTCAGCTGAAGGATTTCTGCATCGTGCTGCGCCTTGTCAGCAGGAGCCACCACTGCTACTGCCCGTGTTGTCAACTCCTCGACTAGGGCGGATAGAGCGTCAGAGGGCGAGGGGGCTGGGCCGCTCCCCCCTGCACCAGCTATGAACGCCCCGGTCACCGTGGGCTGCGGCGCAGATTGTGATCCGGCCATAAAGACAGCCACCCGGTTTGGCGGATCAAAATTGTCCAGAATACTGTCACCATCGGACATACCCTCGGATCGGCCGTCCCGCAATAGATACAGGGATTCGGTCTCTCCGGATGATCATTCATCGTCGGAATAGACAACTGTCTCGCCACCAGAATCCGATCTGTCCTCGGTTTGGACTCCATGTATTGCTCCAACGAAAACGCGCTTCACGACAGGCTGAATCCGGGCCGATCTCGCACGCTGAGCCGGCTCGACGATGTTGGGGAAGATGTCCAGCTCAGGTCCCGGTTCACCAATCTTGCCGATGAAGACGTGGATGCCGCCGAAAGGAACCCGGTACACGTATTCGATTGAATCGGCCTCCGGGCCCCAGCCTGCATCGTCGATGTAGATCCGTCCGCGGCGACTCTTGGTCATCCGGCCGACCGCGTAGCCCTTGAGTCCTTCAAAGCTGCCCTTCAAGAACTCGAAACCATCGTGCGATAGCCCCACGGTGGGCGCCAACTGTGCTGGAATTAAAACGTCAGATGTCCGGTTTAGAGGACTTAGGTGTGGAGCCATCGCGCGGGTTAGCTTGAAGAGGTTAAAAGCACACAAAGGACACAGAGGGTTTATACTAGTTCGGCCCCTTCGATGAAGGTAAAAGCCTACGTCTAGTTTGGTTTGGTATTGCTTGGGCGTCGATGAACAGGGAGCAAATTGCTTGCCTGTCTCTCGACGGATTATTGCTTGTCCCTGAACCATCGCCGGGCCGTTCCTTTATATAGGAGGCAACGCCCGGTCCGGTTTACAGAGTTCCGAGGCCGGCTCATAATTGTGTCCGCCTCGGTCTCTATTCTTTCTTCCTTGTACCTCAAGTTACATTATAGGACGGTTTACAAACCATCAACATTATACATGGGCCCTAAGCTTTCATGGGCCGTAACCTCTACTAAGATTATAACAACACAACTATATTATCGTAATCCGGATCTCCCTAGCCGGTTCATACCTGCTAGTAATATCCCTGACAGGCTTCTTATTTTCTTCTTTCTTCTTCTCCTCTGAGCTCTTGCTGGAGGAGCCCCTCAATAATCTTTTTAACATTTTCCTTTTCTGAAAATTTCTGAAATTTTTAGTAGCTCACAGTAAAAGTTAACCAAACTCAACAAAATTGATAGCAACAACTCCTACAAGTGCCTAGAGGCTATATCATGCATTAGAGCTACTTGGGACCAAGAAAATTTGACATGCAAGCTCAAGAACAAGGTCACCACAGCAACATAAATTTTCAACAAATAAAGCACTAGAGCAAAAACTAATTGGACCAATGGAGGAATCACATACCAAGGAACAATCTCCCCAAACAGTTTGGTGAATGGTGCTTTGAGCAAGGAGATCGAAAATGGCAGCAAAATGAGCTAGAACTCGGGTTTGAGCTGGTTGGGGATTTTTTTGGGGAGGAAGAAGAAGAGCATGGGTGAAAGGATAAGTGGAGGGGGGCCACGTGGGGCCCTCGAGGCAGGGGGGCGCGCCCTGGGAAGGGGGGCGCCCTGTGCCCTCGAGGCCACTTGCTGGCTCCCCTCGCTGTGTGTTCAGTGCCATATTTTCTTAAATATTCTAGAAAAAAATCATATTTCATTTTCATGGCATTTGGAGAACTTTTATTTTCGGGATATTTTTTTATTGCACGGATAAGTTTGGAAACAGACAGATACTGCTATTTTTCTTTTATTTAACCTAATTAACAGAAAGTAAAAGGAGGGTACAGAAGATTTGTGCCATCTAGATTCACCTATCCCATGTTCATCAAAAGGAATCCATTAACAAGGTTGATTAGGTCTTTTTAATAAACTCTTTCCGAGTAACATGAAACCGGAGAATTTTCGAATAACACTATGTTACCTCAATGGGGATATGTGTGTCCCCAACAATAAGTATTTCATATGCCTTCTTGATAGTAGGAATAGGAAACTCAAAACCTCCAATAGTGATAGTTAAAGTTTTTCCAATATAATTGATACTATGAACTGCTAGGCTTCTCGCCCCTCGTTGGTTACCCCAAGTGGAAGGTGTGAGATGTAGTGTTGCGGAAGTTTTTCCCTTGGCAAAGATACCAAGGATCGAATCCCCAGAGACTCCTAGGTTCAACAAGAAGGTGTCAACTGCTACGGCGCCAGATATTAGCAATCAACGTGGACCTGCACACAGATACAAATAACTTTGCTCCCAACGAGTACAGAGAGGTTGTCAATCCCTCCGGCCTTGTAGTTCACAAAGGATTAAACGCAAGTGGTAGTAGTGATAGATATAATTGCAATAGTAAATAAAAGCGAAAAGTAAATAGCGGATGTGATCAATGATGGTAATATGGACCGGAGTCTCATGATGTTCACTAGTGATGTCTCTCTCCCAAAAGACGATAAAACAGCTATGTGAGGTAAACGAATTACAGCTGGGCAATTGACAGGACCATGTGCGCAAACCAATGCTGACTACATTGCAAGAAAGGTTGAGGTTCAAAGCATGGGCGGTACGCCAAAGTAAGTAGACCGAAATCCATCAATATCTACTACTAATCATCCACCTTGAGATATCTATCCAGAACTTCTCGCTGGTATTAAGTTGCGAGTCCCACCCATAGTGTAAACTCAATGCAACAGACAACTGCATTAAACGAACTTTGCGTAAAGTAAACAATCCTTGCACCCGCGGGCACAAGCACCGTTGTTTTCCCCCTTGTGGCAATAGCACATCCCCTAGACTCATGTTTCTGTCACTCAAACTAGTCATCGAGGGGCATGAACCCACAATCAAGCATAACGTTCCCTCTTGGAGTCACTACCTATTACTTGGCCAAAGCAATAAATAACAACGGAGAACATGCAAGAATTACTTACGAACATAAATATAAAAGAGGTAGATCAAATATATTACTCAAGCACAATCTGAACATAATCTCGTAATCCATCGGATCCCAGCAAACTCATCATAGCAGCAGCATAAGGATTACATATGTGCCTCGATCATGTAGGGCAGCTCACGAGGACTAATTAGTGAAGCACGAGAACGGGAGGAGAACATCACATAGCTACTGGTCATGGACTCATGGTCCAAGGGAGACTACTCACAACTCATCCGGGAGGCGTCCATGGTGGTGGAGAGGCTCCCGGTGGTGATCCTCCCCTCCGGCAGGGTGCCGGGAAGAGTTCTCCTGGTGCTCCCGATCTTGGAAGCAGCGGTGGCGGCGGAACAGAGATGAGATCGCGAAAAGAGTTCCTCTCTCAAGGGTTTCGGGAGACGCTTTAAATATATGCCAAAGGGGGGCATCGGAGGAGCCTCGGGGGGCCCAGGCGCCCCCCCGGCGCGGCCCAGGGGGGCGCCGCCAGGGCGCCTGGAGCCCTGGTGCCCCCC
>LR738713.1:254794234-254846906 GCA_902687465.1 Secale cereale | reverse complement strand
GGAATATCAAGTATAACAAAGTCCGTTAGAATAGTAACATTTGCAACTACAACAGGCAGATCCTCACAAATTCCGACAGGTATAGCAGTTGATTTATCAGCCATTTGCAAAGATATTTCAGTAGGTGTCAACTTACTCAAGTCAAGTCTACGATATAAAGAGAGAGGCATAACACTAACACCTGCTCCAAGATCACACAAAGCAGTTTTAACATAGTTTATCTTAATGGAGCAAGGTATGGTAGGTACTCCTGGATCTCCTAATTTTTTAGGCATTCCACCCTCAAAACTGTAATTGGCAAGCATGGTGGAGATTTCTACTTCAGGTATCTTCCTTTTGTTGGTAATAATATCTTTCATATACTTAGCATAAGGATTTGTTTTAAGCACATCAGTCAAACGCATACGCAAAAAGATAGGTCTAATCATTTCAACGAGGCGCTCAAAGTCCTCACCATCCTTTTTCTTGGATGGTTTCGGAGGAAAAGGCATGGGTTTATGAACCCATGGTTCTCTTTCTCTACCGTGCTTCCTAGCAACAAAGTCTCTCTTATCATAACGTTGATTCTTTGATTATGGGTAATCAAGATCAACAACAGGTTCAATCTCTACATCATTATCATTGCTAGGTTGAGCATCATCATGAACATCATCATTAATATTATCACTAGGTTCATGTTCATTACTAGATTGTGTCTCAGCATCAGAAACAGATATATCATTGGGATTCTCAGGTGGGTGAGCTACAGGTTCACTAGAAGTATGCAAGGTTCTATCATTTTTCTTTTTCTTCTTCTTTGAAGAACTAGGTGCATCTAAATTATCTCTCTGAGAATCTTGCTCAATTCTCTTAGGGTGGCCTTCAGGATACAGAGGTTCCTGGGTCACTTTACCACCTCTAGTTGCAACTCTAACAGCATAGTCATTATTCTTACTATTCAATTCATTGAGCAAATCATTCTGAGCCTTAAGTACTTGTTCTACTTGAGTGGTGACCATGGAAGCATGTTTAGTAATAAGTTTCAGTTCACTTTTAGCACTAGACAGATAATCACTCAAGCGTTCAATCATATAAGCATTGTGTTGTAATTGTCTACCAACATAAGCATTGAAGTTTTCTTGTTTCACAATGAAATTGTCAAACTCATCTAAGCATTGGCTAGCAAACTTATAACGAGGAATATCACCTTCATCAAATCTATAGAGAGAATTTACCTTTACTACCTGTGTCGGGTTATCAAGACCATGTATTCCTTCAATAGGCGGTAAATTCTTAACATCTTCAGCTTTAATACCTTTTTCTTTCATAGATTTCTTTGCCTCTTGCATATCTTCAGGACTGAGAAATAAAACACCTCTTTTCTTCGGAGTTGGCTTAGGGGCTGGTTCAGGAAGTGTCCAATTATTTTCATTGGCTAGGATATTATACAATAGTAGTTCAGCTTGTTCAACTGTTCTTTCCCTGAAAACACAACCAACACAACTATCCAGGTGGTCTCTGGAAGCATCGGTTAGTCCATTATAAAATACATCAAGTATATCATGCATCTCAAGGATGATCAGGCAGAGCATTAAGTAACTGGAGAAGCCTCCCCCAAGCTTGTGGGAGACTCTCTTCTTCAGTTTGAGCAAAGTTATAAATTCCCGTAAGGCAGCTTGTTTCTTATGAGCGGGGAAATATTTAGCAGAAAAGTAATACATCATATCCTGGGGACTACACACACAACCAGGATCAAGAGAATTAAACCAAGTCTTAGCATCACCCTTTAATGAGAACGGAAATAGTTTAAGGATATAATAGTAGTGAATCTTTTCATCATTGGTAAACAGGGTGGTTATATCATTCAACTTAGTAAGGTGTGTCACAACAGTTTCAGACTCATAGCCATGGAAAGGATCATATTCAACCAAAGTAATTAACTCAGGATCAACAGAGAATTCATAATCCTTATCAGTGACACAGATAGGTGAAGTAGCAAAAGCAGGGTCATGTTTCATTCTAGCATTCAAGGACTTTTCTTTCAGCTTAGCTAATAACTTCTTAAGATCATATCTATCATTGCAAGCAAGAAAGTCTCTAGCAGTTTCTTCATCCATAACATAGCCCTCAGGCACAACAGGCAATTCATATCTATTGGTAGTAGTTTCATCATCACTTTCATAAATATCATCAACCTTTGCACTCTCCCTAACCTTAGCAATTTGTTCATCTAGAAATTCACCTAGTGGCACAGTATCAGGCATAGAGGTAGTTTCATCATATATAGTAGAAGTAGCATCATCAAGAACATATGACATATCAAATTCAATAGTAGGAGTAGGTGTCGCAAGTTTACTCATAACAGAAGGAGAATCAAGTGCAGAGCTAGATGGCAGTTCCTTACCTCCCCTCGTAGTTGAGGGTAAGATCTTGGTTTTTGAGTCCTTCAAATTCTTCATCATGATAAGCAGATATAAATCCCAAGTGACTTAAAGAATAGAGCTATGCTCCCGAGCAACGGCGCTAGAAAATAGTCTTGATAAACCACAAGTGTAGGGGGTCACAACAGTTTTCGAGGGTAAAGTATTAAACCCAAATTTGTTGATTCGACACAAGGGGGGCCAAAGA
This sequence comes from Secale cereale, assembly GCA_902687465.1. Lineage (NCBI taxonomy): Eukaryota > Viridiplantae > Streptophyta > Magnoliopsida > Poales > Poaceae > Secale > Secale cereale. The sequence goes on along the minus strand of LR738713.1, from coordinate 254,844,299 downwards.
ATACTCTTAAGTATTAGCAGCTGAGTTGTCAATTCAACCACACCTGGAAACTTAGTATTTGTAGCAAGATAGTTTAGTAGCAAAGTAATATGATAGTGGCGGTAGCAGCAATAAAAGTAAAGGTAGTGTTTTTGTAGTTTTTGTGATAGTAGCAGTGGAAAAGTAAATAAGCAACTAGCAATATAGGTAAAGCTCGTAGGCATTGGATCGGTGATGGGAAATTACGTCGGATGCAATTAATCATGTAGAAGTTATAACCTAGGGTGACACAGAACTAGCTCCAGTTCATCAATGCAATGTAGGCATGTATTCCGAATATAGTCATACGTGCTTATGGATAAGAACTTGCATGACATCTTTTGTCCTACCCTCCCGTGGCAGCGGGGTCCTATTGGAAACTAAGGGATATTAAGGCCTCCTTTTAATAGAGTACCGGACCAAAGCATTAACACATAGTGAATACATCACCGGGAGTGGTCCCGATTATTGTCACTTCGGGGTTGCCGGATCATAACACATAGTAGGTGACTATAGACTTGCAAGATAGGATCAAGAACACACATATATTCATGAAAACATAATAGGTTCAGATCTGAAATCATGGCACGCGGGCCCTAGTGACAAGCATTAAGCATAGCAAAGTCATAGCAACATCAATCTCAGAACATAGTGGATACTAGGGATCAAACCCTAACAAAACTAACTCGATTACATGATAGATCCCATCCAACCCATCACCGTCCAGCAAGCCTACGATGGAATTACTCACACACTGTGGTGAGCATCATGGAATTGGTGATGGAGGGAGGTTGATGATGACGATGGCGACGATCTCCACTCTCCGGAGCCTCGAACGGACTCTAGATCAGCCCTCCCGAGAGAGATTAGGGCTTGGCGGCGGCTCTGTCTCATGAAACATGATAATTCCTTCTCTCTTATTTTTTTTCTCCCCGAAACGGAAGATATAGGACCTGGGGGTACGTTGGTGGAGCATCGGGGGACCCTCTAGGTAGGGAGGCGCGCCTTGGGAAGGGGGCGCGCCCCCCACCCTCGAGGACAGGGTGTGGGCCCCCGGTGGGCATCTTCTTGCAGATATTTTTTATATTTTCTGAAATAATTCTCCATTGATTTTCAGGCGATTTCGAGAACTTTTTATTCTGCACAAAAACAACACCATGGCAGTTCTGCTGAAAACAGCGTCAGTCCGGGTTAGTTCCATTCAAATCATGCAAGTTAGAGTCCAAAACAAGGGCAAAAGGGTTTGGAAAAGTAGATACGTTGGAGACGTATCAGCAAGCTCCACCGATCCATCTATGGACTGGTGTAAGCATCTCGGAGTTCGAATATATGCTTTGATGAGGTGATCAAAGCATATGGTTTTATACAAACTTTTGTAGAAGCCTCTATTTACAAGAAACTGAGTGGGAGCTCTGTAGCATTTCTGATATTATATGTGGATGACATATTGTTGATTGGAAATGATATAGTATTTCTGGATGGCATAAAAGGATACTTGAATAAGAATTTTTCAATGAAAGACCTCGGTGAAGCTGCTTATATATTGGGCATCAAGATCTATAGATATAGATCAAGACACTTAATTGGACTTTCGCAAAGCACATGCCTTGATAAATTTTTGAATAGGTTCAAAATGGAATAGTCAAAGAAAGGGTTCTTGCCTATGTTACAAGGTGTGAAGTTGAGCAAAACTCAATGCCTGACCATTTCAGAAGATAGAGAGAAAATGAAATTCATTCCCTATGCTTCAGCCATAGGTTCTATCATGTATGCAATGTTGTGTACCAGGCCTGATGTGTGCCTTACTATAAGTCTAGTAGGGAGGTACCAAAGTAATCCAGGAGTGGATCACTGGACAGCGGTCAAGAACATCCTGAAGTACCTGAAAAGGACAAAGGATATGTTTCTCGTTTATGGAGGTGACAAAGAGCTCGTCGTAAACGGTTACGTCGATTCAAGCTTTGACACAGATCCAGATGACTCAAAGTCACAAACCGGATACATATTTTTCTTGAACGGTGGAGCTGTCAGTTGGTGCAGTTCCAAGCAGAGCGTCGTGGCGGGATCTACGTGTGAAGCGGAGTACATAGCTGCTTCGGAAGCAGCAAATGAAGGAGTCTGGATGAAGGATTTCATATCCGATCTAGATGTAATACCTAGTGCATCGGGTCCAATGAAAATCTTTTGTGACAACACTGGAGCAATAGCCTTGGCGAAGGAATCCAGGTTTCACAAGAGAACCAAGCACATCAAGAGACGCTTCAACTCCATCCGCGATCAAGTCAAGGAGGGAGACATAGAAATTTCAAAGATACATACAGATCTGAATGTTGCAGACCCGTTCACTAAGCCTCTTCCACGAGCAAAACATGATCAACACCAAGACTCCATGGGTGTTAGAATCATTACTATGTAATCCAGATTATTGACTCTAGTGCAAGTGGGAGACTGAAGGAAATATGCCCTAGAGGGAATAATAAACTTGTTATTTATATTTCCTTGTATATCATGATAAATGTATTTTATTCATGCTAGAATTGCATTAACCGAAAACTTGATACATGTGTGCATACATAGACAAAACAGAGTGTCCCGAGTATGCCTCAACTAGACTAGCTCATTAATCAAAGATGGTTGTGTTTCCTAACCATAGACATGTGTTGTCATTTGATCAACGGGATCACATAATTAGGAGAATGATGTGATGGACAAGACCCATCTGTTAGCTTAGCACTATGATCGTTTAGTTTTACTGCTATTGCTTTCTTCATGACTTATACATGTTCCTCTGACTATGAGATTATGCAACTCCCGGATACCGGAGGAACACCTTGTGTGCTATCAAACGTCACAACGTAACTGGGTGATTATAAATATGCTCTACATGTGTTTCCGAAAGTGTTTGTGGTGTTGGCATAGATCAAGATTAGGATTTGCCACTCCGAGTGTCGGAGAGGTATCTCTGGGCCCTCTCGGTAATACACATTATAATAAGCCTTGCAAGCATATGACTAATGAGTTAGTCATGATATGATGTATTATGGAACGAGTAAAGAGACTTGCCGGTAACGAGATTGAACTAGGTATGATGATACCGACAATCGAATCTCGGGCAAGTAACTTACCGATGACAAAGGGAATAACGTATGTTGTTGTGCAGTTTGACCGATAAAGATCTTCGTAGAATATGTAGGAACCAATATGAGCATACAGGTTCCGCTATCGGTTATTGACTGGAGATGAGTCTCGGTCATGTCTACATAGTTCTCGAACCCGTAGGGTCCGCACGCTTAACGTTCGATGACGATCGGTATTATGAGTTTATGTGTTTTGATGTACCGAAGGTTGTTCGGAGTCCCGGATGAGATCACAGACATGATGGGGAGTCTCGAAATTATTGAGACATAAGGATTGATATATTGGACCATGTTGTTCGGACACCGGAAGTGTTCCGGAGAGTTTCAGATAAAACGAAGTGCCGGAGGGTTACCGGAACCCTCCCGGGAGGGTAATGGGCCACCATGGGCCCTAGAGGAGAGAGGGCTAGCCAGGAGGTGGCGCGTGCCCCCTAGTCCGGATTGGACAAGGGGTGGGGGCACCGCCCCCCTCCTTCCTTCTCTCCCCTTCCTCCTTCCTTCTCCTCCTTGTTGGACTAGGAAAAGGGGGAAACCTACTCCTACTAGAAGTAGGATTCCTCCCCCTTGGCGCGCCCCATGTAGGCCGGGCTCCTCCTCCCTCCCTCCTTTATATACATGGGGAGGGGCACCCCATAGACAAACAAGTTGATTTCTTAGCCGTGTGCGGTGCCCCCCTCCATAGTTACACACCTCGGTCATATTGTCGTAGTGCTTAGGCGAAGCCCTGCGTCGGTAACGTCATCAACATCGTCACCACACCGTCGTGCTGACGAAACTCTCCCTCGGCCTCAACTGGATCAAGAGTTCGAGGGACGTCACCGAGTTGAACGTGTGCAAATTGCGGAGGTGCCGTTCGTTCGGTACTTGATCGGTTGGATCGCAAAGACGTTCGACTACATCAACCGCGTTACTAAATGCTTCCGCTTTCAGTCTACGAGGGTACGTGGACACACTCTCCCCGCTCGTTGCTATGCTTCTCCTAGATAGATCTTGCGTGATCGTGGAATTTTTTTTGAAATACTACATTCCCCAACACGCGGTACTGCCGCGGACAGCGCGGAAGAACTTTTTTACTTTCACATCTCATCATGGTAGTACCGCTTGACTCACAATCACGTCATTTTGTCACACCCAATCTCATTTCTACTTTGTTTTGTTCTTTGCCTTGGTATTTGCAATAATCTTTCTTGTTCTTCTTGTTTTGTTGCGTTTTGTGTCATAGGTGGTGGCTCAGGTTTCGATGATCGACGCTCGAATCCCGCCCGCAATACGGGGTCCAAGCATCTTCGCAACCCAGATGTTCCAGAGGGGTCCAATGCCCCTCAACGCAATGTCAAGACATCAGCTTCGAAGATCAAGTAGCCAGCTGTCAGCATGGATGAGATGCCTCAAGGAGAGTTTCTGATTCGGAGGAAGCTCAACCCCTATGTCAAGCCTAGAGAAATCAGCAGGGGCAATGACTTATTTTGGACCAAGCAACAACTTCTTATCTATCTAGATGTGATCAAGGCCAAGCAGAACATCTATGTGCATGCTCAGTGGATTGACATGGAGCACCTGAAGAAGAACCGTGTATATTTCGGTGAGCCCCTAGATTTGGTGGAGCGGTTTGGCATTGAGGAGATCCTCACATTCCACTCAGACATTGTGGCTCAATTCTTTGCTTCCGTTCATTTCCACACGGATGAGAAGCGGACCATGACATGGATGACGAATGGCAAGAGGATGTCTGCTGAGTGGAAGGAGTTCATGGATTTGCTGCATGTTCGTGATGAGGGGCTGGATGTGCCCGTTGGTGTCCGCCCGCATGCCAACCCCGAGTCTGCTAACAAGAACAAGCTCCAACCCTATCTTGTTGAGAAGTCTTTACCCAATGGCAAGAAGACTTATGTGTTGAACCAGTTTCTTGACATCATGCACCGGATCTTCCACAACACTCTTGTCCCTCGCATAGGCGACAAGGACAAGGTGCATTCCTATCTAGTGGACATGATGCTTATCTGTGAGGAAGCTCGTCTTCAACAACCTGATCCACTTGATGTTTCTCATATCATGTGGTGCGAGCTTCAGTTTGCGATATTCCATCGTAAGGTGCCCATCTATGGCCCATATTTGCACCTCTTGATCTCGACGACTTGGGATAAGCTCTTCCCATAGGAGGATTTTGATGCTCCTAACTGGATCCGCCATGAGCCCATCCGGCTTCGCCAGAAGAACAAGTGAGCCAACACCACCACCAAGGCTGAGGCAGAAGCTGCCCGTATGGATGTTGATGAGGATGAGTATGAGTTTGAGGAGGAGAAGGCGGATGACGGTTCTGAGGGGTATGCCCCTCCCTCTGCTGAGCCATCATGGGCTAAGAAGCTCAAGGCCAAGATGAAGGCTCTGTTTTGCATGCAGGCCAAGGGACAGTACAAGGCCCATGTGAACGCCAAGATGGCTCGTCATCGCGACAAGGCTATTATGAGGCAGGTTGGTCTTGAGGTTGTGAATGGCTCTGAGGAGATGATCACAAATGAGGATTCATGGACCAGACAACACTGCAGGTGGACTGAGTCTGAGGAGGATAATGCATTTCCTTCTTCATCTCGTGCTGCTGAGGAGTCCAAGGAGGAGGAACACGACTGGTGATGCACTGGAGTTCTACCACCACCTGTGTCTTAGGTGTCCTCTCTGTCTTTTTGGTGTCTCGATGCCAAAGGGGGAGAGAGTATAGGATTAGCATTTGTGTCTCTTTGCTTTTGTTGCTTTCGTTTCGTTGAACCTTCATTGCTTTGGTTTGTGTTTATGTGTGTGTGAGACCTGGAGACTCTATCATATGGTGTGAGACATATGCCCTCAAGCTTACCGTTTATTGTCTAGTATGTTTAGTAGTTTGTGAGATCATATTACCTTGTGCCCTCTTACTTCATGCTCACTTAGAATACCTTGCTTCCATGCTTAGTGCTCATTAAATTGTTGCAAGGTGTGCCTCGTTTATAAAATATAGGGGGAGTGTTGATCCTAGTGTGTGTGTTGTGCAGTCCAAAGCATATCCATAGAATGCACACATCTAGGGGGGGCCTGTCTATATTTTATAGATTGTGGGGTTTGCTTTTGTTCATTCTTATCCCTATATGCAAATCCCGTATTGTCATCAATCCACCAAACAGGGGGAGATTGTAAGGGCATATTTCCTCCCTATGTGGTTTTGGTGATTAATGACAATACTATTGCAGACTAATCGTGTGCATTGAGCATTTCAGATATATCATGTCTAAGCACAAGACAATTCGCTGCCCCTCGAAGCTTATCTAAGACGGCAGTTCTCTACGTTTCTTTTCGGTGGAATTGAGTCGTAGGAAAGTCGTACTATTAAGAGGGGGTCCGCTTCGGAAAGGTTAGGGTGGAATCAACATGCACACATCTGTTCCTTTGCACCACCTTTCCTTGCTTCGATGGAGCACCTTTCGTTTATCCTTGTCTATGCAAAATGAAGGTTGTCATGTGCTATAGCGTCTGGGGCATGCGGTAGTACTGCTCAAGGGAGCAGTAGTACCACAGTAGTATGCGGTAGTACCGCTCCGGCAAGTGGTAGTACCGCGCCCTGCCAGCGGTAGTACCGTTGCCTCCAGCCCAATCACTAGGGCACACGGCAGTAGGCGCGGATGTAATTTTTTACTTCCGCCCCTACGCGGTAGTACCGCTCCCTGTGAGCGGTAGTACCGCGTCAGACTTTTGCGTAGTCTCAAACTCAGCGGAAGTAGTCACGGACATAATTTATTCCGTCTGTGCTTTTCCCAGTCCAGTTGAGCCCTGCCTTGCAGTAGTACCGCAAGGGCGCGCGGTAGTACCGTTTCGGCGGTTCTATCGTTCGCTGCCCTGTGCAACAAGGCCTCGCCTGGTCACTGCCGCACCAGCGGTAGTACCGCACTGGCCTGCGGTAGTACCGCGACCAGTTGCGGTAGTACCGTGACCCCGTGCGTGCGGTAGTACCGCTTGTCGCGGGCTAAGTAAGTGGGTAATAGTTGGATCTTTTCCACCACTATATAAAGGGGGTCTTCTTCCCCAAGAAGACCGCCTCTTCCCTCCGTAAGCTCCATTGTTGCTCAAAGCTCCATTTTCGCACGGTCCCTCTCCCTAGCCAATCAAACTTGTTGATTCTCCAGGGATTGGTTGAGAAGGCCCCGATCTACACTTCCACCAAGAGAAATTTGATTCCCCCCACTAATCCCTTGCGGATCTTGTTACCCTTGGGTGTTTGAGCACCCTAGATGGTTCAGGTCACCTCGAAGCCATATTCCATTGTGGTGAAGCTTAGTGGTGTCGTTGGGAGCCTCCAATTAAGTTGTGGAGACGGTCCCAACCTTGTTTGTAAAGGTTCGGTTACCGCCTTCAAGGGCACCAATAGTGGAATCATGACATCTCGCATTGTGTGAGGGCGTGAGGAGAATACGGTGGCTTTAGTGGCTTCTTGGGGAGCATTGTGCCTCCACACCACTCTAATGGAGACGTGCTTCCTCTCAAAGGGAAGGAACTTCGATAACACATCCTCGTCTCCACCGGTTCCACTCTTGGTTATCTCTTACCTTTACTTGTGCAAGCTTATATTGTGTTGTATCCCTTGCTTGCTTGTGTGCTTGTTGTTGTTGCATCATATAGGTTGCTCACCTAGTTGCATATCTAGACAACCTATTTTGATGCTAAGTTTAATTTAGTAAGGAAAAGCTAAAAATTGTTAGTTGCCTATTCACCCCCCTCTAGTTAACCATATCGATCCTTTCACTACTGTTACCACTGCTATTAAATTATCATACTGTTATGCTACTGATAACTCTGTTGCAGATATTTAGTTCTCCATGTGTGATTGGATTGAAAACTCAACTAATAATACTTGAAAATATTCTTTGGCTCCCCTTGTGTTGAATCAATAAATATGGGTCGAATACTCTACCCTCGAAAGTTGTTGTGATCCCCTATACCTGTGGGTTATCAACCTACAAAAAATCTTCTTTATCTAAAGCTTCGCATACTACTAGAAGATTCCGAAGCCACATCACTGACTATGAAATCATCTAAAGGCAAAATTCTGAATCGCAATCCTCCTTCGGCTGATTCCGACGTGTCGAGTTCGTCTGATCAGCCTCTAGCCAAGTTACTCGAAGGGAAATCTGCTGCTGCTCACGTCGAAGAAATTATGCCTCCAGTTACCTCTAAGGAAGAAGAAAACACCTCTGACAGTTCATCTGGAGATGCCTCTAAGTGAACCATGTTCTGCGCTTCTTTGCCCATGTTATTTGTCACCTTTTTGCCACTTGCTGACAAAAGGGGACATAATTACATCGAGTTTTGATAGATTTTGCTTTCTGGTGTTTAGTTGGATTTGTTTTTTCTCTCGAGTTTGCAACTTTTGCTCTCTGCTTATTTGTACTATGTTGTAAAACTCTCGGTAACTTCTGTGTCATAATGTCAATAACCCCTACTACACCATGTTTCTCAAAGTATCTCTTTTGCAGATGGAAAGAGTTTTAGAAGTTACAAATGATTGCACTATTCACTGGATTTTCTTCATCGGTGTGAATCGTTAACTCTCAATTGAGTGAAACTTCCCCATATGCATCGTATATTGCAGGAGATTATATCTCAAATTTCTTTTCCCTGCATACATTCAGGGAAGCTTATTTCATCAACGATAATAGTAACACTTTCTCGCTATTGATTGATTTACTTTCCGCATATCTATCCTTCTTCGAGATTATCTGTTTTGTTAACGATCATCAAAAAATGGGGAGATTTTTGGTGCAATAATTTGCCTCCTCATGTTTTGGAAATTGTTGACGTAAACAGTAAGGGCGTGATGTGTTTGCGTGTGCACACAGAGTGACAGGTCCCTGAAGTTGCGAGGAGTTTGGTACAAACTCTAAAGATAATCTCATGCGTGGTAGCGAGGATTATCACCAAAGATTATGTTGTCGAGAGTGACCCCCAATAATTGTTGACGCAAAGCAATTGATTCGATGTCTGTCCACAGAATTTGACTGCAGCCGAGACATTCAGGACAAAGTTAAGTTGTAGCATTTTTCTTCTTTCTCTTTATGGAGTCATAGGACCACCGTAGTATTAAGTGGGGTATAGTGTTCAAAGCTTTGATTCTCTGATACTAAACCCAAATCATATGTGTGTTGAGAGAGAAATCTCTTTATGTTTAGAGCAAATACTTGCCAACAAGAGACTGTGATCTTCTTCGTTGCGAGAGATTTGTCACAGACCGAAGATTTAGCATTACTTGTTCCTTAAATAATGTTACCATTGCTTCCAAGATCCGACCATTGAGAATGTATCGGTTGGCCATTGGCTGGACCAAAAATGGTCATTTCCCATCAGGGAAGGTTGTGGCTATAAATAGCCACCCCGCAACGGCTTTGCCTGGCGGCTGCTCTATTTGATTGCGAGAAGTTTGTCGAGAAACCTTCTCTCCTGGGTGGTTTGAGTTTAAAATCCACTGAGAGAAAACCCAGAGCCGAAAAAGTATGTAGTGCTTTAGCATCACTCGAATCTAAGTCCAGTACGCTCTACCTATTACTCTTGAGAGTTGCGAACTCTCTAGATGATTAGGTGTCAATTTCTTCAGAGACCAAGAGTGATTGTGGTTCTCAAAGAAGAAGTTTGTAAAGGTTCAGAGATAACCTCAAGTATCTACCACGAGTGATCGACATTGGTTGATGAACCAATTGTCGAGGAGAATAGGGCCAAGAGAGTTTATCTTCCGTGTTAAGTCACAACCCCTCCAACCAGACGTATCTCTTTTTCAGAAGGGTGAACTGGTCTACCAAATTCATTGTCGCCATTGAGCCTCACTAGTTATCTCTACACCTATTTTCATTCGTTCTGTGTTGTATGATAGGTTTCGATCATGCGATTCTCTTCAACACATGCAGTTAATTCATGTTCGCTAGTTTGCATTCGCTCACTGCAGTCTATTTTCATTCGCTCGGTTGTTGGGTTCCAAGAGTTTTGAAGTTTCCGATGAAATTTTAAAACTCCCATTCACCCCCTTTGGTATACAATCTTCGTTCCTACAACTCCCTCGCCTGTCTCTCATTATCCATGACCAGCCCTCCTCCGTGTCAATGGCGACATTACCACTGTCCCCTATGTAGCATTGATTTTCATGCAGTTGCATTCGATTTAGCATGGATTGTAGATTGCACCTATTCGATTCAAGGTTAGGATTCAATTTGTGACTAATTGAATCGATTCTAATTAGGGATTTGAGGGTTTTCACACACACACACACACACACACACACACACACACACACACACAGCGTAGGAATTTTGAGGGTTTGAACAAACCCTCGAGTTGATTCGAGGCTTTTCACATGCACATGGTAGGAATTTCGAGGGTTTTCATACATGGTAGGTAGGAATTTTGAGGGTTTTAACAAACAGTCGAATCAAATCCAGGGTTTGCACACACAGGTAGTAACCTACGTTCAAGCTTGTAGTCATCCACCTCGAGGGGCATTATAGAGCACCCAGGCCGAGAAACCATCACCACCATTTCCAACGCATGCCCCTCCTCCTCCTCATTGGAATCTTCCAGAACGATCTTGATCATACATGTAGTACATTTTTTATTTGATAACTAGTTCAGATGTGTATGTTTAGTGCACATTGACAAGATCGTCATGGAGGCAACGATAAGGCTAGCAAGGAGGTCACCGCTGACAGGAAGGGCAAGGAGGTCGCCGCTGATGGGAAGGGCAAATGGATTGTCTCAGGTAAGAAGGGCAAGCTGATGCTGCAGATTTGTAGCCCCTCAAAGAGGGTTAAGAAGTAGACCATTAGCAGGAGAATGTCGTCCCAACACACTTTTGCAAGACCGTCTTTGGACCTAAATTGGAGGTTCTGCATATGCCCCTGCCTTTAGCAAGCACCTTGTCCCCATCCTAGAGATGTTCATGTTGATGATGAACAACGACTGCACCTGAAAGGTCATCACCCAGATGATCGGTGACAGGCTCACCCTTGATAAGGGTTGGGCCGCCTTCTGTGTAGCTCACAAGGTCAGGATCGGGTGCTCCTCACCTTCAAGCTGGCGAGTCCCACGAACTTCAAGGTCACCGTCTTCAATGACGATGGCATTGAGACGGTGGCAAAGTGTGGTCCGCATCACAAGGCATTTGACATGGATGCTGGTTCTTAGGATGGGATCACTGCTATCTCTGCTATGTTAACTAGATAATACCATGCGCGTTGCTGTGGGAATGCATAGACACACAACTATAGAAATACATGCAAAAAATTAAAACTAGTTGCTATGCAGCTCACGGGTTATCGTCAAAATAAGGAAATGACACCAAGCATCCATATAAAAAGTGGTTTGAATACTTGTAAGCTGTGGACAACTCTTACAATTTGTTGTGATCCTTAACACTCCATATGAGAGATGAAAAGTTTTATGTGAAAGTTTTATGTTTTCTATAGAAGAATGAAAAGTTCAGTTAGAAACTTAGAATCGATAAAACCAACCACCAGAAATAATTTGGAACAACATTAACCACAAAACGGTCATCTTTAAGTTTGTGATCACACATTACTAAAAGAAGTGGCATGGATGGAAGTATTATAATAATACTAAGTGACACGATGTTTTTAAAGTAAAACTAATTGAAGCACGAGGTATCCTAAAGCATCGAGCAGCTACATTGAACACTAAATCTATAGGTATAATCTTCAACAAATAAGTGGACAAAGGTCTAACCTTAGTTATGAATTCTCACAAACAAATAATGAATGTGTCATCTTTGCCACGTCAGACACGTGGCCATCAGTGTTAATTGGATGTGATTTGCTCTTAAAATATCCCTCTCTTGTATGGATACTAAATTTAGTTCTAGACCCAATGGAGGATGAAAATATTGTAGGATGTGAGCACTAAACCATGATACTAACATGAAACAATTATTTAAGATTCAAAGAAGTGACATCTTCTTATTGTGTCGGCTCTTCTTGAATAAGCAAGAAAAAACATATCTTACAGTAACCTGTTGGATGGAGCAAATTGCAGACGCTCATATAATGTTGTCAGAAACATAATAGTCCAAATTCAGAGGAAAGTAATTGTACCACAGTGAGTATAATGCAGCATAACCTGTAACAAATATAGCAAAGTGAAAGGCTTAATTGGGGATGAACAAAATTCAGTCTGACACCAAAATATATCCTATACATGTTTCCAGAAAAAGAGGCGTCACTATTACATACAACATGGCCTGCTTGATGCATCATGCCATCAATATGATTGCCGAAAAGGCATGAGAAAAACAAAGGCACATATTAGCAATCAAACGCTTGTGTGGGACAAACTGAAAATAATAATCAAAATCACACTTTGTAATATGAAAAGGATATGTTGCCTGATGTCCCATTGAAAGAGCAACTCTATGAAATCCGTGCATGAGCATGCGGTGTTGATAGCCTCGACCAGGAGTGTCAACAGCGTGGGGAAGTCTGTCAGGCCCAAGATGCGATTCTATCCCGATCACGTGACGCTTACGTGATTGGGGCACAACCGCATTTCGGGCGCTTAGCAAGATGGATATCATTACATCGTACCATTACATACATACATGGGGGATAGAACAATACATACAAGTCACATGAATACAACAACATCAATACAAGACATCCGACTACGGATGCAAACATGAAAAGCACAACGACATCCATCTGCTATCCCAGGCTGCCGACCCGGAACCAAACCCAAGATGATGAAGAAGAAGAAAGAACTCCAAAAGGGACACGACGCTCTCACGTCAAGTCATCGGAAACCTGCACCTGCAACTGTTGTTGTAGTATCTGTGAGCCACGAGGACTCAGCAATCCCATAACCATGGGTAACAAGACTAGCAAAGCTTAATGGGTAAGGAGAGGTAAAGTGGTGAGGTTGCAGCAGCGGCTAAGCAATATATGGTGGCTAACTTACGAGTACAAGAATAAGATGTGCATCTACACTAACGCTCGCAAACTAGTAGTGATCGCTAAAGATCCTGAACTACGTATGAGTCAAACATAACCCCACCGTGTTCTCTTCTCAAAGTGAAAAGAGACAGTCACGGTTACTCACTCAGTTGTGTGTTTTAACTCGGATCCTCTGTCAAGTTTTCTACAACTGGACATTAACAAATTCCAATCTGCCACATAACCGCGGGCACGGCTTTCGAAAGATCATAACCCTGCAGGGGTGTCCCAACTTACCCATCACAAGCTCTCACGATCAGCAGAGATAATAATAATATTACCCCTTATCTTAGGGAAGGCCCGATCAGACTCGGAATTCCCGGTGCACAAGACATTTCGACAATGGTAAAACAAGTCCAGCAAGACCTCCCGGTGTATTGACACCCTGATAGTAGCCGCGCGTATCTCGTCTCAGGCCACGACCGGATGGGCGATGCTACAGGTAAAACCAGCCCTCGGGTTTCCCCAAGGTGGCCCTGCAGGACCCCGTTTGGGACCAACACCATCAGTACTGGCCCCCCTGCTATGTAGAAAAGAATCCTCGAGGGCGCGACCCCCTATGCAAATTTAATTAATTAATTAAGTTGTTATTATGAGGCAAATTAAAACCAATGTTGGGCCTTGCTGGAGGAGTTTTATTCAAAGACGAAGTGTCAAGGGGTCCCCATATACCCAACCGTGTAAGGAACGCAAAATCAAGGAACATAACGTCGGTTTATCAGCTCCTAAGGTGGCATGAGTGGAACAAAACACCGAGCAAAAGGCCAAGCCTTCCACCCATGCCCAGTATATAGGTGTGTTAAATAATAATAATATATATTGTGATATTCCCAAAGCATCAAGTTCCAACATGGAACAATCTTCATCTTCACCTGCAACTAGCGACGCTATAAGAGGGGCTGAGCAAGCGGGTAACATAGCCAAACAACGGTTTGCTAGGAAGGTGTCAAAGGTTAGAGGTTTCATGGCAACAAGGAGAGGCTAACAAAATGATGGGTAGCGCGACACATAACGATAGCATCGAGACAACTAAGCATGGCAATGACAGTAAAGGTATCCAAGGTGATGGTCATCTTGCCTGAGATCCCGCAAGGAAAAATAACAGATCCGTGAAGTAGACGAAGAAGAAGCCTCGAAGACGAACCACATGTAGTCGAACGAATCCTCACGATCGCAATGGAAAAGACTAGCGAGAAGAAACACACCACAAGGTAAACACCCAACACAAGAACATGACAAGATGCTCAACCAAGTATGATGCAAGACAAATCTATATGATGCAAAACATGGCAAGGGGTGAAGCACACAAGAACAACACAAACCAACAAGTTTAAATGAGGCCGGAATCAACATATAACAAATCCGGTAAGTCCTCATATGCATAATTTGAAAGTAGTCCAGATCTAAACAAACCTTAAGTTAAAGTTGTTAAACAGCAGGTTAACATGCACCATGATGATCTACTCGAAATTCTAGACAAGTTTCATATAAAGTTTGTTTAATTCGAAGCTACGTCCTAGAAGATATGAGCAAAACAAGTCAAGCATGGCAACGGTGCAAGATGCACCCAAACATCAAGCAAACACACTCCAAACATGAAAACAACACTATAATATTCTTCTACATGCAAAATCACACAAGTTCCATATAAGACACGCTCAAAACGGAGCAACGGGCTAGAAGTTAAGAGCAAAACAAGTTACAATGCAAAGCTGAAGTTAACAGCCACATAGCAACTTTGGAGCAAGGTAAATACATGCTACAACACCCAAACATGATAACAAGAAGCATGGATGTGAAATAGACATGGTACTTAACAAGCATGAACTTAGAACACACCCAAAAGCTTGATGGAACACACTTAACTAAGCATGGCAAGTTACAATAAATTTATCCAGACCTAGTCAAAATCTGGGAAGGCAAAAACATCATCACGATGTTTCCTTCGGAGGCACAAAACAACAAGCATATCAACTCTACTAAGCATATAAATATCATGGACATGTAATAGACATAGCATACATCAAACAACTCCATTGGATCATCTCCATAGGAGGCATGGATCAATAACAACAAGCTTCACCAAATTGAACATGCTGATAAAATCCTGACAGGTAAAATTTATAGCAACTTGAGAGCAAGAAATAAATAAGCTACAGCAGGCCAAATATGCAAGCAAGGGCATGAATTGATAGACAATAACATGGACAACAAGACATGATCATTGGCCACTCCAAAACAAGCATGGATTTGAGTGGGGCATCAAGAAAACATAGCATCAGGTTAAACAGATTCCAGACTTAGTAGTTTTTCCACTAAGTATAAAACAACAACATCGACATGGCATGTTTACAAGCTTGTTTAAGTTACCTCAAGGCATATCATGGAAAGTGGATTGCACCACAGCAAAGACCATACGATTGTGCTTCTAAAACATATTGACATGTGGCAAGAAGACAATCACACCAATAGCAATGAGCAAGTCAAAACATCATCTCACAACAAGTTTCAGCACTTAACAGCCAAATGCACTTTTTCAACAGAGATTGACATGGCAAGATGGAACCTAACATGAATGCTACCGCAACCAACATGTAGATCACTTCACAATGAACATTTTGACATATCATACGCTCCATTTGGATAAACATGCACAAAGTTACAAGCATCACAAGTATGCAACAAAATTATAGTTAACATCATTTTTAAACTTATATCACTCTTGCAACGATGATTAGAGCATCAAGATGAACTCAAACAAGCATGCCACAATGGAACAAAGTGAAGAGCATATCACCACGATCATTTTGACATATCATTCACTCAATTTGGACATACACACAAAAAGTTACAGCCATGCAAAGTATGCAACAAAATATGATAGAAAAAGGACTTAGCCTTTTTTTTGACAATGAAAAAGTGAGCGCAGTATACTATATTACGCACTAGGCGGGGGATAGCAGGGCGCTCACCATTGGGCCGGGCCCAACTTGGTGAAAAGGAGGCCTGTCCGGGCGGCGGGGAAGATGGGCCGGAGGGGAAGGGCCCTGGCCCACAGGCGAAGGAGCGGACCGAGCCTTGCTGGAGGAGGAGGCTGGCCTGGGCCCTGGAGCTGGGCCGACGCTAGCGGACCTCGCGTGGTCTGGGTCGGCGAGGCCAGTTGGCCCAGGCGGTGTCGCGCACCCACGCACGCAGGGACAAGGCAGGGCGCGCCGACGGTGCGAGGCTCGGCGACGCCGGGCGGATCTCCTGCGAGCGAAACGGCACGAGACGGCGGGATCGGGGCGGCGCCAGCCCAGATCCGGAGGAGACGGTGGCGGATCCAGTTTATATTTGCATAGGGGGTCGCGCCCTCGAGGATTCTTTTCTACATAGCAGGGGGGCCAGTGCTGATGGTGTTGGTCCCAAACGGGGGTCCTGCAGGGCCACCTTGGGGAAACCCGAGGGCTGGTTTTACCTGTAGCATCGCCCGTCCGGTCGTGGCCTGAGACGAGATACACGCGGCTACTATCAGGGTGTCGACACACCGGGAGGTCTTGCTGGACTTGTTTTACCATTGTCGATGCACCGGGAATTCCGAGTCTGATCGGGCCTTCCCTAAGATAAGGGGTAATATTATTATTATCTCTGCTGATCGTGAGAGCTTGTGATGGGCTAAGTTGGGACACCCCTGCAGGGTTATGATCTTTTGAAAGCCGTCCCGCGGTTATGTGGCAGATTGGAATTTGTTAATGTACGGTTGTAGAAAACTTGACAGAGGATTCGAGTTAAAACACACAACTGAGTGAGTAACCGTGACTGTCTCTTTTCACTTTGAGAAGAGAACACGGTGGGGTTATGTTTGACTCGTAGGTAGTTCAGGATCATTAGCGATCACTACTAGTTTGCGATCGTTTGCGTAGATGCTCATATTATTCTTGTACTCGTAAGTTAGCCACCATATATTGCTTAGCCGCTGCTGCAACCTCACCACTTTACCCCTCCTTACCCTTTAAGCTTTGCTAGTCTTGTTACCCATGGTTATGGGATTGTTGAGTCCTCGTGGCTCACAGATACTACAACAACAGTTGCAGGTGCAGGTTTCCGATGACTTGACATGCGAGCGTTGTGTCTCTTTTGGAGTTCTTTCTTCTTCTTCATCAGTCTTGGGTTTGGTTCCGGGTCGGCAGCCTGGGATAGCAGATGGATATCGTTGTGCTTTTCATGTTTGCATCCGTAGTCGGATGTCTTCTATTGATGTTATTGTATTCATGTGACTTGTATGTGTTGTTGTATCCCCCATGTATGTATGTAATGGTACGATGTAATGATATCCATCTTGCTAAGCGCCCGAAATGCGGTTGTGCCCCAATCACATAAGCGTCACGTGATCGGGATAGAATCGCATCTTGGGCCTGACAAAGTCGTCTTTGCTGATCGATGCAGACTCCTCAACGATTGTCACCGGCGACAGCGGCCACAAAGCAAGCAACGACACGAAGATGCCTCATTGGTTGTGTCTTAATCAACGACTGTGTTACCGGCGATAGAACGGCGACCCAACCCACGTCCCAATTCCCAAAGAGATGGAGGTGAGGCAAACCAGTGGTCGTGCTTGGCAATTATGGACAGAGAGGCGGGATGAAGAGGTAATCGTAGCAGTTCATCCACCCAACGAAATGCCCGGCTAGATTATGGAGAAGATAGAGAGGCCAGAGGGAGAGGTAATAGCCAGTTCTTCCACCCAACTAAATACCCAACTAAAGAGGTAATTAATACCCGGTGGAATGCTGCATGCCTGCATGTCCCAAGCTGGGTTACGCTGGGGGGGGGGAGGTTGCATTGTGTGTCACATCTACGTACAGAATACATGTACACATGATGAGAATGGCTGATGTGGCTAGATGATGATGTGTACATGCTGCATGTTGAGATAATTGGTAGTAGTGGGGATCAACTTTTTAAGAATGTAAGATTTAGTTTGAAGACTATGTGGTACTGTTGTCATGCTAGCCTATTTCAATTGGTATGGCAGTCATGGTAATGGTTATGCTATATATGTTGATGATGTGTGTACTGGTAACCTCACCACTCTTAAAAGAGATCACCACATCACTTGTGTTGTATATAACCAAACAACATCTCTTTGCATCTCGGTAGAACATGCAAACAACCAAACATCGGTGCCTATGTTGCTGCTTAGCCATGCTGAGGGGGATGTAGGCAAACAAACAATGTGCAAAACTTGATTTTTTACTTGTATTCACGCAACTAGGCTTAGGTTGTGTTTGGTTGCCTGCATATAGGCCAACCAGGCCCGCACGAGAAGATGGTGGCCCGTTTGGTTGGGTGTGTTCACTGTTGGGCCTACATAGCACGAAACTTAAAGCACCTCCGGGCCTGTCTCGCTGGGAACACTAGGATCAACAGTTTCTCCAAAGCCAGGCCCGCACGATGCACGTTGGCGGCAGGGCTTGCACGCGAGGAGCCACTCTCGAGAAGCTGCTTTGTTTCCCGAAATGCCGACAATTATTACCCTCACCACACCCTCTCCCCTCTCTCCACTCTCACCGACGGCGGCAGTGGCGATGACTTTTAGCAGATCAGAGAACAGCAAGGCGACCTCCGGCCCCTTCACGAGCAACCGCATCATCACCTCCCGCACTAGGGCAATGTCAGTAATCACTTTTTTCACCTCCTCACGTACTCATTCACATTTGATTCACATTTAGGTTCGACCTGCGTTAGGGGAATGGGGAATCGGGGTAAATAGCCATATGAGTGATCATAACATCGTCATGTCGTACTACCGATGGATTTGAGGTTACCGGTCGGGATTGAGTACAAGGGTAATGGGGATTGGGGGTAATCTTACATAGTAGTCCTGGATCTTAGCCTTGGCAACCCTGGAGGCGGTTGGAGCGGTGGGTGCCCTTGCCCTTGTTCTTCTCCTTGATCTTCACCACCGCCTCTTCTTCCTCGCCGAGTCCAGTTCAATTGGCATGCTTCGGTATCCTGGCTCCAGCGCCCGTACAACCATCGCCATCGCAACTTCTTCTTCCACCTCCATCACCACTACTTCTTGTTCCTCCTCCACTGCCACCATAGTCCTTGCCATCAAGTATGCTGCGGCACAATGGGCATGAGGAAGCATGTACCCTCTGTACTTGGCCCACCTTGCCCACTGTCAAGCGTCGCTGGAGTCGGCATGATTCATGGGCGAGTGGAGGATGTCGACTGACATATCACCCTTCATTGGGTCCGGAATCATCATCTTCTAACTCCTCAAGCGTGGCCTTCTTCACCACACCCTCTAACTCTTTGTGCATGTCTGACATGCTGCTAAAGTGTTGGGAACGTAGTATTTTCAAAAAAATTCCTACGATCACGCAAGATCTATCTACCAGATGCATAGCAACGAGAGGGGAGAGTGTGTCTATGTACCCTCGTAGACCAGGAGCGGAAGCGTCAAGTGACGCGGTTGATGTAGTCGAACTTCTTCGCGATCCAACCGATCAAGCACCGAACGTACGGCACCTCCGCGTTCAGCACACGTTCAGCTTGATGACGTCCCACGAGCTCTTGATCCAGTTGAGCTTCACGAGAGAGTTTCGTCAGCACGACGGCGTGGTGACGGATATGATGTATCTACCGGCGCCGGGCTTCGCCTAAGCACTGCAACGGTATGACCGAGGTGTGTTTCTGTGGAGGGGGCACCGCACACGGCTAAAACAATTCAACTTGTGTGTCCTAGGGTGCCCCCCTGCCCCCGTATAAAAGGAGCAAGGGAGAGGCCGACCCTAGAGGGGGCGCGCCAAGTGTGGGGAGTCCTACTAGGACTCCCAAGTCC
This sequence comes from Secale cereale, assembly GCA_902687465.1. Classification (NCBI taxonomy): domain Eukaryota; kingdom Viridiplantae; phylum Streptophyta; class Magnoliopsida; order Poales; family Poaceae; genus Secale; species Secale cereale. The sequence goes on along the minus strand of LR738713.1, from coordinate 254,824,311 downwards.
TAGTAGGATTCCCCTTTCCTTTCCGGAGTAGGAGAGAAGGAAAGAGGTGGAGAGGGAGAAGGAAAAGGGGGCTGCACCCCTTGTCCAATTCGGACCAGAGGGGGGGTGCGCGCCTCCTTCCTTTTGGCCTTTCTCCTCTATTCCCGTATGGCCCAATAAGGCCCATATACTCCGAAAAATACCTGAATCACTCGGAACCTTTCCGATGTCCGAATATAGTCGTCCAATATATCGATCTTTATGTCTCGACCATTTCGAGACTCCTCGTCAGGTCCCCGGTCTCATCCGGGACTCCGAACTCCTTCGGTACATCAAAACTCATAAACTCATAATACCGATCGTCATCAAACGTTAAGCGTGCGGATCCTACGGGTTCGAGAACTATGTAGACATGACCGAGACTCATCTTCGGTCAATAACCAATAGCGGAACCTGGATGCTCATATTGGCTCCTACATATTCTACGAAAATCTTTATCGGTCAAACCGCATAACAATATACGTTGTTCCTTTTGTCATTGGTATGTTACTTGCCCGAGATTCGATCGTCGGTATCTCTATACCTAGTTCAATCTCGTACCGGCAAGTCTCTTTACTCGTTCCGTAATACATCATCTTGTGACTAACTCATTAGTCTTTTGCTTGCAAGGCTTATTATGATGTGCATTACCGAGAGGGCCCAGAGATACCTCTCCGACACTCGGAGTGACAAATCCTAGTCTTGATCTATGCCAACACCACGAACACTTTCAGAGACACCTGTAGAGCATCTTTATGATCACCCAGTTACGTTGTGACGTTTGATAGCACACAAGGTGTTCCTACGGTATTCGGGAGTTGCATAATCTCATAGTCATAGGAACATGTATAAGTCATGAAGAAAGCAATAACAGTAAAACTAAACGATCATAGTGCTAAGCTAACAGATGGGTCTTGTCCATCACATCATTCTCCTAATGATGGGATCCCGTTGATCAAATGACAACTCATGTCTATGGTTAGGAAACATAACTATCTTTGATCAATGAGCTAGTCGAGTAGAGGCATACTAGGGACACTCTGTTTTGTCTATGTATTCACACATGTACTAAGTTTCCGGTTAATACAATTCTAGCATGAATAATAAACATTTATCATGATATAAGGAAATATAAATAACAACTTTATTATTGCCTCTAGGGCATATTTCCTTCATAAAGTCCTAGCAGACTTCCATGGTGTTCTCCAACTTGGTGCGGTCATCGAGCAAGCACCCGATGAAGAAAGCCCTCCATCCAATGCCCTAAGGGAAGGGGTTGGGGATGGGGTTGGAGTTGCTGCTAGAGTTCATGGCAATGAATAGGAGGAGCAGTGAGCGACAGAGAGATAACTGAGTGGGGTGAAGCACACAAGAACAACACAAACCAACAAGTTTAAATGAGGCCGGAATCAACATATAACAAATCCGGTAAGTCCTCATATGCATAATTTGAAAGTAGTCCAGATCTGAACAAACCTTAAGTTAAAGTTGTTAAACAGCAGGTTAATATGCACCATGATGATCTACTCGAAATTCTAGACAAGTTTCATATAAAGTTTGTTTAATTCGGAGCTACGGCCTAGAAGATATGAGCAAAACAAGTCAAGCATGGCAACGGTGCAAGATGCACCCAAACATCAAGCAAACACACTCCAAACATGAAAACAACACGATAATATTCTTCTACATGCAAAATCACACAAGTTTCATATAAGACACGCTCAAAACGGAGCAACGGGCTAGAAGTTAAGAGCAAAACAAGTTACAATGCAAAGCTGAAGTTAACAGCCACATAGCAACTTTGGAGCAAGGTAAATATATGCTACAACACCCAAACATGATAACAAGAAGCATGGATGTGAAATAGACATGGTACTTAACAAGCATGAACTTAGAACACACCCAAAAGCTTGCTGGAACACACTTAACTAAGCATGGCAAGTTACAATAAATTTATCCAGACTTGGTCAAAATCTGGGAAGGCAAAAACATCATCACGATGCTTCCTTCGGAGGCACAAAACAGCAAGCATACCAACTCTACTAAGCATATAAATATCATGGACATGTAATAGACATAGCATACATCAAACAACTCCATTGGATCATCTCCATAGAAGGCATGGATCAATAACAACAAGCTTCACCAAATTGAACATGCTGATAAAATCCTGACAGGTAAAATTTATAGCAACTTGAGAGCAGGAAATAAATAAGCTACAGCTGGCCAAATATGCAAGCAAGGGCATGAATTGATAGACAATAACATGGACAACAAGACATGATCATTGGCCACTCCAAAACAAGCATGGATTTGAGTGGGGCATCAAGAAAACATAGCATCAGATTAAACAGATTCCAGACTTAGCAGTTTTTCCACTAAGTATAAAACAACAACATCGACATGGCATGTTTACAAGCTTGTTTAAGTCACCTCAAGGCATATCATGGAAAGTGGATTGCACCATAACAAAGACCATACGATTGTGCTTCTAAAACATATTGACATGTGGCAAGAAGACAATCACACCAATAGCAATGAGCAAGTCAAAACATCATCTCACAACAAGTTTCAGCACTTAACAGCCAAATGCACTTTTTCAACAGAGATTGACATGGCAAGATGGAACCTAACATGAATGCTACCGCAACCAACATGTAGATCACTTCACAATGAACATTTTGACATATCATATGCTCCATTTGGACAAACATGCACAAAGTTACAAGCATCACAAGCCTCTAGGGCATATTTCCTTCATAAAGTCCTAGCAGACTTCCATGGTGTTCTCCAACTTGGTGCGGTCACCGAGCAAGCACCCGATGAAGAAAGCCCTCCATCCAATGCCCTAAGGGAAGGGGTTGGGGATGGGGTTGGAGTTGCTGCTAGAGTTCATGGCAATGAATAGGAGGAGCAGTGAGCGACAGAGAGATAACTGAGTGAGGTGGTGGGTTAGTAGTGACTGTGAGGATGAGTAAATAAAGGGGTTTTGGATGATATGTTTTAATGGCGATCAACCTGGGAACTTTGTGCTCTTCATAATGCGTTCTCTTCCTAATGCAGATCGACACGGAGAACAAGGGCAAGTAGGTGGTGCCGCCAATGGAGGTTGTGCCCGAGACGCCTGAGGAGGTGGCCATGGATGAGGATGTGGTGCCGGAGGATCCCTCTAGCGGCAAGCGCCGTAACTACAACCACTGTCAGGAGGAGGGGGGTCCAACCCGCTTCTGCAAGGTGATCCTTGCCCCTCAGCTTGAGTGCATCCCGATGCCACTGGACTTCACCAAGCACTTCCCGGCCATGCTGACAGAGTTTCGACTGCCCCTGGAGGGTGACTGTCAAGCTGACGGACGACAGGGTCACACTTGATCAGGGTTGGGCCCCCTTTGCCGTCGTCCATCATATCAGAATTGGCTACATGGTGACGTTCAAGCTGCTGACGCCCGACACGCTCAAGCTCATTGTCTTCAACGACGCCGCCATTGAGCTGGTAACCAAGTGCGACTGTGCGGGAGGTATGACGACGCCTTCGCCGTGAACATCTAGGATGTCCCTTCCTATGCTCTAGCTGGCTTGGTTTCATATCGTACTGGTTTGCTTTTGAACTGATATGTTTAAGTGTGGCATTGTATCTAAAACTGTGGGTTGCTATGGTTTACAACTATTTTCTCTTGTGTGTCTATGAATTATTCTTCACGTCGTTGTGTGCTGGTAACCTCACCACCTCGCCAAAGAGGTTACCAAACAACATGCGTCGCATGAAACCAAACATCGTGTAGTTGCGTTAGCCAAGCTTATGCGAGTAACCAAACGCTATGGCAAAATTGCTCCCCTAATGCAAGAGGACTAGATGCACGCAACCAAATGAAGTGCAGATGTTAGTTTTCTATCTGTTTTATCTCAGCCAATATTCGTTGAGCAAGACTCCAGTGGCGAGGCTCAATCGGGAAGGCTACCAAACACATCCTTAGTCGGGCTACAAATGCAAAGTGCCCAAAATAGGTGCAGATAGCCTTAACAAAATGTCAAGGGGGTATATATGTAATTATTTCCAAATTACAGGAGTATCCGGAAAGTATTATGGGGGCAGGTCGGCATCACGTGGGCGCTTTGTGTTTCTTCCTACACCCGCAAACCCTCCAAAATCCCCAACACAGCCCAAGAGAGAGGAAGCGAGACCCTTTTCAAAAAAGAAAAAAAGAAGAGAGAGGAAGCGAGAGCCGCCGCGATGCAGCAAGCGATGCCCATGCCGGCGGCGGCGGCGCCAGGGATGCCTCCGTCTGCTGGCCTCAGCACCGAGCAGATCCAAAAGGTTCCCTCTCCCCCGTTCCCCATCTCTGTCGGCTCTCGATAGGGCTGGCGTGCCTCCTTGGTGGGTTTGAAGGGTTGGTTCCCGGCCAAATATTCGATCGGTTGTCGCCCCTACCAGTCGTGGTTTCGTCTGGTGGATTAATAGGGATGGCGTTCTTATTGACCGATATTCATGTGATTTGAATAGCTTTTTTTCTGAGTTAGTTGATATCGGTATTCTCCTTCAATAAATTAATAGTATTATCTCCATCCTTCTTTAACCTTATTTCCATTCCAGCTGCCAATCTTCAAATGTTGCTTTTGTTTTGCAGTTACTAACGACTAAATACTGTGACGCAACCTTTATTGTCTTGCTAGATTCAAACAAGTTTTATTTATTTTTGCTTCGTGCGGGTGAATGTTGATGCATGCACTGCCTAACGGAAATGGAGTATGGTTGGCTTGTTCTACTAACGAAAACCTACATTGTTCGACCAAGTTGCTTTACTCCGGAAAAATGTTGAGAGCAACCCTGGATTTACTCCTTTTGAACTGTTTTCCAAGTTATCAAGGGTGCTCATGCTTATGCTGTGCAACAAACGGACCAAACATTTTCACTCCAAGAATATACTCCCTCCGTTCCTAAATATTTGTCTTTCTAGAGATTTCAACAAGTGACTACATACGAAGCAAAATAAGTGAATCTACACTCTAAAATATGTCTACATACATTCGTATGTTGCAGTCTATTTGAATGTCTAGAAAAGCAAATATTTAGGAACGGAGGGAGTAGTTATATACTTTCGACTCCCAACCTCCAAATGATCTCTAGTTCTTTAGATTTATATACTAATGCTTTGTGGTCTTTTCTTCTTTCTAGTTTTCTAATTCGGGCATTGGGATGATTGAACAAAATCTTTAGTCCTGATCTTTAATCCTCGTGTTTTCATGCAGACCTATAGAAGGTCTAACCGTCTAATGCTGCACTGTGTTGTTTTTGTTTATTTGTATTTTGTTGTTCACCTGGCTTTCTATTTGAATTTACTAACCCTATACACGACCTGTTATAATTATCCATTCCCCTAATTGGCATTATCCATTGTGCAGTACCTGGATGAAAATAAGCAACTAATTTTGGCTATCTTGGAAAATCAGAACCTGGGAAAGCTGGCGGAATGTGCTCAGTATGTAACGGACTGAACCTCTTTTCTGAAGATTATACATTTCAATATGGTCTTTGATTTCGCTAGCTGATGAGCCATTCTGCTTTCCGTCGCATTCTTGCTTTGTATGCACAAAATATAATTATTGTGTTTCTGCTGCCATCTTCAGCTGTTCTTACTTATCTGTTTACATTTATCGTTAGCTAGTACCATTGTTCAAAAACCAGACCAGCTGACGCCCAACAGGCCTACGGTAAGTATTGGAACTGGCTGCTGATCTGTTCAGTTAAAATAAGTAAATGAAGCAGGCAAAAGACTGCCAAAATAATATGCTTGCAAAGAAAATGTCTGCTTGAGCAGCTGAGCTGCCAGTGAATTGAATTGGTACTTCTGCTTTAACACCCTTAGCCATTACCACATGTGATATGATTGATGTGGGTGGTATTCTTTGATGATGGAGTGCTATTTTTTTGTGAACGCAAAAGCACATACTTGAGGTTTGTAAACTGTATGTTTTGCTTGGTGTCTCAAATTTGTCAGAGGTGGCCACTGAACCTAACAAGTTTTTTTGGGTGTCATACAAGGAAATATATTGTTCCAAACATTAATATTGAACTGCAGGTCAACTGTCCAGACTCTAGAGTACCAGTGAAAAAGGTTGAAAGGATCATTGTATGATTATCTTTTAATACTAGTAGTGTAGTGTGTCTTGGCGCCCTGTGTTAAAAGCACCCAGTACAACATGTAAATATGAACACCACCACTAGCTTGTATTCACACAATAGCTACTGGACACACAGAGATTGAATATTGACGGGTGTGTCCCCTACCACTGAACAAATATTCCTCTAGCTGACACACACAGGAAGCCAAACCCTAGTGGTTAAAGGGTCGTCCAACCATCTTCAGTTACCATCCAAGCACCAACTTGGTTCTTTATGTGTCTTAATGTTTTGATCGATAGAGAAGATATCACCTGCAACCTTTGTGCTGTGCCTCTAGGGGATTTACATTGTGTTTGCAACCCAATGCCTCACGGTGTTGGTACCATAAGTTCTGTGTCCTCTCCCTTCCTCGGTTTGAAGACATAAGTGAATGCAGTGGAGGTACATAAAATTGTGGATTTGATAAGTTGTAGTGCATTCAATCAAAACATGTGCATCTTGTGGATGGCTGCGGTTTTCTTAAATATTCATCATAATTTATTACTCCATCTGTTCCTAAATATAAGTCTTCGTAGAGATTCCACTATAAACCACATACGGATGTATATAGATGCATTTTAGAGTGTAGATTCATTCATTTTGCTCCGTATGTAGTCTATATTAAAATCTCTACAAAGACTTATATTTAGGAACGGAGGGAGTACAAGTATGTGATGTTCGTGAACTTAGTATTACTATATGTTTTCCCCTCCAAAGGTTTAGCTGCCTTACTATATATATTATGTTTACTGTTTTGCCTCTGATTTTTTTAAATATTTCCTACACTTGGAAACTACTGCTTGCAATGATTAATAGCGGTAGATATTATACTATAATTTATGTTGAATCATGTAAACTTTAATATTTCGGAACTGGTCAGGCACTTGCTACATCGTGATAACAAATCAAATAGTCCTTCAAATTTGTCCGTACTATTAAAGGGGAGTCCCCGGGCCCCACCAATCGCCGGATCTTCCCACAATTCTCTATTTCCTTTTACCGACCGCAACCCCACCCAGTTTGGTAAGCGCTGATTCAAGTGCCATAATAAACAAATCAATCATCAATAAAAAGTTGTCTCCAGCCGATTCACTACCATACATGACAAATCAATCAGTATATCTACATTTACATCTATCTACTCTACACTGCCTAAAAAAGACATAATGTTCCCATTTTGCTCAACCTTTGTCTGCCTCCCTTCCATGCTTAGCACGCCAAGAAAACCGGGGGGAAACCGGCCCGCTACAACCCACACACCCACGTCAGTCCTCCTCTATATTCCCCCTACACCCTGGGTTTATTTCTTCAAGGTTAATCAAGTCTTTGCTTTTTTAGAGAAAGAGAGAGAGGTTGGTGGAGGAGGAATTATTTAACGGTAAATCGATCAACAATAGCACCTAATGTACATTAGTATTCTAAAGGTATATGTTAGACATGATTGATGTTGAACCATTAGAATGTGTATGCCCCTGTAGCAAGGGACAGTCAATTAGCTAGTCTGAATAAATTTCAAGTTACAACACCACATCTGTTGGAGAAAAAAATTCACTAATGAATGGTTATCATTTGTCGTAGCGTACAACCATCTATGGCATCATGGCGATCCCTTTGCGGTTCAATTGGGGAGATCGACGAGCACGGAGAGCAGAGCTAGCAGAAAGCACGAATTTAACCCAGGTTTGGGCCGCTGTGAAGCGTAAAACCCTTCTCCTGCTTTTGTGTATTGGATGTATGAGCACAAGTACAAGGGAGCGCACGTCCGGCAAGGTTGCACGAGGAAATGCAGCTACACACGTGTTTGTGTAGAGTGTCGACCTTCGGAAAGGTAGCCATGGGCCTCCTTTTATAGACCAAGGGGTCACCACAATGGCAAAATGGCAATTACATAGGGTGGATAGTGGCTACAGTGCCAAATACCTAACTCTGACGAGTTAGGACAAACACATTAATTGCGCCATGATGTGTCACGTTGATGGAGCTCTCTGGCAAGGGCCGTCTCTCCTTCTGTGCCGTTCACCCATCTACCTTTTATTCCTTTGACACGCCCCTGGACGGGTGTCATTAAAGTCATGCCTTCTGGCACTGAGCTGACACGTGCCCAGATAAGGTTCACCTAACTACCTACCTGCTCAACACCTGTTTGACAAGTGACAAGCTGGTCTCTGAGGTGAAGCGGTGGCCAAGTAGTGGGAGCTTGCTGGGCCGTCCTTGCCGGGAATTCCAAGCTTGGTCTTCTAAACCCCTGATCATAAGCTTGGTGCTTTCTTTGTATCTGTCGTCTTAATCTTGGACTTGTCTTTAGTTGTACTCCGGCAAGCCTTGCCGCCAGGGAGGCTGCTACTGCATGTGCATTAGTCTGGGGTACTTAGGGCCCAAACCTTAGTACACCGACACATTACTTCCAACTTCCAAGAGCCATAAAATGTATCTTAACCTCTGCTCCGTATATCTTTGTTTTTCTTGTCAACTGACATTTGTCTTGTTTACATACCTCAGCTTCTTGTGAATAGTTGTAGCTACAAAAGGTTCAAAATTCGTGTAAAGGATTATGAGAAACATCTGCTTTATAAAAATATATAAGTGTAATACGCATATGTGTGCATGACTACACAAATACTTGTGTCCGAAAAGGAGTGCTAGACAAGTGAGAAATATCTAAACTGAAAGATACCAAAATATTTGGTTAAAACTCTTCCATAGTCCTTGTACAGTTGGCAAAAGAGAAATTGCAGGATATCAAAAGTTAACCCTGCCACTAGTTGTATATTTGAACATGAAGGTAGTTGTCCGTTCATTTTCAGAAGTGAATTCTGGCACGAGATGCACTATTTGTGGAAGCGCCGGGTTGCTCTGACTGTGGGGGCACTTACAAGCGGCATCAAGGCCCATGACTATTGTCGTTAGAGCACCCTGTCGTGGTTCTTGCGAAGGTGCTTGTCTGCGCTTTGACAAACTTATTTTAGGTGGTTTCTTCTAGTAGGCAGGAGAACAGCACGGCCATGGTGATAGTGGCGCAATGCACAGACGGGTAGGGCGCCCACGAGAGCGTGGATGTAGGGACGATTTGCTTATGTTGTCCTTGCGGAGGCGGTCATAATGTTGAGGATCTAGACCGTGTCACCAGCCTCCTAGCACCTGTAGCGCCCCTTCTCCTCGGTAAGTGTCACACAAAAGACAAAAATTGCAGCCATGTCAGCGAAACGGCGTACATACTTGTCATGCTGTAACAAACACTCAAAACTGTCAAAACATGCATTCTTTTGATCCACAACACATTGTTGCTAACTAAGCTTTACTCTCTTGGACTTCGCGTCTACGAAGCACTGATACGGCGATACGAGTACGGGGACACGGGACACGGCAATTTCCAGAAACAGAAATACGGCGATAGGGCGAGTATATACAAATAATTCATAAAATGACATGTAATAAAGACAACATAATAGGATGCGTGAGATGCGATCAAAATACTGCCAATTGGGTGCCTCCATGCCTCATTTCAAGTCCTGAAACACCATCAATGCTCTCATGGTGTATGCAAAATAGAAAATATTCTCTAAACATCATCAATGCCCTCAAGTCTCTAAAACGTCCTATATTAGTGTACAGAGGGAGTACATCATATGATATTTCGGATTGCCGACACCATGCCCAGCCTCTTCACCTGCGCCTTCAACTTCAATAATGTTGCTCGCAGTACCACCAAGTGAAGACTGGCTAGCTGCGATGCCACTCCCTGCAGATGCCATGCCATATTTCCCTCCCTAGCAGTAGGCAGTAGCAGCAAAGCAGCACATCAGCTAGCAATAGCAAGCAGCCAAGCACACAGCAAGCACGCACGCGACGAAATAACTTACCTCTCTCTTGCGACGGCGGTGAATAAGGCTCGAGTCCAGTCGAGCCGGCGGCGTGGCGAGTCAACAGGGCGGCGAGGCGATTCCAGACGGCGAGGCGATTCCAGGTGGCGGTGACAGCGTGCTCCTGCCTTCAACCCAGTGCTTCCTTGTGCGGTTGAACAGAGAGCGAGAGAGCAAAGTTAGGTTAGTTCGTGACTTCCTGGGCTTCTATTGGGCTCGCTCGGGGCCGTGCTCTCGCATCGGTGTGGTGTCACGAGCGTCCTACCATATACGCTCTTTTTTCTCTCTCTCTTTTTTTCCATATCATGCGTATCACTGTATCAGAGCCTCCCGGCATGCAGACATGGCAACTCTGGCCGTATCAGTGCTTCAGAGCTTCACGTTGTAGTATGGCTGTCTTTTATACTTAGCATCGTTCATAATCTTTTATTTGTGTACCAGTTCAACAGTTCCATTGTTTTTGCTTTTATGATTATTGAAGGTTTAAGTTCTCTGTTATTAGTCTTTTCTCTTGTTAGCGGGGGCATAATATGTGTGATATTTTTGTATTTCTTAATCTACTTTGCATTGCACTGAATTGTTCTTGTGTTCTATACCTGTAACAGATAGGTGCATTCAACAAGTTTCCTTATACATAACAATATTTGTTTGTGTGAATGTGCGGTTCCTTCTGAAGCGGATAGGGAGAAACACATAGAAAACTCAACTCCCATATAACTTTCAGGTATCAAGCTCAGCTTCAGAAGAATCTTCTGTATTTGGCTGCAATTGCTGATACTCAGCCACAGACCTCTGTAAGCCGTCCTCAGGTTAGTCATGTCTTAGACCAACATACAGTATACCTATACTGTTTCTACTGGATGCACTAATGTTACTTGTGCATACAGATGGCACCACCTAGTGCATCCCCAGGGGCAGGGCATTACATGTCACAGGTGCCAATGTTCCCTCCGAGGACCCCTCTAACGCCTCAGCAGATGCAGGAGCAGCAACTACAGCAACAACAGGCTCAGATGCTTCCGTTTGCTGGTCAAATGATTGCGAGACCTGGGGCTGTCAATGGCATGCCCCAGGCCCCTCAAGTTGAACCAGCCTATGCAGCAGGTGGGGCCAGTTCTGAGCCTTCTGGCACTGAGAGCCACAGGAGCGCTGGTGCCGATAACGACGGTGGAAGTGGCTTGGCTGACCAGTCCTAAGAAAGCTACGAGCTTGCGTTTTAGGCCGCAGAATGCATGTATACTACCACCCGGACAAACAGAGGATCGTCCCTGTGCCCTTGAATGATGAGTGGCCGTGATCTTCGCGTGGATGATGATGAGTAGTACTAGCTGTTATGTTCCGATTACAACAGACGTAGATTGTTATCATCTGTGCTGTGCTTGACTTTCTGCATTTATCATAGGTCATCCAGTTTACATGGAATAATAGGTCCCAGTTGTTTCTTCCTCGTGGTGGTTGTCTGCCAACTAGACTAGTGTAAAATCCTGAAATGGTGGTAAGATGTTTTTCTCCTATCAGATGCTTATCTCCAGCAGTTGCTGCTACGTTGCATTGGTTGGTGTTGAAGTAGCATGATTGATTTTCCTATTGAAGAATGCTTCCTTTGTCCTGTTAATTTTTACCGGAATCTTATACTGTGGCCCTGTTTGGGAATCGTCCAGCTCCGTGGAATACGGCAGCGGACGGAGCGCCACTTTGACGACTCCCACAAAATACGCTGCCGGCCGCTCCGCTCCAGCCGCGGAGCCGGAGAACAGCTCTGTATATAATTATCCTATATAACTACGTAGGTGATCTCCACTATAAAATATTTATCTCAGCATACAACTATGCTATTGTAATCCTCGTACGTAGCACTCGGCTAGATTTTACTTGTGCGTGAAATAAGGACCACGAGCGTACTGTCAGAATTTAGAGACAAAAACTCCACATTTCGTACTACCACTACTACCTCTGTTCTCAAATATTTGTTTTTCTAGACATTCCAAATAAACTACAACATACCGATATATGCAGAGATATTTTACAATGTAAAATCACTTATTTTGCTCTGTATGTAGTCACTTATTGAAATCTCTAAAAGGAAAAAGGACAAATATTTGGGGACGGAAAGAGTAATTTCTAGTGCATGTGTTTAGGGAAATCTTTTCACTCGGCGCGCCGGCCGAACGCTGCGCCGGACGCGTGTGCGTCGCTGGATGGAAGCAAATCGGGCGGCTCTTGCGTAGTCTTTTTCTGTGGGCCAACCTTATCCTCTGTCTTTCCCTTATCTCCTCAACCTTATCCTCTGCTCTCTCTCCCTTCGTCCTCCTCTTATTCTTTTTCCTCATTCTCTTCCGGCTGCTCCCTTCCTTCATGAACTCATCCCCCATTGACCTTCACTTTTTCCTTCGTTAACGCCCCCATGGCTGCCCACACACGCCCTCCTCTTCTCCGGCAGCACCGTCGGGGGTGCGGGAGCTGCACAACAAGGGGAAGTTGCAACCGTAGTTGGATTTTGCTACTACCAGCGAAGTTTTTTGCAACATCCATCAGGTGGAGTTGCGACCTCACGACGACGACAACGACGATTTTGCTGCAACCGTAGTAGGATTTGGTACTATCGTGGGAGTTTTTTGCTTCTTTATCTGGTTTGCAGTGTCTGATTGGGAGTTTTTTTCCCAACGGTTGAAGCTGTTTTCATACACGGTTGAAGATTTTTTCGTCCACGGTCGAAGCTTTTTCTGCAGCATTTCATACACGGTTGAAGCTTTTTTCGTCCACGGTCGAAGCTTTTTCTGCAGCAAAATGCTACAACCATTGACATAAAATGCTACAATCATTGACATAACAGTCGAAATGCTACAACCATTGACATAAAATGCTACAACCGTTTATAAAAAATATTTCAATGCAGCACATCGGGTGGGTCTGGTGCGATCGGCCGAAATTTCGGCCGGCGCACCGGCGCCTAGCGTTGGCCATGTGTTTATCCAACCAGAATTTCACAGAGAAGCTCATAAAATAGAGTTGAAGGTGACAACAAAATTATGAGAACATTTTGTTACTGCCCAGGCTCGGACTGGGAACCTTTTGTTCTCAAATATTTGTCTTTCTAAATATTTCAAATGAACTATAACATACGGATACATGTAGACATATTTTATAGTAGACAAATATTTAGGAACGGAGGGAGTAGTTTCTAGTGCATGTGTTTATCCACAACCAAAATTTCACAGAGAAGCTCGTAAAATAGAGTTGAAGGTGACAACAAAATTATGAGAACATTTTGGATCTCCAGGCTCGAACTGAAGACCTTCAGTGTGTAAGACTAACGTGATAACCGACGACACCACAACCCCATCTTTATAATAATTGACCCATGTGATTAACATTGAAGACTAAACATTGTTTAGAGCAACTTCATCGAGCCGACCCAAACGGTCAAAAACCCAAACGGACGGCGATTTTGTTTGCTTTTTGTCCGTTTGGGTCGGCCAAGCGGACACGAACGCCCGCTTCCGCGTTTGGGTCGACGCATGCGTCCAACGCTGGCCCCGACCCATTTTAACGGCGCGAGAAAAAAAAGAATACATGCATATTTAAAATAAAAACAACATTGATTAAACATTAAAAACGACCACGAAGGCCGACGAGAGTCCACGCGTCCACATTTGCGTTAAAGAAAATTAAAAACAAACTAAACTATGAGGCGGCGCGCTGCCCTAGGCGTCGTCATCGTCGTCCTCGGAGTCCGTGAGGTCGATGAGCGTCGGCGCAGGGCCGGCCCAGGAGAACACCGTGTTCCAGAGGGCGTTCATGTCGGGCACGGGCTGTGCCGCTGCGGGGGGCTGTGCTGCCGCGGCCTGGCGCGCCTCCTCCTCGGCGTCGCGCTGCTCGTCCTCGGCGTCGCGCTCAAGCATCTCGAGGTACTCGCCGTGGTGGCGCTCCTCGGCCAGCCGTCGCTGGCGTCAATAATCGAGGTACGCCGCCTCCTGCGCCAGCGTCGCCCCAAACCAGACCGGCGGCGCGCTGACCCACTCGCGCACTACTCCCGTCCAGGAGTAGCGCTCGATAGGGGACGACTCCGGCTAGGCTTTGACAGGGGACGGCGGGGCCATCGGCAGCAGGATGCAGTCGCCCGCCGCGGAGAGCACCATGGCCGCCTCATACGCAGTCTCTTCCTCGACCGCCGTCGCCCTGCGCCGCTCGTCCTCCTCCCTCTCCCGGTATACCGCCGCAACGGCCGCCTGGTAGGCGGCCTCCGCCTCCTGGTCCTCCTCGTGGACGATGAGCGGGGGCGGCGGCAAGCTGCGGTCGACTTCGTGAACGCCGCGTCCTCTCGCCTCCTCGTGCTCAAAGGCGAACCATCGAGTCCAGTTGGGCAAGTTGATTGCGTAGGCGGGGTCGCGGCGATGCTCCAGCGTCAGGAGCGCTTGTCAGCGCCGCACCTCATCCGTGTGCGCCCTAACCGACCGCGGCGCTGCCGGCACTGGGATCCTCTCCGGATCCAGGTGCCAGTCGTGCGGCAGGGTGGTGTCGGGGTACGGGAGAGGCACGCGGTGCTGCCAGTGCCACTCCGCCTGGTGCACTGGCACATTGACGCGTTTCCTCGGTCGGTGAGCTGGCGCCGGTGGAGGGGGAAGGAACTCCGTGGGAAAAGGAATGGCGGGGGACTTGCCCTTGGCCTTGATGCTGCTGGCGCCGGAGAAGAGCCCCATCTGGCTTCGCTGGGGTGGCTAGGGTTTGCCGGCAATGGGAAAGCAGAGTATGGCTAGATGGGGATGGGGGCTGGCTGCAAGCGGACGAGGACGGCCCCGCCGCACGGTCGGCTTAGAAAAGGACGACCGCCGTCGCTGACGCGTGAGCCCGAGGTCATAAATTAAGCTGACTAGGTAGGCAGCGGGCAGTTGATCGACTGCCAGTTGAGGACGCGGCGAACACCGAGAAGACGACCGTGGCGTCCGTTCCGCGTCCGTGCCGACGCATTTAAGGTGCAAATTTGGGCCGCAAATGCGTCTGCGCGAACACGAAGCGGACTCGATTTAGATTTAGGTCGACGCGTTAGGCCTCCTTTTTTGTTCATGCCGACCCAAACAGACGACAGCGGACGAAATGGATCGCCCTATTGAAGTTGATCTTAGGCTAACCATTCCAGCCTCCCTCTGCATACATCCAACTGCATGTTTGAGTACGAAAGAGAAAGAGCTCTCGTTTACAACTGGAATGCAAACACGTACACATGCATGTCATACGTGTGTTATAGTACTTTTTTTAGAGTTTTTTTAGAGTAGTGTGTCATAGACTCATCTTTCCTTAATCATAAAGCGATTATCGCTTTCCCAACCGCTCACCTTTGTCAGTTCACCATATAATATTATTTTTGAGGTGGTACTAAAATTGTTTCGACACAAAGGAATTCGGCTTTACAACGCGTCGCCGTCTGGGCCTGGGCAACGTCAATGCTAATGGGCCTTTAGAAACCTGATGCGGGGCCAACCCGATCTAGGCCGATCTTTCACGAAGAGGAGGGAATCCTATGTTGTGGTTCTGAGTCTGACAATACGAGTAGGAGGTACGAATGGTGAGGCAAGGTCCTAGCTATGATGGAGTTGTACACAAGGTGTTTCACGAGTTCAGGCCCTTCTCGGAGGAAGTAATAGCCCTACGTCTCGGTGCCCGGAGGCTGGTCGACTGATATGTGTATATGTGAATTACAGAGGTGCGAACCCTTGTTCTGGAGAAGGGGGGTGGCTTATATAGTGCGCCAGGACCCCAGCCATGCTTCACGTTACCAAGGGTTCAATGTACATTAAGGCAGGCATTACTGATAACGCCCGCAGTAAAGAGTAATTAAGGTGTTTACTACGGTGAGTAAATACCAGACCGTTGCTGTCCCAAGTGACACTTGACCTTCGGGGGTCGAGTGCCTTGGATTGGTCGAGTGGGGTTGAGTCATCTTGTGGATGAGGCTCAGTCGAGTGGAGTGTCCTCTTGGATTGTCTCAGTCGACTGCCTCTATCGTCATAAGTTTTGTCTTTTGATCTTTTAGGGTAGTGACCTTGGGTGGGCTACCTTGGTCGGGCCTGTGACCCTACCCTAGGTCTGTAACCTCGTCAGTAGCCCCCGAATGGATTGAGGCTCGAGCAAGAGAGTGCTGAGGGAAGCTCCGGTTCTGGCTCGACGTCCCTGGGGTAGATTGCTTCTGAGCTTGCAGACTGGACAGTCTTCCTCAGTCTCGCCTTGGTCGCCTTGATCGATTCTGGAGTCGTCGAGTGTGTTAGTTGCTTCTTGCGTCGACTGAACTTTGCGCTAGGCGTCGGGCGCCGTTAGCGCGTGTAGTTTTCGGCGGGGTTGGTTGCCCTTTGGTCGCCGGATTCTGCGGGGTTTCAAAATTCAGGGAAGCGCGCGGGGCGGAACGTGCCGCAGCAATCGGAGGGATACACTTGAGACGCCTCGATCTTCACGCCACCTTTTTCGCCACGTATCGCGCCCGCGCCTGTTACGGGATTTGATAAGATTACTCGGGGCCACCGGTCTGCCACTCGACCGGGCCGCTATAAGAGCGCGCCGAGCCCGAAGCGGAGGCACTGTGCGTCCAGTCTCTCTTCCTCCGCCTCTGCTTCTTCACTGCGCCTCTGCTTCTTCTCGCCCCTCTCCACAGCGACCGCCGGCACGCGAGCCATGGGCAAGGACAGGACCGCGGCGATGGAGCGCTCGAAGAAGGCGGCGACGGGGAAGGGGAGGCGGTCCGGCCGGAGCGGATCGTCGTCGAGGTCTGGACTCCCCACTGGCTGGATCCAGGGGGATTGGATCCGGTCCACCGTCGTGGCGGAGGATCTGGAGGAGCTGGAGGAGGAGGACTGATCGCCCGGGGTTCCTGGCGGGTGCCAGAGGGAGAACTCGAGCCCCGGCCTGTTGGAAATATGCCCTAGAGGCAATAATAAAAGCATTATTATTATATTTCCTTGTTCATGATAATTGTCTGTTATTCATGCTTGAATTGTATTGTACGGAAACATCGATACATGTGTGAATACATAGACCACAACGTGTCCCTGGTAAGCCTCTAGTTACTAGCTCGTTGATCAACAGATGGTCACAGTTTCCTGACCATGGACATAGGATGTCATTGATAACGGGATCACATCATTAGGAGAATGATGTGATGGACAAGACCCAATCCTGAGCCTAGCACGAGATCGTATAGTTCGTAATGCATAAGCTTTTTCAGTGTCAAGTATTTATTCCTTAGACCATGAGGTTGTGCAACTCCCAGATACCGTAGGAATACTTTGGGTGTGCCAAACGTCACAACGTAACTGGGTGACTATAAAGGTACGCAACGGGTATCTCCGAAAGTGTCTGTTGGGTTGGTACGAACCGAGACTGGGATGTTGTAACTCCGTATGACGGAGAGGTACCTCTGGGCCCACTCGGTAACACATCATCATAATGAGCTCAAAGTGACTAAGGAGTTAGTCACGGGATGATGGATTACGGATCGAGTAAAGAGACTTGCCATGACGAGATTGAACAAGGTATCGGGCATACCGACGATCGAATCTCGGGCAAGTACCGTACCGATAGACAAAGGGAATAACATACGGGATTGAGTGAATCCTTGACACAGTGGTTCATCCGATGAGATCATCGAGGAGCACATGGGAACCAACATGGGTATCCAGATCCGCTGTTGGTTATTGACTGGAGAGTCGTCTCGATCATGTCTGCGTGTCTTCCGAACCCGTAGGGTCTACACACTTAAGGTTCAGTGACGCTAGGGTTGTAGAGATACATGCACATGGAAACCTGAATGTTGTTCGGAGTCACGGATGAGATCCCGGACGTCACGAGGAGTTCCGGAATGGTCCGGAGGTAAAGAATGATATATAGGAAGTCCAGTTTCGGCCATCGGGTGAATTCCGGGGGTCACCGGGAGTGTCCCGGGACCACCGGAAGGGTCTCGGGGGTCCACCGGGTGGGGCCACCCATCCCGGAGGGCCCCGTAGGCCGCAAGGGGAAGGGGGCCAGCCCCTGGTGGGCTGGCGCACACACATGGGCCCTCCTCCATGCGCCTAGGGTTGAAACCCTAGGGGGAGGGGGCGCCCCCTATGCCTTGGGGGGCAAGTTTCCCCCCTCTGGCCGCCGCCCCCTAGGAGATTGCATCTCCTAGGGCCGGTGCCCCCCTGGCCCCTATATATAGTGGGGGGGGGGAGAGGGCAGCCGTACCCCAAGCCTCTGGCGCCTCTCCCCCCTCCCGTCACACCTCCAACTCCTCTCGCAGGGCGCCGGCGAAGCCCTACAGCTTTTCCTGCTGCATCCACCACCACGCCGTCGTGCTGCTGGATCTCCGTCAACCTCTCCTCTGCCCTTGCTGGATCAAGAAGGAGGAGACGTCGCTGTACCGTACGTGTGTTGAACGCGGAGGTGCCGTCCGTTCGGCGCTGGGATCATCGATGACGAGGATCACGAAGAGTACGACTCCATCATCCACGTTCCTTCGAACGCTTCCGCACGCGATCTACAAAGGGTATGTAGATGCACTTTTTTATGCTCGTTGCTAGATGACTCCTTAGATTGATCTTGGTGAAGCGTAGGAAATTTTTTGAATTCTGCTACGTTCCCCAACAGTGGTATCAGAGCCAGGTTTTTGCGTACCATCTTGCACGAGTAGAACACTAACAAGTTGTGGGCGTTGAGTTTGTTCAATTTTCTTGCCGTTACTAGTCCAATCTTGATTCGGCGGCATCATGGGATGAAGCGGCCCGGACCGACCTTACACGTATGCTTACGTGAGACTGGTTCCACCGACTGACATGCACTAGTTGCATAAGGTGGCCGACGGGTGTCTGTCTCTCCCACTTTAGTCGGATCGGATTCGATGAACAGGGTCCTTATGAAGGGTAAATAGACATTGACAAATCACGTTGTGGTTTTGGCGTAGGTAAGAAACGTTCTTGCTAGAAAACCTATAGAAGCCACGTAAAACTTGCAATAACAATTAGAGGTCGTCTAACTTGTTCTTGCAGCATGTGCTATGTGATGTAGTATGGCCAAGAAGATGTGATGAATGATATATGTGATGTATGAGATTGATCATGTTCTTGTAATAGGGAATCACGATTTGCATGTCGATGAAAATGACAACCGACAGGAGCCATAGGAGTTGTCTTAATTATTGTATGACCTGTGTGTCACTGAATAACGCCATGTAATTACTTTACTTTATTGCTAAACGTTAGCCATAGTACTAGAAGTAATAGTTGGCGTGACGACTTCATGAATACACGATGATGGAGATCATGGTGTCATGCCGGTGACAAAGATGATCATGGTGCCCCGAAGATGGAGATCGAAGGAGCAAGATGATATTGGCCATATCATGTCACCTTATTTGGTTGCATGTGATGTTTATCATGTTTATGCATATTGTTTACTTAGAACGACGGTAGTAAATAAGATGATCTCTCACTAAAAATTTCAAGAATTGTGTTCCCCCTAACTGTGCACCGTTGCTAAGGATCGTTGTTCCGAAGCACCACGTGATGATCGGGTGTGATAGGCTCTAACGTTCGCACACAACGGGCGTAAGCTAGATTTACACACGCAATACACTTAGGGTTCACTTGACGAGCCTAGCATGTACAGACATGGCCACGGAACACGGAAGACCGAAAGGTCGAACATGAGTCGTATAGAAGATACGATCAACATGAAGATGTTCACCGTTGATGACTAGTCCGTCTCACGTGATGATCGGACACGGGCTAGTCGATTCGGATCATGTATCACTTAGATGACTAGAGAGATGTCAATCTAAGTGGGAGTTCATTAAAATTTGATTAGATGAACTTAATTATCATGAACTTAGTCTAAATTCTTTATAATATGTCTTGTAGATCAAATGGCCCACGCTCATGTCACCCTCAACTTCAACGCGTTCCTAGAGAAATCCAAGCTGAAAGACGATGGTAGCAACTATACAGACTGGGTCCGTAACCCGAGGATCATCCTCATAGCTGCCAAGAAAACTTATGTCCTAGAAGCACCGCTAGGTGACGCTCCCGCCCCGGCAAACCAAGATGTTATGAACGCTTGGCAGTCGCTTTGTCATGATTACTCCCTGGTTCAGTGCGGCATGCTCTACAGCTTAGAATCGGGGCTCCAAAAGCGTTTTGAGCACCACGGGGCATATGCGATGTTCCAAGAGCTGAAAATGGTTTTTCAGGCTCATGCCCGAGTTGAGAGATATGATGTCTCCAACGCATTCTACAGCTGTAAGATGGAGGAAAACAGTTCTGTCAGTGAGCACATACTCAAGATTTCTGGGTTGCACAACCGCTTGTCTCAGTTGGGAACGAGTCTCCCAGACGAAGCGGTCGTTGACAGAATCCTCCAGTCGCTCCCACCTAGCTACAAGAGCTTTGTGTTGAACTTCAATATGCAAGGGATGGAGAAGTCCATTCCCGAGGTGTATTCAATGCTGAAATCAGCGGAGGTGGAGATCAAGAAAGAGCATCAAGTGTTGATGGCCAATAAAACCACTAAGTTCAAGAAGGGTAAGGGTAAGAAGAACTTCAAGAAGGACGGGAAGGGAGTTGCCGCGCCCGGTAAACTAGTTGCCGGGAAGAAGCCAAAGTATGGACCCAAGCCTGAGACTGAGTGCTTTTATTGCAAGGGAACGGGTCACTGGAAGCGGAACTGCCGCAAATACTTAGCGGACAAGAAGGCCGGCAACGTCAAAGGTATATGTGATATACATGTTATTGATGTGTACCTTACCAGCGCTCGTAGTAGCTCCTGGGTATTTGATACCGGTGCAGTTGCTCATATTTGTAACTCAAAGCAGGAGCTGCGGAATAAGCGGAGACTGGCGAAGGACGAGGTGACGATGCGCGTCGGGAATGGTTCCAAGGTCGATGTGATCGCCGTCGGCACGCTGCCTCTACATCTACCCTCGGGATTAGTTTTAAACCTTAATAATTGTTATTTAGTACCAGCTTTGAGCATGAACATTGTATCTGGATCTTGTTTGATGTGAGATGGCTACTCATTTAAATCCGAGAATAATGGTTGTTCTATTTATTTGAGAGATATGTTTTATGGTCATGCCCCGCTGGTCAATGGTTTATTTTTGATGAATCTCGATCGTGATGATACACATGTTCATAGTGTGAATGCCAAAAGATGTAAAGTTGACAATGATAGTCCCACATACTTGTGGCATTGCCGCCTTGGTCATATTGGTGTCAAACTTATGAAGAAGCTTCATGCAGATGGACTTCTGGAGTCTCTTGATTATGAATCATTTGACACATGTGAACCATGCCTCTTGGGCAAGATGACCAAGACTCCGTTCTCTGGAACAATGGAGCGAGCAACCAACTTATTGGAAATCATACATACCGATGTGTGCGGTCCAATGAGTGTTGAGGCTCGCGGAGGCTATCGTTATGTTCTCACCCTCACAGATGACTTGAGTAGATATGGGTATATCTACTTGATGAAGCACAAGTCTGAGACCTTTGAAAAGTTCAAGGAATTTCAGAATGAGGTTGAGAATCAACGTGACAGAAAAATGAAGTTCTTGCAATCGGATCGTGGGGGTGAATATTTAAGTCATGAATTTGGCACGCACCTTAGGAACTGTAGAATTGTTTCACAATTGACACCGCCCGGAACACCTCAGCGTAATGGTGTGTCCGAACGTCGAAATCGTACCCTGTTGGACATGGTGCGATCTATGATGTCTCTCACCGACTTACCGCTATCTTTTCGGGGTTATGCTTTAGAGACTGCCGCATTCACTTTAAATAGGGCTCCGTCGAAATCCGTTGAGACGACACCGTATGAACTTTGGTTTGGCAAGAAACCTAAGCTGTCGTTTCTAAAAGTTTGGGGTTGCGATGCTTATGTCAAGAAACTTCAAACTGAGAAGCTCGAACCCAAATCGGAAAAATGCGTCTTCATAGGATACCCAAAGGAAACGATTGGGTACACCTTATACCACAGATCCGAAGGCAAGGTCTTTGTTGCCAAGAATGGATCCTTTCTGGAGAAAGAGTTTCTCTCGAAAGAAGTGAGTGGGAGGAAAGTAGAACTTGATGAGGTGACAGTCACCCCTCCCGAACCGGAAAGTAGCGCAGCGCAGGAAATTGTTCCTGAGGTGCCTGCACCGACAAGGGAGGAAGTCAATGATGATGATCATGAAGATACAGATCAAGTTACTACTGAACTTCGAAGGTCCACAAAGACACGTTCCGCACCAGAATGGTATGGCAACCCTATCATGGAAATCATGTTGTTAGACAACGGTGAACCTTCAAACTATGAAGAAGCGATGGCGGGCCCGGATTCCAATAAATGGCTTGGAGCCATGAAATCTGAGATAGAATCCATGTATGAAAACAAAGTATGGACTTTGGTGGACTTGCCCGATGATAGGCACGCCATATAAAATAAATGGATATTTAAGAAGAAGACAGACGCGGATGGTAATGTGACCATCTATAAGGCTCGGCTTGTCGCTAAGGGTTATCGACAAGTTCAAGGGATTGACTACGATGAGACTTTCTCTCCCGTAGCGATGCTGAAGTCAGTCCGAATCATGTTAGCAATTGCCGCATTCTATGATTATGAGATATGGCAAATGGACGTCAAAACGACATTCCTTAATGGTTTCCTCAAGGAAGAGTTGTATATGATGCAGCCGGAAGGTTTTGTCGATCCAGAGAATGCTGACAAGGTATGCAAGCTCCAGCGCTCGATCTATGGGCTGGTGCAAGCATCTCGGAGTTGGAATATTCGCTTTAATGATGTGATCAAAGCGTTTGGCTTTATACAGACTTGGGGAGAAGCCTGTATCTACAAGAAAGTGAGTGGGAGCTCTATAGCATTTCTCATATTATATGTCGATGACATATTGCTGATGGGAAATGATATAGAATTCTTGGAGAGCATAAAGGCCTACTTGAATAAGAGTTTTTCAATGAAGGACCTTGGAGAAGCTGCTTACATATTAGGCATCAAAATCTATAGAGATAGATCAAGACGCCTCATTGGTCTTTCACAAGGCACATACCTTGACAAGATATTGAAGAAGTTCAATATGGATCAGTCCAAGAAGGGGTTCTTGCCTGTTTTGCAAGGTATGAGATTGAGCAAGGCTCAGTCCCCGACCACTGCAGAAGATAGAGAAAAGATGAGTGTCATTCCCTATGCCTCGGCCATAGGTTCTATCATGTATGCCATGCTGTGTACCAGACCTGATGTGAACCTTGCCATAAGTTTGGTAGGGAGGTACCAAAGTGATCCCGGTATGGAACACTGGACAGCGGTCAAGAACATCCTAAAGTACCTGAAGAGGACTAAGGATATGTTTCTCGTTTATGGAGGTGACGAAGAGCTCGTCGTAAAGGGTTACGTCGATGCTAGCTTCGACACAGATCTGGATGACTCAAAGTCACAAACCGGATACATGTATATTTTGAATGGTGGAGCAGTCAGCTGGTGCAGTTGCAAGCAGAGCGTCGTGGCGCATTCTACATGTGAAGCGGAGTACATAGCTGCTTGCGAAGCGGCACAAGAAGGAGTCTAGATGAAGGAGTTCATCACCGACCTAGGAGTCATTCCAAGCGTGTCAAGCCCGATGACTCTCTTCTGTGACAACACTGGAGCTATTAACATTGCCAATGAGCCCAGGTTTCACAAGAAGACCAAGCACATCAAGCGTCGTTTCAACTCCATCCAGAATTATGTTCAAGATGGAGACATAGATATTTGTAAAGTGCATACGGATCTGAATGTCGCAGACCCGTTGACTAAACCTCTTCCACGGGCAAAACATGATCAACACCAGAACTCTATGGGTGTTCGATTCATCACAATGTAACTAGATTATTGACTCTAGTGCAAGTGGGAGACCGTTGGAAATATGCCCTAGAGGAAATAATAAAAGCATTATTATTATATTTCCTTGTTCATGATAATTGTCTGTTATTCATGCTTGAATTGTATTGTACGGAAACAGCGATACATGTGTGAATACATAGACCACAATGTGTCCCTGGTAAGCCTCTAGTAACTAGCTCGTTGATCAACATATGGTCACGGTTTCTTGACCATGGACATAGGATGTCATTGATAACCGGATCGCATCATTAGGAGAATGATGTGATGGACAAGACCCAATCCTGAGCCTAGCACGAGATCTATAGTTCGTAATGTTTAACCTTTTCCAGTGTCAAGTATTTATTCCTTAGACCATGAGGTTGTGCAACTCCCGGATACCGTAGGAATACTTTGGGTGTGCCAAACGTCACAACGTAACTGGGTGACTATAGAGGTACGCAACGGGTATATCCGAAAGTGTCTGTTGGGTTGGTACGAACCGAGACTGGGATGTTGTCACTCCGTATGACGGAGAGGTACCTCTGGGCCCACTCGGTAAGACATCATCATAATGAGATCAAAGTGACTAAGGAGTTAGTCA
Source organism: Secale cereale (assembly GCA_902687465.1). Lineage (NCBI taxonomy): Eukaryota > Viridiplantae > Streptophyta > Magnoliopsida > Poales > Poaceae > Secale > Secale cereale. The sequence goes on along the minus strand of LR738713.1, from coordinate 254,799,803 downwards.
CGGGATGATGGATTACGGATCGAGTAAAGAGACTTGCCATGACGAGATAGAACAAGGTATCGGGCATACCGACGATCGAATCTCGGGCAAGTACCGTACCGATAGACAAAGGGAATAACATACGGGATTGATTGAATCCTTGACACAATGGTTCATCCGATGAGATCATCGAGGAGAACGTGGGAACCAACATGGGTATCCAGATCCCGCTGTTGGTTATTGACTCGAGAGTCGTCTCGGTCATGTCTGCGTGTCTCCCGAACCCGTAGGGTCTACACACTTAAGGTTCAGTGACGCTAGGGTTGTAGAGATACATGCACATGGAAACCCGAATGTTGTTTGGAGTCCCGGATGAGATCCCGGACGTCACGAGGAGTTCCGGAATGGTCCGGAGGTAAAGAATGATATATAGGAAGTCCAGTTTCGGCCATCGGGTGAATTCCGGAGGTCACCGGGAGTGTCCCGGGACCACCGGAAGGGTCCCGGGGGTCCACCGGGTGGGGCCACCTACCCCGGAGGGCCCCGTAGGCCGCAAGGGAAAGGGGGACAGCCCCTGGTGGGCTGGCGCACCCACATGGGCCCTCCTCCATGTGCCTAGGGTTGAAACCCTAGGGGGAGGGGGCGCCCCCTATGCCTTGGGGGCAAGTTTCCCCCTGGCCGCCGCCCCCCTAGGAGATTGGATCTCCTAGGGCCGGCGCCCCCTGGCCCCTATATATAGTGTGGGGGGGGGGAGAGGGAAGATGCACCCCAAGCCTTTGGCGCCTCTCCCCCCTCCCATCACACCTCCAACTCCTCTCGCAGGACGCCGGCGAAGCCCTGCAGCTTTTCCTGTTGCATCCACCACCACGCCGTCGTGCTGCTAGATCTCCGTCAACCTCTCCTCCACCCTTGATGGATCAAGAAGGAGGAGACGTCGCTGTACCATATGTGTTTTGAACGCGGAGGTGCCGTCCGTTCGGCGCTGTGATCATCGGTGACGAGGATCACGAAGAGTACGACTCCATCATCCATGTTCCTTCAAACGCTTCCGCACGCGATCTACAAAGGGTATGTAGATGCATTCTTTTATGCTCGTTGCTAGATGACTCCTTAGATTGATCTTGGTGAAGCGTAGGAATTTTTTTGAATTCTGCAACGTTCCCCAACACGGCCGTGGGAGGGCGAGTGCGTCCTCCTCGCGACCCACGTCGACCAAGGTTTTTCCATACCTCCGCATCCCTTCTTTCGCGCTTTCTTGATTTTCTTCGACGCCTAGTTGCATTACTTCACGCCCAACTCCATCACTTTCCTTTCCGCCTTCGTTTCCATGTGCGAGAACTTCCTCGGTTGCCGGCCGCACTGAGGCTTGTTCAAACACATTTTTACCTGCCGCTCGCAAACTGTCAAGAGGGCGAATCCGAGCGATGATAAGACGCACGTCCTCCAGGCGTGCGGCGGGCTCAGAATCCAACTTAGGAATAGGAGCGCCTTTCCCCCCATGATCTTTCCGGAGTCGATTCGGGGCTGGCAGTCGACCTGGTTTTATTACAAGGACAGTCCGACCCCGGGCCAGTCGGCTGGTCTTCCTCCTTTCACTCTGGGTCGAGCCAGCCAGCCTCCTTCAATGATAGTGGGTAAGGCCGAGAGGGCCGAAGTGGATATGTTGGTGGAGCGGATCGTCCAGTTGGTCCACGAGGGTGTAACGGGGATGGATCTGTTTGAGGTGTACCTCATGCGGAGGATCCATTCGCTCCAGGCTCGGGACCACCCGATGTGGTTGTACTCCGGCACCGACGACTCGTCGCGAGTCCACTCGGAGGCGGCCGACGTGAAGTACGTGGCGCAGTGCCTGTAGTGCATCACGGGGAACAAAGACAATCCCAGGGGGTCTGGGAGGGTCATCCCATTCAACGCTGACCATCTACCCGACAAGGTTAGTCTTCTGCTCCCGAGTGATGTTTCTGCCGTTGGCTTGCGATTTGCATTGACAGGTCCGACTGAAATTTGGCCAAACTTGTCCTTTTGCAGATCTATACTGAGATGTACTCGCTGACCAACGGGGACTTGGTCCAGGAGGGCGAGGAGGGCATGGGCGACGCCGCCGAGTGGAAGTCGGAGGAGGAGACCGAGGACTACAGCAGCGGGGAGGAGGTCGAGTCACCTCCCCGTGATGAGCGGCGGTCCAAGGAGAAGCACGACCTAGGGGCCGCACGCCCTCGGACGGGTCCTTCAGGCTCTCGAACGCCCAAGCGCACTCGGACGGCCACTCCTGACCCTTCTGAGAAGGTGCCCAAGCAGCCCAAGGTTACCACCACCAAGCCCCGGAAGGCCCTGCCCAGGATCAAGGTGGATGTTCCCATCGCCTCCACGTAAGTACCGCTTGGTCTTGTTTCTTTCTGTTTTTTGGAGGTCGACCGTATCTTCTGTCGACTCATTTTTGAGTGACCCTTCCAGCGCCGCTGCTTCCACGACCTCGATGGACATCGACAAGGGCCGAGACGATGAGGAGACCGCAGATGCCGTGACATCCCGCGCAGGTGCGGGTTTTATGGATATTTTCTTGTTTTTGTTTTCTTTCGTCGATCATGGGTGACGGTCGACTGAACTTTGCTTGTTGCTTGACTCGAAGTGCTGCGCCTCGTCATAGAGCTCCCAGATGACGATGATGACGAGGAGCGCTTGGGAGGAGACCGACAACGCACAGGGAAGAAGGGCCGGAAGGCGCTTTCTGGCTCGGAGGCCCAGCAACAGGAAGACGCGGCCCGAGCCACGGTCTCCTTTGCTGACCCTGTGTCGACCGTGTGCCTTGCTTCGACAGCCGTCGACCCAGCGCCTGCTTCAGTCGTCGACCCAGCGTCTACTCCAGCCGTCGACCCAGTGGCCGCTCCTGCTGTTGACCCAGCGCCCGTTCCTGCCGTCGACCCTACGCCTGCCACTTCGTCTGTTCTCTTCTCCTCCTACCGCCTCCCGGAGGATCCTGTGGGAGCGGCTCAAGAAGCCGTTCGCCAGGCGGGGGTGATGATGGAGAGGACAAAGGCGGCGTATGAGGCCAGCATGGCCGCTTATGACGCCAGTTCTGCTCTTCAGGCTAACGTTCAGGTTCGTTATCTTCACTGAAATAGTCTTTGGCTTCGAGAGAATCTGCTGCTTTGTTCGTGAGATGACGCCACACCCACTAGGTGAGTTCTTGATGTGCTTGCTTTCGATTTCTTTTGAGCTCGAGCCGGAATGTTCTCGGCCGAGTGAAACCAGTGGGGGCACGCTCAGTGCACCCACTGGGTGTAGTCCCCGAGACCGTGGTCGATTGCTGGCGGTCGGCCATGGTCTTACTATAGAACTTTTCTTCCTTGCTCTTGTTGTTTTTTTAGCTCGAGCCAGAATGATCTCGGCCGAGTGAAACCAGTGGGGCACACTCAGTGCACCCACTGGGTGTAGTCCCCGAGACTGCGGTTGAGTGTTTTGACTCGACTGTAGTCTTAGAATCTTGTTTTGTTGTGTTGATGCAGAAATCTTGCGAGTTTGGGGCCAAATTTGCAGACCTTGAGAAGAAGCAAATCCAGCTCAATCTCGACTTGCAGTTGGCTCGGGACCACCTGAAGAAGACGCAGGATGATGCGGCTGGTAACCGACGCCGACCTTTTGTTGACTGACTTTTGATAGATATGCCTTGTGTTCCTTCATGTTCATCTGTCCAGTGGTGGCTTTAGTAGGTCAACTGAAAGCGGCCTTGGAGCAGAAGGATCTTGACCTGGCGGCAGCGCAACAGGCGGCTCAAGAGAAGGCGGAACTAGCGGCGCAGAAGTTGGCTTCTGTAGGTGCGCTCGAGGCGGAGATCGTCAGGCCGAGAGGCTCGCTTGACGCAGCTAATCAAGAGGTGACTCGGCTGAAGAACTCCAAGACTGTCTTGAACGACAAGTACGAGGCTCTTTTCCGAAAGAGAGTCGATCTTGAGGCCTATCTGGGTGACCTTACCAAGAAATGGTACCTCGTGCTCGAAGGTATGTTCCTTTCGGCTTGGGTTAGGCTGGACCGGTCGACCCATATCTTGTTTGCTGACTCGACTCGCTATTTTCGGCGCAGAGTTCTATCGTAACTTTGAGGAAGAGACTGGGCGGGTCGAGCCCGGCTTGGACCCAGCCAATTCCATGGTGAAGGATGAGGTTGACATGAACATCTTGAGGCTGGAGTCCCGCCTTACTACGGCCACGGATTATCTGGGACGGCTGAAAGCAATGATGGCCCGAATCGACACCGCCCTCTGGAGGGGGGTCGTGCAGGAGAACGACCTCGAGTCCCTGATGACTCGACTCAATGAGATCCCCAACCGAGTGCAGGAGTGGAAGAAGTCGGCCGCCCGGGGTGGAGCCGACATGGCGCTATCCTTGGTCCGCGTGCATTGCAAGGAGGTGAAGGAGAGAAGGCTTGCGGCGTTTAAGGTTGCCAATACGAAGGAGCTCCAATTCCAGTCGTTTATGGAGACTTTCCTGGAAGCCGCCACCCGCATCGCCGACGGGATCGACCTAGACGAGTTCATCGCACCCGCAAGCCCGCCTCCCCCTGAGGAATGACTTTGATACTTTAATCCCATTTGCCACGGAATGTCGTGTGGTCTTGTAATCGTTAAACTCTGGTGGGCTTGTGGCCCAAGTACTCTTGCCCGAATCTTGCAGGACCTTTATCTGATTTTGATCTTTCGGTTTGCGGCTCTTCTTTGATTGCTTGAATCTTTGAGTCGACGTCTGCAGCTAAGCCTCCGAGTGAGAAGGTTGCTCTTCACTCGGAGTAACCGTTAGGAACTTAGGCGAGTCGCGGGGTCGCAGCTAAGCCCCCGAGTGAGAGAGTTGCTCTTCACTCGGAGTGGATGTTCGTAACTTAGGCGATTCCAAGCTACGTTGTATTTGTGGCGGAGTTCGGAAGACATAGCCACATCATACTTGCGACGTAGCTCGGAGGATCGTAGCTAAGCCCCCGAGTGAGAGGGTTGCTCTTCACTCGGAGTAAGGGTTTGAAACTTAGGCGAGTCACGGGGTCGCAGCTAAGCCCCCGAGTGAGAGGGTTGCTCTTCACTCGGAGTAGATGTTTGTAACTTAGGCGATTACAAGCTACGCTGTATTTGTGGCGGAGCTCGGAAGACAGAGCCACATTACACTTGTGACGTAGCTCGGAGGACCGCAGCTAAGCCCCCGAGTGAGAGGATTGCTCTTCACTCGGAGTAAGCGTTTGAAACTTAGGCGAGTCACGGGGTCGCAGCTAAGCCCCCGAGTGAGAGGGTTGCTCTTCACTCGGAGTGGATGTTTATAACTTAGGTGATTCCAAGCTACGTTGTATTTGTGGCGGAGCTCGGAAGACAGAGCCACATTATACTTGTGACGTAGCTCGGAGGACCGCTGCTAAGCCCCCTAGTGAGAGGGTTGCTCTTCACTCGGAGTAAGCGTTTGAAACTTAGGCGAGTCACGGTGTCGCAGCTAAGCCCCTGAGTGAGAAGGTTGCTCTTCACTCGGAGTGGATGTTTGTAACTTAGGCGATTCCAAGCTACGCTGTATTTGTGGCAGAGCTCGGAAGACAGAGCCACATTATACCTGTGACGTAG
>LR738713.1:254777246-254794078 GCA_902687465.1 Secale cereale | reverse complement strand
AGTAAGCGTTTGAAACTTAGGCGAGTCACGGGGTCGCAGCTAAGCCCCCGAGTGAGAGTGTTGCTCTTCACTCGGAGTGGATGTTTGTAACTTAGGCGATTCCAAGCTACGTTGTATTTGTGGCGGCGCTCGGAAGACAGAGCCACATGATACTTGTGATGTAGCTCGGAGGACCGCGGCTAAGCCCCCGAGTGAGAGGGCTGCTCTTCACTTGGAGTAAGCGTTTGAAACTTTGGCGAGTCACGGGGTCGCAGCTAAGCCCCCGAGTGAGAGGGTTGCTCTTCACTCGGAGTGGATGTTTGTAACTTAGGCGATTCCAAGCTACGTTGTATTTGTGGCGGAGCTCGGAAGACGGAGCCACATCATACTTGCGACGTAGCTCGGAGGATCGCAACTAAGCCCCCGAGTGAGAGGGTTGCTCTTCACTCGGAGTAAGGGTTTGAAACTTAGGCGAGTCACGGGGTCGCAGCTAAGCCCCCGAGTGAGAGGGTTGCTCTTCACTCAAAGTAGATGTTTGTAACTTAGGCGATTCCAAGCTACGTTGTATTTGTGGCGGTGCTCGGAAGACAGAGCCACATGATACTTGTGACGTAGCTCGGAGGACCGCAGCTAAGCACCCACTGGGGGATTTTTGAAGACCAATGTTTTTAGAGAACATCAATCATTAGAGGACCATTGCTAACTTGTCTTTGAAACAAATTGGGAAATCTTTATTACAACTCGACCGTCGAGTGTCTCAACTGTAGAAGCGGCGGAGTAGGTCCGCGTTCCATGAATGAGGTTCGTCTTTCTTCTTGGTTACATTGTAGAGGTGGTATGCTCCGTTGTGTAGTACCTTGGTGATGAGGAATGGACCTTCCCAGGCCGGGGCGAGCTTGTGTGGACGTTTCTGATGCACTTGAAGGACCAGGTCTCCTTCCTGGAATGCTCGGCTTCGGACGTTGCGAGCATGGAATCGACACAGGTCATGTTGATAGATGGTCGACCGGATCAAGGCCATCTCTCTTTCCTCTTCCAAAAGGTCGACTGCATCTTGACGATCCTGCTCTGCCTCGGCTTCGGAGAAGAGTTCCACTCTGGGGGCGTTGTGCAACAAGTCGCTCGGCAACACCGCTTCAGCTCCATAGACCATGAAGAAAGGGGTGCGGTTGGTCGACCGATTGGGAGTTGTTCTCAGACACCATAAGACAGATGGTAGTTCTGTTACCCAAGCCCCAGCGGCATGCTTAAGATCACGCATGAGCCGTGGCTTTAGGCCTTGGAGAATCAAACCATTTGCTCTTTCTGGTTGCCCATTCGACTGCGGATGCGCCACGGAGGCGTAGTCGACTCGTGTTCCTTGGGAAGCACAGAAAGCTCTGAATTCATCCGAGTCAAAGTTGGAGCCATTGTCTGTGATGATGCTGTGGGGAACTCCATATCTGAATATCAATTCCCTGATGAAGCTGATGGCGGTGCTTGACTCGAGGTTCTTGATGGGCTTGGCCTCAATCCATTTGGTGAACTTGTCGACTGCCACGAGCAGGTGGGTGAATCCGCTTCTACCTGTCCTGAAAGGGCCGACTATGTCCAGGCCCCAAACAGCAAAGGGCCAAACTAGCGGAATGGTCTTCAAGGCGGACGCTGGCTTGTGCGAAATGTTGGAGTAGAACTGGCAACCTGCGCATTTGTCCACAATATCCTTGACCATCACGTTGGCGCGGGGCCAGTAGAACCTGGCTCGGTATGCTTTGGCCACTATAGTCTGAGAAGAGGCGTGGTGGCCGCAAGTTCCCAAGTGGATTTCATCCAAGATCAGTCGACCTTCCTCTGGAGTGATGCAACGCTGAGCGACTCCAGTGACGCTTTCTCTGTAGAGTTGACCTTGGATGACAGTGAACGCCTTGGATTGGCGGACGATCTGGCGTGCTTCCTCCTCATCTTCTGGGAGTTCTTGCCTGAGCAGATATGATATATATGGCACAGTCCAGTCTGGCGTAATCACTAGGACCTCCATGGTCAAGTCGACCACAGCCGGTACCTCGACTTCAGTCGGATCTGACGCGCTGACTGGCTGCGGTGGCTCTTCCGTGAAGGGGTCTTCTTTGACAGAAGGGGTGTGTAGATGCTCTAGGAACACATTCTTGGGTATAGGCTTCCGAGTCGACCCAATTTTAGCGAGGTCATCGGCTAGTTGATTCTTGGCTCTGGGCACATGATGGAGCTCTAAGCCTTCAAACTTCTTTTCAAGCTTCCGCACTGCACTGCAATAACTGGTCATTGCCAGGCTCCTGACGTCCCATTCTTTCATCACTTGGTTCACCACTAGGTCGGAGTCGCCGTAGACCATCAAGCGACGGACGCCGAGTGAGATGGCCATACGCAACCCGTACAAAAGCGCTTCATATTCGGCTTCGTTGTTCGATGAGTCAAAGTGGATCTGAAGGACGTAGCTGAGCTTGTCGCCCCGGGGAGAGACCAGGACCACGCCTGCGCCGGATCCGTTCAGCATCTTGGATCCATCGAAGAACATAGTCCAATGGTGTGACTGAACTTGAGTCGGCAGCTCTTGTTCTATCCACTCGGCCACAAAATCTGCTATAGCCTGAGACTTGATGGCTTTCTTCGCTTCAAACTTGATATCTAACGGAAGAAGTTCAATCGCCCATTTTGCCACTCGACCGGTTGCGTCTCGGTTGTTCAGGATCTCTGACAGCGGAGCATCACTGACGACTGAGATCGTATGGTCCAAAAAGTAATGGGCAACCTTTTTTGCAGTCAAGTAAATCCCGTACACAAGCTTTTGGTAATGTGGATACCTTTGCTTGGAGGGAGTCAAAACTTCAGATATATAATAGACCGGGCGTTGGACCTTGTATGCCTTGCCCTCTTCTTCCCGCTCGACCGTGAGTACATTACTGACGACTTGTCCGGTGGCAGCAATATACAGCAGAAGAGGCTCTCCGCTGACTGGGGCAGCGAGCACCGGCTGGGTGGACAGCAGGGCTTTGAGCTCTTCAAACGCTACTTCGGCTTCGGAATTCCACTCGAACTTGTCGGATTTCTTCATGAGTCGATAGAGAGGTAGTGCCTTCTCACCAAGACGAGAAATGAATCGACTCAATGCGGCCAAGCAACCAGTAAGCTTCTGGATGTCGTGTATACGCTCGGGGCATTTCATTCGGAGGATGGTGCTGACCTTCTCTGGGTTGGCGTCGATTCCCCGTTCGGAAACGAGAAAACCAAGCAACTTGCCGCCAGGAACTCCAAATGTACACTTTGACGGGTTGAGCTTGATATCGTAGCTTCTTAGGCTTGCGAATGTCTCAGCGAGGTCTGTCAGCAGGTCGGAACCTTTCCGTGACTTGACCACAATGTCATCCATGTATGCCTCGACGTTCCGACTGATTTGCTTTATCAAGCACTTCTGGATCATGCGCATGAAGGTAGCGCCAGCATTTTTGAGGCCGAAAGGCATGGTGACATAACAGAAACACCCGAAGGAGGTGATGAAAGCTGTCTTGATTTCGTCGGGTCCGAACAGACGGATCTGATGGTACCCGGAATACGCGTCCAGAAAGGACAAACGTTCACATCCCGCAGTCGAGTCGACTATCTGGTCGATGCGGGGGAGAGCAAAATGATCCTTTGGGCAGGACCGATAGATGTGCTTGAAATCGATGCACATGCGGAGAGACTTGTCCTTCTTGGGGACCATGACGACATTGGCGAGCCACTCGGAGTGGTATATCTCGCGGATAAACTCTGTTGCCAGGAGTCAAGCTACTTCCTCACCAATTGCCTTTCGCTTCCCCGCATCGGATCGACGGAGATGTTCCTTCACAGGTTTCACTTTAGGGTCGACTCGCAAATGGTGCTCAACCAGTCCCCTGGGTACACCCGGCATGTCTGATGGTTTCCATGCGAAGATGTCCCAGTTCTCACAGAGGAACTGGACGAGCGCTTCTTCCTATTTGCCGTCGAGTGTAGTGGAGATGTGGGTCGGTGCTGCGTTGTGGTCGGTGGGGTGGATGTGCACGGGTTTTGTGTCCCCGGCCGACTGGAAGGCTGACTCGGAAGCCGGCTTCTTCGCCCTCAGCAGATCACTCAGATCCACACTCTTTTGGTACTCCTCCATCTCTACTGCTGCCATTTGCTCGTCGGCGATCTTCGAGCCTTTCTGAAAGCATTCTTCCACTTCTGACGGTTCCCCATGACGGTTATAACACCGTTGGGTCCCGGCATCTTCAGCTTGAGGTAGATGTAACATGGTCAAGCCATGAACCTGGCGTAGGCGGGCCTACCCAGGATGGCGTGGTAGGCGCTGTTGAAGTCCACCACTTCGAACGTCAGCTTCTCTTTGCGATAATTCTTCGACTCACGAAAGACCACGTCGAGTGTGATCTGGCCAAGCGAGTCGGCTTTCTTCCCGGGGATTACCCCATGGAACCTCATGTTACTTTCTCTTAGCTTGGACAACGGAATGCCCATATCCCGGAGGGTTGCTGCATACAAGATGTTCAAGCCACTACCCCCATCCATCAGGACTCTGGTCAGGCGTGTGCCTTCAATTACTGGGTCGACCACCAGTGCCTGCCGCCCGGGGGTGGCAATGTGTGCTGGGTGATCGGACTGGTCGAATGTGATGGGGGTCTTGGACCATTTCAAAAACGTGGGGGTCGCCGGGGCAACCATATTTACTTCTCCGTTGATGATTTTCAGCCGACTTTTGCTCTCCACGTCTGCGAAAATCACCAAAGTGGAGTTGATCCGGGGGTATCCTCCGTCCCCTTCCTTATCTTCGGACTCTTCTGATTCTTTTTCTTTCTCAGTCGACTGATCTTTCTGGAAGCTCTAGATCAGGAGCCGACATTGTCGAGTGGTGTGCTTGGGATACACCAAGTTTCCCTCTTCATCTTTCTTCGTGTGTATGGGGCACGGCTGGTCGAGCACATCGTCTCCAGCTTGACCATTTCCCTTCTTGGGGGCCTAGGAACCTTTCGGCTTTCCTTTGCCCTTTCCCTGATTGACCACAGCAGCCTCTCCCTGAGCAGCTAGCTCGGCCTTGCGCTTGTTCTTTCAATTGGGATTCTGATCGTCTTGCTCGACTAGCTTCTTGCCGCTGCGGAGCCGATCGGCCTCCTCACCGTTGGCATGCCGACTGGCAATCTCCATCATCCGTGACAGAGACATGTCGCCCGTTCGACCAAACTTCAGATTCAACTCCCTGTTACGCACGCCTTCCTTGAAAGCGCAAACCGCCTGGTGTTCAGACACGTTCTCCACCGTGTGATGCAAGGTGGTCCATCTCTGGATGTAATCTCTCAAAATTTCACTCGACTTCTGCGCGCAGTGCTGAAGTTCTGCGAGTCCAGCAGGCCGCTTGCAGGTGCCTTCGAAGGTCCGAATAAAAACTCGAGCGAGCTCTTCCCAACTATAAATACTCCTGGGGGCCAACTGATTGAGCCACGCCCAAGCAGAACCGCCCAGCATCAGGGGGAGGTGCTTCATGGCCACGTCATCGTTGCCGCCTCCGATCTGCACAGCCACTCGGTAGTCTTCTAGCCAGGTGTCTGGCTTCGACTCACCGGTGAACTTGCTTACTCCCGCCGCTAACCTGAAGTTCGGGGGGATCTCTGTGGCTCTGATAGCACTACAGAAGCATTCGGGCCCAGAGGCAGGCGCTTGGCTGCCACTCGGTTGATCTCTACCTTGCTCTTCTCTGGATGCCCGGTTTCGGTCGACCCGTCCCTGCACAAGGATATACCTTGCGTCGAAACCTGGCCTCCGGGGATCTGGGGGAATCCTTCGCTCATCGTCGCGAAGGCGTCTGCCCTCGTGCCGCCGGGGCGAGTGTGACCCGCTCCCCGGAGGGGGCGTGGGCACTCGACGGCGGTCATGGCGTCTGTGTCGATGGTCGAGCGGCTCGTCATTCCGACCCAGATGCCGGTCTTTCCGCGGGCCACGTTCCTCACGCCTCGGGGGCGATCTCGGACTATGGGCCGACCATACGGTGTCTGCAGCCACCGATCTGCTGTGAATCCTGTTGCGCGACTGAGAAACAGCCGCGTTTTGCTCTTCAGCCGTTCGGAGCAAAGCTCGGATCAGCTGAAGGCCTCTCCTAGCCTCTGACTGAGAGGGTTGAATCGACTCCGCGACGCGAGTCGCGGCTTCGAGGTTCTGGACTGGCGTGCGGAACACCTGAGTCTCGCGTTGGCGCGATTGCCGCGGTCGTCGACTAGACTCGGGGACCAGTCGGCGGGCCTGTTCGTCGAGTGCGTGTTGGATGTTTTCCAAGCGGGCGCGCTCGGCCACGGTGGCCAAGCGTGTGGCTTCGAGGGCCAGAGCCTTTGGAGTATCTCCCATGATGGGAGTGAAGAGTGCGTCTTCGTTGCGGCGACAAAGTTCAGCCCTTTGCTCGGAGGTGAGGGGCTGAGGAATGTAGCCGTCGTTGTCGTGCGATCGGCCGCCGCCGCTGCCGCCGTCTCCGCCGCAAGGAAAACCCGGCGGACTGCGGCGCGAATCGACCATGAGAATTTCCGCTGCGGGATCGCTGCTCCCGCACTCGGAAACAGAATCCACGAGCCCGGTCGACGGATCGGCCGACCCGTAGAGGTAACCGTCGGGCTCAATGGCCGCGACATGAGGGGTGGCTGTTTGGCGGGCCAACGCGTGTTTCACCCACCGCTGGAGCCGCGAGCGACCGGATCGCTTGCGGCGACGCCCGGCGGGGATGGGGGACGATGAATATTGAATCGAAGGCTGCCGAAGGAGGACGCCGCAAGCGCTGGCGCGGAAGTGCGCGGCCCCCCGGGCGGGCAGAGCTTCGACATCGAGAGGGGCCTCCTGGAGCCACGCGGAGTCGTCGGCGATGAAAACGAGCGCGCCGAGCCGGATCTCGCGGCCCAACGCCAAACCACCGCCTGACACCATGATGAAGGAGGTCGGAGAAGAAGTTGCAACCTCACTAGATGTCGCTAAGACGCCTTGCCCCATGGTGGGCGCCAACTGTCGTGGTTCTGAGTCTGACAGTACGAGTAGGGGGTACGAATGGTGAGACAAGGTCCTAGCTATGGTGGAGTTGTACACAAGGTGTTTCACGAGTTCATGCCCTTCTCGGAGGAAGTAATAGCCCTACGTCTTGGTGCCCGGAGGCTGGTCGACTGATATGTGTATATGTGAATTACAAAGGTGCGAACCCTTGTTCTGGAGGAGGGGGTGGCTTATATAGTGCGCCAGGACCCCAGCTATGCTCCATGTTACCAAGGGTTCAATGTACATTAAGGCAGGCATTACTGATAATGCCCGCAGTAAAGAGTAATTAAGGTGTTTACTACGGTGAGTAAATACCAGACCATTGCTGTCCCAAGTGAAACTTGACCTTCGGGGGTCGAGTGCCTTGGATTGGTCGAGTGGGGTTGAGTCGTCTTGTGGATGAGGCTTAGTCGAGTGGAGTGTCCTCTTGGACTGTCTCAGTCGACTGCCTCTATCGTCATAAGTTTTGTCTTTTGATCTTCTAGGGTAGTGACCTTGTGTGGGTACCTTGGTCGGGCCTGTGACCCTACCCTAGGTCTGTAACCTTGTCATCCTACGATGAACACAAAGAACACAAAGGGAAATCACGAGGGAAGCGTAAGAGGGACACTCAAATCAACAAGAAAGTAATCACACAAGTGCTAGATCCGGATACATAAAGAGATACACGATCCAAGGTCAACAACGGATGATACAAGTAACGGTTGTCTTCTCCGTGAGGAGGTCTTGGTATCCCGTAGGATCTTCTCCGTAGAGGTCTTGAATCCGTGTGGATCATCTCCGTAGAGGGGCCGCAGTCACTCTCGAGGAGATGAACCACTAGTGGGTGAGCAAGGCTCTAGGTTTTTGATCTATCACAATGCTAACCCTAATAAGAGGTAGGAAGAAGAGTATATATAGTCTAGAGGGGCGAAGGTGTACATGGGCCTTGGCCCAGAAGTAAACGGTGCCCACAGGGGCGGACGTCCGCTAGGGACCGGACGTCTGGTGGCTCGGGAGGGACCGGACGTCCGGAAGTCCTCGGATGCCCGTGAATTTGTTCTGTCTTGGGATTACGGACGTCCAGGGGAGGCCGGTCTTCCGGTCGCCGGTCGTCCGGTGGTCGTTGGTGGTCCAGAATCTGGGAATGGTCGGACGACCGGTGCGGGCCGATCGTCCGTAGCCTGTAGCTCTTCGGGCAGCTCCTCTTGGTCGTTTATCTTGCCGTCCTTGCCACCTCGTCCAGTGGGTGTAGCTGCACCGTGGCCTTCATCCAAGCACCTGATCATGCATAGAGTTTCCGTCTTAGGTAGTAGCCATGTCTCGTGTTGTGAAAGTGGTATTTCGGAGAGGAGCGAGTTTACCTTATCGTCGATAGCCCTTGCACGAGCTCTTGTCATTGCCTTTGAGGAACTTGGTGAGGCGATGGTAGGTCCATCGGGTTGACCTTGGGATGCTCCGCATCATCTCCCCTCCCTTGGGAAAGATCCGACCTCGGATCAAAATCTTCATCACCATGGAAAGGAGAGATATCCTTGACGTTGAATGTATCACTCACATTGTACTTGTCACGTGGAATGTCGATTTTGTAGGCATTGTTGTTCTAGCGTGCTACCACCTTGAAGGGTCCGTCAGCGCGAGGTAGTAGTTTGGACTTGCGTTTGTTGGGGTAGCGGTCCTTGTGAAGATGAAGCCATACAAGATCTCCCGATTGCAACACCATTGGTGCCTTGTTGACGTTGAGCTTGGTGGCTAGGCGATGTACTTGTCACTCGATCGTTGCCCTTGTATCTTTGTGCATCTTCTTGAGATAACTTGCTCGTGCACTTGCGTCCATGTTGATGCGCTCCTGTAGAGGTAGAGAAAGAATGTCCAATGGGAACAACGGGTTGAAGCCTGCTACTTCTTGAGCTTGCGTTGTATTCCCTCGAAGAGGAAAGGGAGATGCAGCACAGTAGCGTAAGAATTTCCCACAGTTTTTGAGAACCAAGGTATCAATCCAGTAGGAGACCACGCGCGGGTCCCTCGCACCTGCAGAAACAAATAAGAACTTCACAGCCAACGCGATAAGGGGTTGTCAATCCCTTTACGGTCACTTACGAAAGTGAGATCTGATAGAGATGATAGTTTATATTTTTGGTATTTTTGTTTATAAGAACAGAAAGTAAAAGCGGAAAAAATAAATTAGGTGTAGATTAATATGTTGAGAATAGACCCGGGGGCCATAGTGTTCTCTAGTGGCTTTTCTCATGATAGCGATATTCTACGGAGGGTAAACAAATTACTGTCGAGCAATTGATAGAAAAGCGAATAATTATGAGACTATCTAGGCATGATCATTATATATAGGCATCATGTCCGAGACAAGTAGACTGAAACGATTCTCCATCTACTACTATTACTCCACACATCGACCGCTATCCAGCATGCATCTAGTGTATTGAGTTCATAAGAACAGAGTAACGCCTTAAGCAAGATGACATGATGTAGAGGGATAAACTCAAGCAATATGATATAAACCCCATCTTTTTATCCTCGATGGCAACAATACAATACATGCCTTGCTGCCCCTACTGTCACTGGGAAAGGACACCGCAAGATTGAACCCAAAGCCAAGCACTTCTCCCATTGCAAGAACTATGGATCTAGTAGGCCAAACCAAACCAATAATTCGAAGAGACTTACAAGGATATTATAATCATACATAAAGAGTTCTGAAAAGAACCAAATATTTCTCATAGATAATCTTGATCATAAACCCACAATTCATCGGATCTCGACAAACACACCGCAAAAAGAGATTACATCGAATAGATCTCCTCGAAGACCGAGGAGAACTTTGTATTGAGATCCGGAGAGAGAGAAGAAGCCATCTAAATACTAGCTATGGACCCAAAGGTCTGTGGTAAACTACTCACAACTCATGGTGAGGCGATGATGATGATGTAGAAGCGCTCCGTGGTAGATCCCCCCTCCGGCGGAGCTCCGGAACAGGCCCCAAGATGGGATCTCATGGGAACAGACGGTTACGGCGGTGGAACTAGGGTTTTCTCTTCTGCTATGATGGTTTCGGGGTACGTAGGCTTATATAGGAGGAAGGAGGGCACCGGGGCCTTATGTGGGACCCACGAGGTAGGGGGCGCGCCCTAGGGGGGGCACCCCCTACCCTCGTGGGCACCACATGGCCCCTACTCCGTGGTTCTCAAGTCTCCCGTGCGCGATTTTCTCCAAAAATATCTCTCCCGAAGGTTTCATTCCGTTTGGACTCCGTTTGATATCCCTTTTCTGTAAAACCCTGAAACAGGTAAAAAATAGCAATCTAGACTGGGCCTTTGGGTTAGTAGGTTAGTCCCAAAAATAGTATAAAAGTGTATAACAAAGCCCATTAAACATCCAAAACATCATAAATAATAGCATGGAACAATAAAAAATTATAGATACGTTGGAGACGTATCAAGCATCCCCAAGCTTAATTCCTGCTCGTCCTCGAGTAGGTAAATGATATAAACAATTTTTTTTGATGTGGAATGCTAACCAACATAGTTTTTCAATGTAATTCTCTTAATTGTGGCATGAATGTTCAAATCTGAAAGATTCAAGACAAAAGTCTATATTGACATAAGAAATAATAATACTTCAAGCATACTAACAAAGCAATCATGTCCTCTGAAAATATTATGGCTAAAGAAAGTTATCCCTACAAAATCATAAAGTATGGCTATGCTGCCTCTTCATCACACAAAATATTCATATCATGCACAACCCCGATTTCAGCCAAGCACTTGTTTTCATACTCTATTCTTTCAAACCTTTCAACTTTCACGCAATACATGAGCGTGAGCCATGGACATAGCACTATGGGTGGATTAGAGAGGAGGTTGTGAAGAAGACAAAAAGGAGGGAGATAGTCTCACATCGACTAGGCGTATCAATGGGCTATGGAGATGCCCATCAATAGATATCAATGTGAGTGAGCAGGGATTGCCATGCAACTGATGCACTATAGCTAAATATGTATGAAAGCTCAACAAAAGAAACTAGTGGGTGTGCATCCAGCTTGCTTGCTCAGACCTAGGGCATTTGAGGAAGCCCATCGTTGGAATATACAAGCCAAGTTCTATAATGAAAAATTGCCACTAGTATATGGAAGTGACTAAACATGAGACTCTCTATCATGAAGAACATGGTGCTACTTTGAAGCACAAGTGTGGAAAAAGATAGTAGCAATTGTACCTTTTTTTTGGGCCTTTCTTTTTTTTCTTTTTTCTTTGGCCTTTTTTTTGTGGAGGGGCTTTATTGATTTAGCTTTTCCTCACATGGGACAATGCTCTAATAATGATGATCATCACACTTTCATTACAACTCGATATTACAACTCGATAGTAGAACAAAGTATGACTCTATATGAATGCCTCCGGCGGTGTACCGGGATGTGCAATGAATCACGAGTGACATGTATGAAAAATTATGCATGGTGGCCTTGCCACAAATACGATGTCAACTACATGATCATGCATGGCAATATGACAATATGATGCGTGTCATATAAACGGAACGGTGGAAAGTTGCATGGCAATATATCTCATAATGGCTATGGAAATGCCATGATAGGTAGGTATGGTGGCTGTTTTGAGGAAAATATATGGTGGCTGTTTTGAGGAAGGATATATAGTGGGTGTATGGTACCTGTCAGGGATATGGTTAATAGGTATAAACCGGATATTGTAAACCGGCTTAATTATATCGTACTTAATTTATTATTAGTAGAGATTACGGCCCATGAGGTTTCAAGGCCCATGTATAGAAATACGGTTTGTGAACCACCAAAGAGATGTAACTTGAGAGATAAGAAAGGAAGAGCAGAGACCGAGGCGGACACGATAATGAGCCGGCCTCGGGACTCTGTAAACCGGACCAGGTGTCACCTCTATATAAAGGGACGACCCGGCACCGGTTCAGGGACAAGCAACAATCAATCCGTCGAGACGCAGGCAAGCGATTCCGCTCCCTGTAATCCGACGCCCAAATAATACCAAACCAACTAGACGTAGGCTTTTACCTTCTCGAAGGGGCCGAACTAGTATAAAACCCTTTGTGTCCTTTGTGCGCCATGAACCCTTTCAAGCTAACCCGTGCGATGGTTCCATCATCAAGTCCGTTAAACCGGACATCTGCCGTGTTAATTCCACGACAGTTGGCGCCCACCTTGGGGCTTGCGCACGACGGTTTCGAGTTCTTGGAAGGCGGCCTCAAGGGGTTAAAGGGCTACGCGGTCGGCCAGATGACCAAGAGTCGTCGTGGCCGGATCTACATCGACGACGCAGGATGGGGACCGGAGGCCGATTCGATCGAATACGGGTACCGGGTTCCCTTCGGCAGCATCCAAGTCTTCATCGGCAAAATCGGTAAACCGGGACCTGAGCCGGACACTTTCCCCGACATCATCGAGCCGGCTCAGCATGCGAGATCGGCCCGGATTCAACCTGCCGTGAAGCGTGTGTTCGTTGGGGCGATTCACGAAGGACAAGCGGAGGACGGGTTGGAATCTGATGGTGCAACCGTCGTCTATTCAGAGGACGAATCTTCGTCCGGGGAAACTGAGTCTCTGTATCAGTTGCGGGACGGCCGGTCTGGGGGCGAGTCCGACGGAAACAGTATTCCGGGCCCCTCCGACCCGCCAAACCGGGTGGCGGTTTTTATGGCCGGTTCACAACCCCCGACGAACGGAACAACAGCAGAGGCTGGCGCAGGAGGAAGCGGTTCAAATCCCTCTGTTACTGCGGTTCTATCCACCTTGATGGAGGAGTTCGCGGCTAAGGCAATAGAGGCCGTAGCTCCGGCAGACAAGGCGCAACATGATACAGTGCTTCTCCAGTTGAAGGCCCGGATCGATCAGTTAAAGGAGGATCTAAAGGCAGAGGGAGAGATGCTAGCGGCAAGGCAAGCGGAATTGGATGAACAAGCTTTTCACTTAAGGATGGAACAGGCTTCCATGGAAGGGGTAAGAGGACGAAAATATCGATCCCGCCTGCCGCCGGGTTATGAATCTACGGATTTGTTCAGAACACCGGGGGCTGGAGCCAGTAACAATCCGATCTTAAACCGGAGAAGCCCACCGGCTCGAGAGGAACCGGTTCAGCAACCCGCCGCAGAGCGGGAGCGACGGATTACATCGGCGCCTTATGTTCCGGTCCCCCCGGGGCACTATTCAAACCCTGTGGATAACATCGCTGCAGCGGCGGCACGATTGGCCGCTTTACCTGTGGAAGAAACATCCCCTGTAGCGATAGAGGCGCGCAGGGCCCAGAGGTTACTCAACACGGCCTTAATACAGCAGCAAGCGTACTCTCACAGCAGGGAAAGGTTGCATTCAACACCACGTCCCAACCGAAGTTACTCTAGACATTGGGAGGAGCCCGAAGTATCTAGCAGCGAACGGAGGAGGCATCAGCACAGGCAGAACAATCCGGCAAGGGCAGAGATGCCAGCCCCGGATCGAAACCGGCCTAGATCGGAGGCCAGGGAGGAGATCCGCCAGTCGACGCCGGTTTACACCGGCGCTACCGGGACAGGAGCGACAGCGAGCGGTTTTGGGATACAGTGCCTTGTCCCGGCCCTACGGAGTGTTAAGCTGTCCAAGGATTTCAAAGGACCTCGCAAGGTGCCCAATTACACGGCCGATTTACCGCCCGAGGCCTGGGTGGAAAGCTACGAGATGGCTATGGAGATGCTGGACGTGGATGAATCGGCTTGTGCCAAATATTTCACTATGATGCTTGAAGGAACGGCCCGGACTTGGCTAAAGGGACTTCCTCCGAATTCCATCGGATCATGGGGAGAGCTGCGTAATCAGTTCATCAAAAATTTCAAAGATACATGCAAGCAACCTATGTCGGTCATAGATTTGGCAGCATGTGTACAGGGGGAGCAGGAGTCTACAGCAGCTTGGGTACGCAGAGTGGCGGAGATCTTGCACTCCTCAAACGGTATCAATCCGAGCACCGCAATTGTAACTTTGGAGAACAATTGCCGGTTTGAATCTTTGAAATTAAAACTCGGACGGCTCAAACGAGAGTGCAATGACATGGGGACTTTAATGAGTGCCTTGGTGAAGTACGGAGACTCAGATAATACCAAGTATCCGGAGCCAGAAGGAGATAAAGCGGGAAAGGCCAGCAAGACTGGTAAATCGGCTTCAGCCAGTCCGATCGCTTCAGGTGTGTTGGGCAAACGGAAACCGGAAGGCAGCTCTGATTTTGTGGCTAATACACAGGTTCAAGGCGGTTTTCAGGGAAATCAGCGGGGTCCCGCTCGCCAAGCCGGTGGAGGAAATCCGGGTTGGGAGCAGGATTTGGATCAACCCTGTCTAAAGCATAGCGGGAGTAAGGGGCCTGCAAAGCACACTGCGAGAGAATGTCTGAACCCCACAATAGCAGGGAACGGCCGTTTTAATCCTCATAGCCGGCCCCCGAATGCCGGTTCAGGGCCCGGGTTTTATGGCCCAGGTTACCAAGGGAACAATTTCGGTGCAGGATATAGGGGCAACAGTGGTTATCAAGGGAACAACGGCGGTTATCAATCCCGGCCAGGCGGCCCAGGCGGTCAAGGAAACTATAATGGTCAAGGAAGCCAATCATATTATCAAGGTGGTTATCAGAATCAGGGAAATCAGCCGTATCATCAGGGTGCTTACAACAATCAGAACAATCAGCAGCAGGGCCAAGGGAGTCACAATAGCCAAGGAAATCAGCAGCAGCAGCGTCCGCAGCAACAACAGCAATCCGGGTACCAGAGTAATCCAAAGGAGTTGAGCAGCGGCCAATATCATGTTTTCACCACAAGTCTATGCAAAAGAGACCAGAAGGTCTTAAAACGGACTGTTAATGCGGTAGAACCGGCAACACCGCAGTTTCTACGATGGTCAGAGCAGCCCATTGTTTGGAGCAGGGAGGACCACCCGTTACGGGTAGATAATCCGGGACATTTAGCCTTGGTGGTGGCACCTCAGGTAGGAGGATACAGGTTCACTAAAGTCCTCATGGACGGAGGTAGCAGCATCAACATATTATACTATGAGACCTTTCGCCGTATGGGTCTGACAGATAAACAGTTAAGGACATCAAACACAGTGTTTCACGGGGTGGTCCCAGGTAAGTCAGCTTATCCAGTTGGTAAGGTTGACTTAGAAGTTACCTTTGGGGATGAGCATGATTCTAGATCGGAGATGATCACCTTTGAAGTTGTAAAAATCAAAAGTCCGTATCATGCTTTGTTTGGAAGGACGGTTTATGCTAAATTTATGGCTAGGCCATGCTATGTTTATCTGCAGCTCAAAATGCCGGGACATAAAGGCACGATTACGGTGCACGGCAGTCGTAAGATAGCAGTGGAATGTGAAGAAGGTGATGCAGCTTATGCAGAAGCGGTATGTTCCGCAGAAGAGTTAAAATTTTATAAAGATAATGTTGATCCGGCTGACATGACTACGCTGAAGAAGCCAACCACTGAGCATGATCCGGCTCTGAAGTTCAAATCAGCGGAAGAGACTAAGCAGGTCGATTTTGTGCCCGGAGATTCATCTAAACAGTTCACCATCAGTGCTAACTTGGATCCTAAATAGGAAAGCGCGCTCATCGAGTTCATCCGTGAGAACCGGGATATCTTTGCATGGAAGCCCTCTGACATGCCTGGTATACCGAGGGAACTCGCTGAGCACAAGTTAAATATTGATCCGAAATTTAAACCGGTAAAGCAGTATCTGCGCCGCTTCAATGAAGAGAGGCTGTGACGCCCGAGACCGACGTCCCAGAAGATTCCAGAAGCTTCCCGAAGATTCCAGATGTTCCGGGGTTGCCCGTGTGTCCTTTTGTGCTTGTGTTATTTAATTTTTTGCATTGCATCATGTCATCATGCCATCATGTCATTTTTTTTTATTTTTGCATCTCAACCTAATAAACCGTGTGGACCTTCGGTCCATTTAAATCGAGGGAAGGTGACTTCTCTTTATAACTTATATAAGTCTCTCAATAGTTAGGGAGCTATATAAATAATATTCCATTGCTCCGGAATCACCATAACACACTTGCATAAATTCCCCATTGTTTATTTCACTTCAAGTTTCACCTCCAAAACCTTCCCTTTATTCTTTTCCGTTGTTTCGAGGTTCCTCCAAAAACCCCTCCAATAATTTTATTAATTCCCTGACATTTTTGTGAGTCCGGGAATTTTATCCTCTTGCCCTAACTCTTTTCCAGCACCTCCCTTCTTTTCTTTTTGTTGTTGTTTTCTGTTTTTTTAGTAAAACTGCAGCAGTTTTAAAAAATCCAGCAGCCTCTAGGCCTCTTGGGCCTCTTGCCCAGCCCAGGCCGCACCTCTTCTCTGGGCCTCTTCCCCCAGCCAGTCCCTTCGGCCCATTGGCTCCAGCCCGCAGCCTCCCCATCCAACCCTAGCAAGATGACCGCAGCCCCTCGCTCGCACCCGTTTCCCTCGCTCTCCCCTCGCCCTCCTCTCAGCCGCCGCACTTTTCCCCTCTGCCTCGACCCTCTCTGTTCCTCTCGATCCAGCCCGTGCCTCCCTCCCCTCGTTCCGATCTCTCTCTCGCGCAGCCCCCGCGACCCCGCGACCCCGAGTCTCCAGCGCCAGAGCCCCGATGGCCCCGTCCCGGGCTCGTTCTGCCCGCGAGCCGGCCGAGCGCCCTACCCCGCGCAGGCCTCGTCTTCGCCCCGCGCGCGGGCTCTCTTCCCCCGTGCGGCCCGTCCTTCTTCGTCGTCCCTGCCCCGCGAGCGCGCCATCCTCCTCCCCGCGACCTTACCGCCGTCGCCTCTAGGCTGCCGGCCGGA
>LR738713.1:254700065-254767242 GCA_902687465.1 Secale cereale | reverse complement strand
GGAGTTTCCTGATAATCAGGATCAGTCGGTTTAAGTGGTTTTCTGATAAGACCGGCCTTGGGGTGAAGAAGAGTTGGAGAGAGCATCACCTCAGCGCGGCGTTTTCGAGCCGGAGTTAGCGAAATTCCAGAGGATTCCACTGCCAAGCCGCTATGGCGAGTGGTCCGGCGCAAGGCTTCGTGCTGTTGTTTCTTCAAAGTAAAATTGGGATCCAACTTAGCATAAGGATGAGAAAATTGATACTTTCTAACAGTCCGACGGTTCTTTTGAGGAGGGGGTTCTGAATCGGAAGAAATAAGGGTTACCTCAATCTCCGCCGGGTTATCACCTTCGAGTGGATCCTGTGAAAAGGGCATCATTAGAGATATGAACAAGTATATAAAGGCAAAATGTAAACCGGAGCAAGGCGTACCTCGGAGTCCGGATCATCGTCTTCAGAAGGAGAACCGGCGTCAACGGCTGCTTTCCTTTTCTTATTTGCAGGAGTCTTTCGGCGAGTTTTCCTTGCAGGTTTTTCCTGAGGCTTCCTCCTCCAGAAAGGATCATCAGCCTAAATGAAAAAAAAGGGAAGGCAAGTAAAAGACGGTTCAAAAAGGACGGTTTATAAAGTACAAGTTAAAGACACATACCTCAGGCTGTTTATTTTTCTTGAAGTATGGGGCCAAACCAACTCTAGTGCAATCTGTTAGAGCGGGATTGACAATCTTCTTGGCCGATTCAATTACCTCCGATTCAGACAATTTCTCCTTAGAAAATCTCTGAGGGTCATCCGATTTACCGGAGTAATTGCACATCAAATCAGGGCGCCGGCTTAAGGGAAGGATACTCCATGATAACCAGCAACGAAGGAAATCTGTGCCGATCAGGCCGTTCGCCATGAAAGCCCTCAGCTTGGAGAGTTGAGAAGAAAACTGGATCCGTTCAGCAGCGCTTAGTCGTTGCGGCAAGGGGTGATTTGCCGGGATACGAGTTTCACGATAACCCGGCAAAGGGTTTTCACCTTCAGGAGATGTGTCTATGCAGTAAAACCAGGACTTGTTCCAGTCCTTCGGATGAGTGTGCAAGGAGGCGTGAGGGAAAACTGCATCCCTCCTTTTCTGAATACTGATACCACCAAGCTCTTGGTGAGGCCCGCTGGTGAACTCAGTACGCCGGTTTGCGTGGAAGAAATCCCGAAAAAGATCAACCGAAGGTTCCTCTTGCAGATACGCTTCAGAAAAAACTTGGAAATCACAAATATTGGAAACGGAGTTCGGCCCTATGTCCTGTGGATGCAGCTGGAAGGTAGCAAGGACGTTCCGGAAAAATTTTGAACCGGGGGGAGAGAAACCCCTGGAGATGTGATCCAGAAATACAATCACTTCCCCGGACCTAGGAGCGGGAGGACACTCATTACCCGGAGCACGCCACTTCAATTCGGCCTGAGGACCTAACGTACCAATGCTTGACAGTTTGACTAAATCCTCTTTCGTTACAACAGAACGAACCCAGTCGCACGAAACATATTGCTTAGCCATTGGAGCAAAGTACTGAAGAAGAGAAAAGTGCAAAGACGGATTATGAAAAAATAACGATCCGGAATATGATCATGATATGCAATGGTTAAAATGGAGAATTATGTGGCAAGGTTAAACCGGTAATTATGAAACAGAGTTTTATCATTTCCGGTTTAAATGGCAGTTGAAGGGGAAGCGTTTAAAGTTATTACATCAGGTTACATCATTTCCGGTTTATGACATGATGATCTAAACCGGAGCATATTTAGTAGATTTATTGAAGAGAAAAACAAGTTTTCAACGCATTACTAAGGAGAAATAGATCTGAGCATACGGAGATAAAGAAACGAAAATTGCATGGGAAATCTACAGAGGTCCAATTCAGGGCAGATGAGTTTATAGGAGATGCATAAAAAGGAGACCTAAAGCAGGCAAACGGCGGAAGTAAAAACAACAAGATTTAAGGGGCAAGGTGCAACAGCTAAATATGCGGAACTAGTACAGAAGGTTCTAATGGTGGAGCTCTAATGGCGGAGTTCTAAAAAGCAGAAGCTCTAATGGTGGAATGGATAAAACTACATGGTTATTATGGTGAGATCTAATCTGGTGCTGAGCGAGAGACCTACAGATTAGGGCCTAAAGATTACAAGGTTTTCATGTACTAAGATCTACGAAGGGACAAGAGCTTCATCGACAGCCCTAATGGCGGAAGAACACGGGCGAAGCAATGGCGGACACAGATCTACCGAGAGGTGGATGAACGTACCAGGGACAGCGAGAATCGGCGGCGGAGAAAATCTGGTCAAGGCTCAGGTTGATGCAGCGGCCGGTCGAAGGCTGAAGATCCTGCGGTCGTCGGCGGCGTTCTTGAGCTCAAGCAGCAATGGAGTTCTTACGGGTCAGGAAGCGGAAGGAGGAAGAAGACGCGAGAAGAAAGAATGAGGAGGGGCGGCATTATTTATAGACAGAGAGGTGGATATGAAGCGACAGGTGCGGTAATCAAGGGAGAAAAATCGGATAAAGATCCGTTGAACGCCTCGATTCTCGGGATAACCATTAAAAACAAGCTACAGTACAGCTCGCGGCGTTAAATGCGGAGCTGATGTCATTGTCAGACTTTAATGATTTTGGAAGATGACGTCAGAGCCGGTTTACAAAAAAGGAAGACAGAAGAGAAGTTGCAGAAGACGATGGAGACTGATATGAACAAGTTCAAATCATTCTGGGGCCTAATGTCAGGGATATGGTTAATAGGTATAAACCGGATATTGTAAACCGGCTTAATTATATCGTACTTAATTTATTATTAGTAGAGATTACGGCCCATGAGGTTTCAAGGCCCATGTATAGAAATACGGTTTGTGAACCACCAAAGAGATGTAACTTGAGAGATAAGAAAGGAAGAGCAGAGACCGAGGCGGACACGATTATGAGCCGGCCTCGGGACTCTGTAAACCGGACCAGGTGTCACCTCTATATAAAGGGACGACCCGGCACCGGTTCAGGGACAAGCAACAATCAATCCGTCGAGACGCAGGCAAGCGATTCCGCTCCCTGTAATCCGACGCCCAAATAATACCAAACCAACTAGACGTAGGCTTTTACCTTCTCGAAGGGGCCGAACTAGTATAAAACCCTTTGTGTCCTTTGTGCGCCATGAACCCTTTCAAGCTAACCCGTGCGATGGTTCCATCATCAAGTCCGTTAAACCGGACATCTGCCGTGTTAATTCCACGACAGTACCGGCGAAAGTTGCGTGATACAAGAGAGGCTAGCAATGGTGGAAGGGTGAGAGTGCGTATAATCCATGGACTCAACTTTAGTCATAAGAACTCATATACTTATTGCAAAAATCTACGAGTCATCAAAACAAAGCAATCAACGCATGCTCCTAGGGGGGAGGTTGGTAGGAGTTAACCATCGCGTGACCCCGACCTCCACACAAAGGTTGACACTTTACAAATACCTCATGCTCTAACTTCGTCACATAGCGGTTCACTATACGTGCATGCTACGAGAATCACAAACCTTAACACAAATATTTCTCAATTTCATAATAAATCCACTAGCATGACTCTAATATCACTATCCTCATATCTCAAAACAATTATCTAGCATCCAACTTCTCATCATATTCAATGCACTTAGTGTGAAAGTTTTTACTACATTGATATTGGATGCTATCATGTGAAGACTAGTTTTATAGCCTAAGCACATTACCATGCTGTTTTAATAGACTCTCAAAAGGATATAATTGAAGCATGACAGTTCAAAAATTTCTTCAAAATATTATCACCACCGTGCTCTAAAAGATATAAGTGAAGCACTAGAGCAAAAACTATTAAACTTAAAAGATATAAGTGAAGCACATAGAGTGTTCTAACAATTCCTAGGCCATATTTAACTCTCTCAAATAGGTGTGTACATCAAGGATAATTGTGGCAAACTAACAAGCAAAGACTCAAATTATACAAGATGCTCCAAGCAAAATACATATCATGTGGTGAATAAAAATATAGCTCTGAGTATAGTTACCGATGGATGAAGATGAAAGAGGGGATGCCTTCCCGGGGCATCCCTAAGCTTAGGCTTTTGGTTGTCCTTGAATTTTAGCTTGGGGTGCCATGGGCATCCCCAAGCTTAGGCTCTTGCCACTCTTTGTTCCATAGTCCATCAAAGCAATACTCAAAACTTGAAAACTTCACAACACAAAACTTAGACAAAAATCTCGTGAGCTCCGTTAGTATAAGAAAGCAAACCACTACTCAAAGGTACTGCCATGAATTCATTCTTTGTTTATGTTGGTGTTAAACCTACTGTATTCCAACTTCTCTATGGTTCATACTTCCAAATATTACTCATAGATGCATTGAAATAAGCAAACAACACATGAAAAACAGAATCTATCAAAAACAGAACAGTCGGTAGTAATCTGCAGGTTTCGCATACTTCTGTAACTCCAAAAAATTCAAACTAAATTGGTAAACGTGAGGATTTTGTCTATTAATCATCTTCAAAAAGAATCAACTAAATAGCACGCTCCAGTAAAATCTGATGACCATTCTAGCGAGCGCTAACGATTCTGTTTTTCACAGCAAGATCACATAAACTTCACACAAGTCTTCCCAAAGGTTCTACTTGGCACAAACACTAAACAAAACACAAAACCACATCTAAACAGAAGCTAGATGCAATATTTTTTCCTAAACAGAAGCAAAAACAAAAAAAATATAAAATTGGGTTGCCTCCCAACAAGCTCTTGCTTTATAGCCATTAAGATCGGCTTGAGATTTCAATGATGCTCACATGGAAGATAAGAATTGAAGCACACAGAGAGCATCATAAAGCATGTGAAAATCACATCTAAGTCTAACATACTTCCTATGCATAGGAATCTTATAAGCAAACAAATTAGCAAGGCAAGCAAAAACTAGCATATGCAAGGAAGCAGAAAGGAACGGTATCAATCTCAACATAACGAGAGGTAATTTAGTAACATGAAAATTCCTACAACCATATTTTCCTCTCTCAAAATAATTGCATGTAGGATCATAAGAAAATTCAACAATATAGCTATCACATAACATATTCTCAACATGATCCACATGCATACGAAGTTGACATTCTTCCAAAATAGTGGGAGTACCATTAACTAAAGTCATAACCTCTCCAAACCCACTCTTATCAAAAATTTCATAAGATTGATCATACTCCAAATATGTGGGATCTAAAGTTGACACTCTTCCAAACCCACTTTCAATATTATTTATTATCAATCTCATATTCATCATGGGGTTGAAATAAATTTTCAAGATCGTAAGAAGCATCACCCCAATCATGATCATTGCAACAAGTAGTGGACATAGCAATACTAGCATCCCCAAGCTTAGGGTTTTGCGTATCATTAGCACAATTGACATTAATAGAATTTATAATAACAGCATTGCAATCATGCTTTTTACTCAAAGAGCTATCGTGAATCAATTTATGTTTTTCTTTCAATATTTCGTCACAATTTTCAGATTCAAAAATTTCAAGCAAAACTCCATAAAGATAATCTAGTGCAGTCAACTCACTAGCAGCAGGTTCAACATAATTGGATCTCTTAAAGAGATTAGCAAGTGGACGAGGATCCATACTTTAGCAAGTGAAGATGAAAGCTAATTGAGGGCACAAAGCACACAAGAAAACAAGAGGCAAGCGAACGATAAACACACGGCAGAAGAAGGGCAAATAAAACGACAATGGTGAAGTGGGGGAGAGGAAAACGAGAGGCAAAAAATGTAATGCAAAGGATAAGGGTTTGTGATAGGTACTTGGTATATGACTTTTGCGTAAGCCTCCCCGGCAACGGCGCCAGGAATTCTTCTTGCTACTTCTTGAGCTTGCGTTGTATTCTCTCGAAGTGGAAAGGGAGATGCAGCATAGTAGCGTAAGTATTTCCCTCAGTTTTGAGAACCAAGATATCAATCCAGTAGGAGACCACGCGCGAGACCCTCGCACCTGCACAAACAAATAAGAACTTCGCAACCAACACGATAAGGGGTTGTCAATCCCTTTACGGTCACTTATGAAAGTGAGATCTGATAGAGATGATAGTTTATATTTTCGGTATTTTTGTTTATAAGAACAGAAAGTAAAAGCGGAAAAAGTAAAGTAGGTGTAGATTAATATGTTGAGAATAGACCCGGGGCCCTAGTGTTCTCTAGTGGCTTCTCTCATGATAGCGATATTCTACAGCGGGTAAACAAATTACTGTCGAGCAATTGATAGAAAAGTGAATAATTATGAGACTATCTAGGCATGATCATTATATATAGGCATCACGTCCGAGACAAGTAGACCGAAACGATTCTGCATCTACTACTATTACTCCACACATCGACCGCTATCCAGCATGCATCTAGTGTATTGAGTTCATAAGAGCAGAGTAACGCCTTAAGCAAGACGACATGATGTAGAGGGATAAAATCAAGCAATATGATATAAACCCCATATTTTTATCCTCGATGGCAACAATACAATATGTGCCTTGCTGCCCCTACTGTCACTGGGAAAGGACAACGCAAGATTGAACAGCCAAGAACTTCTCCCATTGCAAGAACTATAGATCTAGTAGGCCAAACCAAATCAATAATTCAAAGAGACTTGCAAGGATATTATAATCATACATAAAGAGTTCAGAAAAGAACCAAATATTTCTCATAGATAATCTTGATCATAAACCCACAATTCATCGGATCTCGACAAACACACCGCAAAAAGAGATTACATCGAATAGATCTCCTCGAAGACCGAGGAGAACTTTGTATTGAGATCCGGAGAGAGAGAAGAAGCCATCTAGATACTAGCTATGGACCTGAAGGTCTGTGGTAAACTACTCACAACTCATGGTGAGGCGACGATGATGATGATGTATTAGCACTCCGTGGTAGATCCCCCCTCCGGCGGAGCTCCGGAACAGGCCCCAAGATGGGATCTCACGGGAACAGAATGTTATGGCGATGGAACTAGGGTTTTATCTTCTCCTATGATGGTTTCGGGGTACGTAGGCTTATATAGGAGGAAGGAGGGCATCGGGGGCCTTACGTGGGACCCACGAGGCAGGGGGCGCGCCCTAGGGGGGGGGGCGCCCCCACCCTCGTGGGCACCACGTGGCCCCTAATCCGTGGTTCTCAAGTCTCCCGTGCGTGATTTTCTCCAAAAGTATCTCTCCCGAAGGTTTCATTCCGTTTGGACTCCGTTTGATATCCCTTTTCTGTAAAACCCTGAAACAGGCAAAAAACAGCAATCTGGACTGGGCCTTTGGGTTAGTAGGTTAGTCCCAAAAATAATATAAAAGTGTATAACAAAGTCCATTAAACATCCAAAACATCATAAATAATAGCATGGAACAATAAAAAATTATAGATACATTGGAGACGTATCAAAGCCGTAGATGATCTCGAAGGGGACTTGCCGGTTGTGGAGTGTCTTACACGGTTGTAGGCGTACTCGGCGATGGGTAAGCATTGCTCCCATTCCTTGATGTTCTTCTTGATCAACACGCGAAGAAGTGTCCATAGCGTCCGGTTCGTCACCTCCGTTTGGCCGTCCGTTTGTGGATGATATGCCGAAGAGAATAGGAGCTTGATGCCGAGTTTGGCGCATAGAGTCTTCCAATAGTAGCTCAAGAACTTGACGTCACGGTCCGATACGATCGTCTTGGGCACACAATGTAGGTGCAAGATTTCCCTACAAAAGAGATTCGCCACATGTGAAGCATCGTCGATCTTGTGACAAGGAATGAAATGAGCCATTTTGGAAAATCTATTGATACGGTGTATCCTATGGACATCACCATGTCAAGAGTCTGCTTGGGAAGTGACACGTGCGACCTCTACTTCTCATACATAAAGGTGAATCATCTCCTTTACACGTGTTCACTTGACCCCTTCGAGGATGGTATACTACTTGACACTCCACTCGTGTGCATGCATAGGTATTGTCGGAGCTTCACGGACGACGACGAGGAGTGCAAGCGCCGAGGAACACCTACACCATCCGCGAGGGAAGCTTGGAAGAGAAGACGGAAGAAGACGGAGCGGCTGAAGTTACAGCCGCCGGACATCCGGCGCCAGCCCGGACATCCGGCGCCAGCCCGGACATCCGGCGACCAGCCCGGACATCCGACGCTTCAGCAGAGGCCGGACATCCGGCATCACCCCGGAAATCCGGCAAGGGCAACAGAAGCACCCGAAGAACGGCCATCGCCAGGCCGGACATCCGGCCCGTGCCCGGACATCCGGCCTCCCATGAACGGCCGGACATCCGGCCCCCAGCCCGGACATCCGGCGCCTGCCTGCGCGCAGAGTCGGGCCAGAGGCCCATGTATCCTCTCCCACTTACCCCTTCGTATACTAGACTATATATACTCCTCCACCTCCACCATTTTAGGGTTAGCAATGGTTTAGCTCATATGTGAGATAGAGCTTTGCTCATCCATCCCGGATCTACTCCACGAGAGAGACCGCGGCCCCTCTACGGAGAAGATCCACCTTGGATTCAAGACCCCTCAACGGGAAGATCCTTCACGGATTCAAGACCTCCTCTTGGAGATGAACTCTACCTTGTATCTTTCCCTTTGTTGTTCATGTATCTTGTGATCTTGTGTGTTTGATTGTCTAGTGGATGTGTGATTGGACTTGTTCTTGTGTGTTTCCTCTCGTGTTTTCCCCCGTTTCCCTTGGTGTTCTTCGTGTTCATCGTGGGATCCCCTCCATTTCGTGAAAGATCTGCTGATTAGGGTTCCACCCTGTATCATGTTTGTTGTCTTTGCTCCTTTTGAAGGAATCACTAGACGGAGAGACATTGGAGAGTGCCCATGTTGAGCTTCAAGATGATGAGCACTTCGTGATGGTCCACATCTACACGACGACGCCATCTCTTTCCCATGGTGATTTGGTTTTCGATCCGAGGTCGGATCTTTTCCAAGGGGGAGGGGATGATACGGTGTATCCTATGGACATCACCATGTCAAGAGTCTGCTTGGGAAGTGACACGTGTGACCTCTATTTCTCATACATAAAGGTGAATCATCTCCTTTACACGTGTTCACTTGACCCCTTCGAGGATGGTATACTACTTGACACTCCTCTCGTGTGCATGCATAGGTATTGTCGGAGCTTCACGGATGGCGAGGAGGAGTGCAAGCGCCAAGGATCACCTACACCATCTGCGAGGGAAGCTTGGAAGAGAAGACGGAAGAAGACGGAGCTGCTGATACTACAGCGGCCGGACATCCGGGCCAAAGGCCGGACATCCGGCGCTTCCGCAACAGCCGGACATCCGGCACTCCTCCCGGAAATCCGGGCCCTCCTTCACAGAAGCTGGACCGAGCCAGCCCGGACATCCGGCCGTAACCCTGGACATCCGGCTCGCCCCGAAGCCCCGGACATCCGGCTGCCAGCCCGGACATCCGGCCTTGCCTGCGTGCATGTATCCGGGCCGATGCCCATGTACCCGTTTCGCCCCTCACTTACCCCTTCATGACCCTAGACTATATATACTCCTCCACCTCCACCATTTTAGGGTTAGCAATGGTTTAGCTCATATGAGAGATAGAGCTTTGCTCATCCATCCCGGATCTACTCCACGAGAGAGACCGCGGCCCCTCTACGGAGAAGATCCACCTTGGATTCAAGACCCCTAGCGGGAAGATCCTTCACGGATTCAAGACCTCCTCTTGGAGATGAACTTTACCTTGTATCTTTCCCTTTGTTGTTCATGTATCTTGTGATCTTGTGTGTTTGATTGTCTAGTGGATGTGTGATTGGACTTGTTCTTGTGTGTTTCCTCTCGTGTTTTCCCCCGTTTCCCTTTGTGTTCTTCGTGTTCATCGTGGGATCCCCTCCATTTCGTGAAAGATCCGCTGATTAGGGTTCCACCCTGTATCATATGGTATCATGAGCCACGGTTTCTCACGAATTTGGAGCCCCCCCACCGTTTTCTAGCCTTGTTTTGTTGTGTTCTTCCCCAATTTCGAAAATTCCCCACCAAAAATAGCCCCAAAATTTTTTTTGTGATCTGTTGGTTTGATGAGATTTTGTTGATTTTGATCCGTGGATTTGCTTGGTTTCAAGTGGATCTAGCATTTCCCCAAGTTTCCTCATCTTTCCTCCACAAAATCCGTCAAATTTTGGCCCCAAAATCATCAAATTCCGCCCACAAACGAGTTTGGAAGTCCCGATTCAGATCTGGAATCGTCGGGCCGGACATCCGGGCCATAGGCCGGACATCCGGGCCATCGGGCCGGACATCCGGGTCCCCGGCCGGACATCCGGCTCCTGGAGTGAAAAATCCCGCGCGGTTCTGGACAACAGGCCCCGGAAATCCGGGCTCCACCCCGGATGTCCGACCCCTGGGATTTCAGCCACCCGTGTTTCACCGTTTTGTCCATAACTAATTCATACGAACTCCGATTTCGACGTTCTTGAGCTCGTTTTGAAGCTCTTGACATCCCCCATAACACAAAAATACCACCTTAATCATTTGACTCCATCATATTTTGTGGATTTTGGCATCTTTGCCTAGGGCTTCCACCATATCATCCGCATAACCACCACCGACTTCCGCAACCTAACCAATTTTGTTCCCATACCATTTGTGGTTGCTTGAGTAGTGATATGAGTCTCCTAAGGTGTTTAGGCTACTTAGGGACCATTACTTCTTCATCAACCACCACCACCACTTCCGCATAGCCTAGTCCACCATACATAGCCAACCCAACTTAACCAAATTTTTGTTCGAGCTTGTTTGAGTTGTGGCTTGTGTCTCCTAAGGTGTTTCGGCTACTTAGGGACCGTGACTTCAACTCCAACAACGTGTATAGCCCATCATACACTTCCACCACCATAACCCATTTTGACCGGGTTTCCACCAACAATTCCGCGACCACCACCACTTGTCCGCTACCACCATTTGATATTTGTCCTTGAGATTTTGAGTTGTGGTTTTTCCGTTTCCTAAGTTGTTTCGGCTAATTAGGAACGGGTCTACATCAAGAGCACCACCTCTCATCATCGACACGGACGGTAACTTCGACGACATCATTGTATATTCCCCTTGCAATTGCATTGTTAACCCCTAGCCCATTTTGCGTCACTTGCCTATCGAGACTAGCCTTTGAGTATTGCCGGCAACGTTACTTGTGCACATTAGTGATCATCGATCCGCCCTTCCATTGCATACATACCACATCACTTGGTATCATCATATCATCCCTTGTGTCACAAGATTGTTCCCGCATATACACAATTGCTATCTTGGTTTGTGCATTTCGCATCGTGGACATACAAAAAAAAAGAATAAGCTTTTAAGCAAAAGAGCCACAAAGAAGCTTGTAAGCAAGAACCATAGCATAGCATCATATGATATCATACTTGATCATTTTGGATCATACCACCGGAATACTATACATATAGCGTACTTGGGATAGAAGTCGTTGCATACATTTGCATCTTATAGGTTGTGCACAAGTGTCGTATCCGCCTATAGAGCAATCGTGCTAGCGTCTCTCTTGAGTTGTGCAACACGAGCGTTTTCCGTGGATTCCACATTTTGGCTCATTCCTTGGTTGCACGACCCCATTTATCTATCCGTGTGTGTGTTTCCGTGTGCCACATATTGCTATTGGTCTACTTGTTACATTTGCAAATTTGTGAATCTCTTTCAACATTATTGACTCTTTCTAACATTTTGCATCAAATTTTTGTGCCACTATCCTCACCGAGCCACTCGATAAGCTTTACTTGCTAGGTGTGAGTGAACAAGTCCGGTACCAATTCCACTATTCTTTCATTTCACATTGAGTGAAACGGGATACATCCTCAACATTCGGAAAAGGTAACTTGGTATTGTTTATCTCATCTCCTACTCACCTTTGCTCGAGTCTTGTGATGGATAGGAAAAGCATTTCAGCTCCGGTCTACACCAACAACGACAAGTTCGATGCCATGACGAACAACTTGTGCGCCAACATGAATGCTCAAATGGAGGAGCTCAAAGCCCTCATCAAGAACCGCAAGAGGTCTCCCTCATCTTCGAGAAGACGCTCTAGTGCACATCCTTCCGAGCTGCCATCTTCGGCGAGATCACATCGGCATCGACACCATCAACGACAAGAACGTGAAGGTCAAGAGCTCAACACCAACAACCGCTCAACGACTTCACCGTACACCTTGGCATCTTCGCCAAGCAACTTCAAGGCATCTTCGCCTTTGGATATGCGGCATCTTCGCCCACAAGAACCTCAAGCTTATGATCAAGAGAAGCTTACCAAGCTCAAGTCCGCGACTACCACGAGCTACTACGACCTCGACAACGACCACGAGATTCCTTTCTATGGGACTCAAGACCCCGAGGAGTATCTCGAGTGGGAGCGCAAGATGGACGACTACCTCAAGCAACACCAAGTTCCCTACGAAGATCAAGTGAAGTGCGCCACAAGAAACTTCCACGACAACGCGTCAACATGGTGGCTTCACACACCTTCGACGAGCTTCAACGTGAATTGGCCCAAGACGAAGAGAGCTTTGCGGCGAGAGTTCGTGCCTCCCACCTACAAGGAACAACTTCTACGCCAACTGGAGAACACCATTCAAGGATCCAAGTCCATGGACAAGTACTTCAAGGAGATGAAGATGGCCTTGCAACGAGCCGGCGTGGACGACCCCATTTCAATGAAGCTCCACTTCATGATGGGATTGCACAATGACGTCTACAAGACTATCTTCTTCGAGAACTACAAGTCCCTCGACGACAACTACATTGGTGCTCTCAAGGCGGAACAAGAACTTATGAAGGCCAAGGCTTCTCCACCGCAAGCACACTTCTCGAAGACCAAGCTCCAAGATGGCGAGCATGAGGCTAGTACCACCATGATGTCCAAGCCCGACGAGCTCCAAGACGACGTTCCCAAGTTCGACTTCATCGCCATCCCTCTTTGTGGCATTGATGATGCCGAGTCTACTTTGACTCTTTTTCAAGACGGCGCGGCGACAACTACGACTACGGAGCCATTCGAGGACCAAGCTTTGGAGGCGAGCGACAAGGTGGCGAGCGAGGATGCTGCTTCCATCTTAGGAGGCAAGAGTGATGATGTGCCATCTTCGGCCTTCATCCACGACGAGGACTACGAGATGGTTGAGCATGGGATTTTCCCTTCGACCACGGCGACGTATGATGACTTGAGTGACTTGTGCCACCATATTGAGAGTGAGAGTGACTTCACCACTAGCCCCATATATGATGAGTTGCCACAATTCCCATGTGAGGAGAGCTACCATCCCCACCACTTGAGTGAGATGAGTGACTCCACCATATGCGAGTTTGAGTGCACCTACCTTGAGGGAGTGAGTGAGCCACCACATAGAGAGAGTGAGATAGTTGATAGGTCATGTGAGGCCACTTTCAACACTAACGACTTAACCTCTACCTCTATTGTGCCTTCTCATTTGGTGCTCGGTCCCATATATGATGACGCGCCGATTCGCGAAGACTTCGTCCTTCCTTTGGACAAGACGATGGCCATGGTGGAATATGATGCACCCTCCACATGGTTCCATCAAGTTGATGATGATGACCACCATTTGGTCTTTTCCACCTCACCTACACCACATGAGTGGATTGAGAATGGTAACAAAGGTGAAGGTGATGATCTCGTCCCACTAGTGGACATTCTTGACATCGATTGCTTGCATGATGTTGATCAACCTATTGCCATGCTTCATTCTAGTATGATTTCCCCGTGCGATGATTTACCCATTTATGATGAGTTTGATGATTGCCATGTGGAGTCTATTAGTTGTGATGCCATGTTGCATAGGATTTCATGTGATAATTCTCTCGGTCACATCATGTTTGACAATCCTCTTGACTTGTCATATGCTATGCATGAGATCTATAATATGTCCTATTTGCAATCTCTTCATAGTAACTATGCATATGCCATTAAGATAAACCCAATTTGCACATATGGCATAGATGACAAGCCCATGGTTATTGGCATTTGTTTTTCTTGTGATGATATTGACATGCTTCCTTTGCATCATATCCACCATATGCCATGCCATGATTGCCTAGCTTCCGACATGCATTGTTTTGGATGTTGTTCCACTTCTCCATATTATGCTTTCGATATTGCTCATGAGGAGACCCCCATAGTTTCCTCATACATTTTAGGAGATTTTGGTCCATCCTATCCTTTGCATGATCCCCATACTTGTATGTTCAATTTGCATCCACATCATGCTATACACAATAACTATTCCTTCATGATGGATGACATGTTCTTATACCATGCATCAAATTTCTTTGAGAGATGCTTATCTTGTGCTCACTCTAACGTGCACATACACATCATGATGGATGATGTGTACATTTACCACGCGCACAATTTCTTTGGTTTGTGTCTCTTTTGTGTAGGTACCCATCCATATTCGTCAACTTCACAAACGCACGAGTTGACGAAAAGAGCTCTAGAGAGCAACGATGACTTGGGATATCGTGGATTGTCTTTCCCACCGCTCCTTTTGCGCAAACACTTCGCGCATTCCTTCTACATGGCACTCACATGGTTATGGGTTATTGTCCATTATATCTCTTATGCCCACCTTGCCATGTTCACTTCGCATGATATGCTCATTTATATGCCTTTGCCATGCATTCGTGACCCATGCTTTGCATTACACTTGATGATTCATTCTCATACTTGGAAGTGTATTTGCAAGCTTGGCGGAGATATTGCTTGTTATTGCCATGATTCCTTTGCACACCATGCCTATTATGATGCTTTGACCTTGATTTGTGATCGTGCTTGCGATGTGTCATGTGCATTGCCTATATCCACTATTTGCTCACATGACATGATTGCCATGCCTTCTCCTAGTGTGTTGCATCTTCGCTCCACTAGTGTGCACAACTTGATCACCATGCTTGCTTATGTTGCATCATCGATGATTCATACTTGCTCCTTTCATGCGGTTGATGACAACCATTGCCATGCTTGGCACATGATTGATATTGCTTGTTTTAGTCTTGCCAATGAGATTGCCCCCATAGCATTCTCTCTTTTATTTGGAGATTTTGACATCATTCTTGTGAAGCATGCTTGTCTTACCTCTTTGCACCATATGCCTAGTGCCATGAATATAGCCATTGTTGCATCATCTTATTCATGCACTTTTGCTCCTAATGGTTATGTGCAAGAGAAGAGAACCATCATGATGGATGATGTGTTTATCTACCATGCGCATACATTTTTTGTTTTGTTCTGTGCATGTGTAGGATACTTGGACTTCGTGTCGACTTCCACTTCACGTGAGTTGACCATTCGAGCTCTTGAGAGCGAACCACCTTTGTTCACGACGCTTCTACATCTCACTTGCTTGTGCTTCGGCATTGTGAAGGACGCACAAGGACACACTTTCAAGGTGATATCCTTCTCATTCGAGACACCCAAAACCATGAGCATGGATATTGTGGATCACACTACTTGTGTTGCTTGCACCATCATACTTATTTGTCATCTTGGACCCCTTGATTGCACACATGTTAGAGATCTCGCTTCAACTTGTCATTGTCACATTGCCATGCTTCATGATATATATGCCTTGTGTGTTGCATCCGACTTGTGGATTACGTGCTCCTATCATATGCTTGGTTGCAACAATATCATCTCTTCACATATGCCATGCCACATTGCTTGTCACATGATTGACTTGTTTGCCTCACACATGATGAACAATTGCTATTTCTATTGTGTTGAGTGCCACTCGATTTTCACTACACCCTATGCACGTTATGCTTGGATTGTCTTGCATTTGACTCATGTGTTTAGACACTTCATTTTAGTGGGTGTTGTGAATGATTCCTGTGCCTACCATAGACCTTTCATTGAGTGCTTTATGCATGCTTGCTACGACTTTGAGGTAGATGCTTACTCTCTTGTCACACATATGTGCATCTCTACCTCACATTTACATGCTTGCTTCCATGATGACCTTGATTGTGCTCAATTCATATGCTTACATGCCATGTCACAATCCCTTGTCACACCACATGCTATGCTTAATGACCACACTTGTTGGGTGAATCACCTCTTGAATGCTAGGTTTTGCACTACCGCTAACCACATTTGTTTTTCCAAGTGTTTGTTGTCCTTGCTCCTTTTGAAGGAATCACTAGATGGTGCGACATTGGAGAGTGCCCATTTCGAGCTTCAAGATGATGAGTGCTTGGTGATTGACCGCTTCGACATGGCGACGCCATCTCTTTCCCATGGTGATTTGGCTTTCGATCCGAGGTCGGATCTTTTCCAAGGGGGAGGGGATGATACGGTGTATCCTATGGACATCACAATGTCAAGAGTCTGCTTGGGAAGTGACACGTGCGACCTCTACTTCTCATACATAAAGGTGAATCATCTCCTTTACACGTGTTCACTTGACCCCTTCGAGGATGGTATACTACTTGACACTCCACTCGTGTGCATGCATAGGTATTGTCGGAGCTTCACGGACGACGACGAGGAGTGCAAGCGCCGAGGAACACCTACACCATCCGCGAGGGAAGCTTGGAAGAGAAGACGGAAGAAGACGGAGCGGCTGAAGTTACAGCCGCCGGACATCCGGCCCGTGCCCGGACATCCGGCCTCCCATGAACGGCCGGACATCCGGCCCCCAGCCCGGACATCCGGCGCCTGCCTGCGCGCAGAGTCGGGCCAGAGGCCCATGTATCCTCTCCCACTTACCCCTTCATGTACTAGACTATATATACTCCTCCACCTCCACCATTTTAGGGTTAGCAATGGTTTAGCTCATATGAGAGATAGAGCTTTGCTCATCCATCCCGGATCTACTCCACGAGAGAGACCGCGGCCCCTCTACGGAGAAGATCCACCTTGGATTCAAGACCCCTAGCGGGAAGATCCTTCACGGATTCAAGACCTCCTCTTGGAGATGAACTTTACCTTGTATCTTTCCCTTTGTTGTTCATGTATCTTGTGATCTTGTGTGTTTGATTGTCTAGTGGATGTGTGATTGGACTTGTTCTTGTGTGTTTCCTCTCGTGTTTTCCCCCGTTTCCCTTTGTGTTCTTCGTGTTCATCGTGGGATCCCCTCCATTTCGTGAAAGATCCGCTGATTAGGGTTCCACCCTGTATCATCTATCCACAACAACAAACACAGAATCCTTTCCATTTTGAGTTCTAGGCAATCCAAGTACAAAGTCCATGCTAATGTCCTCCCAAGGTTGGTATGGAATAGGAAGTGGCAGGTAAAGACCGTGAGATTGAGCTTTGGACTTAGCTTTGCGACATGTAGAGCACCGGTTGGTGAAGCGTGAGACGACACGGAACATCTTGGGCCAAAAGTAATTCTTGGAGAGCATTGTGAATGTCTTGTCGTGGCCAAAATGTCCCATAAGTCCTCCTCCATGAGATTCCTGGAAGATAAGCAAACGAAGAGACGACTCTGGAATCCAAAGTTTGTTAGCTCTCATGACATATCCATCCTTGATATAGTATCGTTCCCAAGAAGTGTGCGTCACACATTTGGCATAAGGATTTGCAAAGAAAGGATCATGCTCATACAAATCTTTGATATGCTCAAAGCCAATAACATTCAACTCAAGTTGTGTGAAAAGCATGCATTTGCGGGAAAGCGCATCCGCCACAACATTCTCTTTGCCTTTGATGTATTTGATGACATAAGGAAAGACTCTATGAATTCACTCCACTTAGCATGACGCTTGTTCAGCTTAGTTTGACCCTTGAGATACTTGAGCGTCTCATGGTCCGTGTGCAGAATGAATTCATGAGGTCGAAGATAGTGTTCCCAAACACGCAAAACTCTCACTAAGGCATAGATCTCTTTATCATAGATGGGGTAGTTAAGTTGCGCTCCGGGAAGTTTTTCACTAAAATACACAATCGGGTGCTTTCTTTGCATTAACACACCTCCTATGCCGCTACCGCTCGCGTCACAATGTATCTCAAACAGTTTGTCAAAGTTTGGTAGGGCAAGAAGTGGTGCGTGAGTAAGCAAGGTTTTAAGCTCATTGAACGCGGTGTCTTGCGAAGGACCCCAAATAAAGGGTGCATTCTTCTTGCTCAAGGCGTGTAGAGGCATAGCAATTGTGCTAAAGTCCTTCACGAAACGTCGATAGAAACCGGCTAAACCAAGAAAGATACACACTTGTTGGAGATTCGTTGGTTGGGGCCAGGTTTTAATTGCTTCAATTTTAGTTTCATCTACATGAACACCTTGTGAAGAAATGACAAATCCTAGGAAAATTACCTTATCAACGCCAAAAGTGCATTTATCCATGTTAGCATATAAGCGTTCTTTCCGAAGGGTTTGCAAAACCATACGGATGTGTGTGACGTGATCCTCAAGCGATTTGCTAAAGACGAGGATGTCATCAAAGTAAACCACTACAAAGACGCCTATATAAGGTCGGAGAACGAAATGCATGAGACGCATGAATGAGCCTGGCGCTTCCGATAAGCCCATGGGCATGACCAACCACTCAGATAACCCAAACTTGGTTTTAAAAGCTGTTTTCCACTCATCACCCTCTTGAATGCGAATTTGGTAATAGCCACTTTTAAGATCGATTTTTGAAAAGATGGTGGCACCACATAATTCATCAAGCATGTCGTCTAGGCGTGGAATAGGGTGACATTATCTAACAATGATAACATTTATCGGGCGACAATCGGAGCAAATGCGAAAACTCCCATCTTTCTTAGGCACGGGAATAAACGGAATGGCACAAGGGCTTAAGCTTTCACGTACATGACCTTTGTCGATGAGTTGTTGCACTTGTCGTTGTATCTCCTTGGTTTCCTTGGGGTTGACGCGGTAAGGAGCCTTATTTGGAAGTGGTGCGCTGGGTATGAGGTCGATGCGGTGTTCGATGTCGCGAAGTGGAGGTAGACCCGATGGTAGCTCATCGGGAAAGACGTCTGAGAATTCCTGCAACAATTGAGACAACACTAAAGGTAGAGGTGGTGAAGTGTTAGTAGGTTTCGCTTCCCCTTTGCATAGAAGCACAAGGTGAAAGCTGCCCGAAGGGTTCTCACACACTTCTCTCATCTCACTTTTGGTGCCGAATAACACTAGTTGTTTCTTGCCACTCATCGTGGAGTCGCTCATATTTGGCTTGTGGCTCTCACTCTCCTTTTGGTGGTTCACTCTCTCACCATTCTCTCCACGATGGTTGGTAGGTATTTGTTTGTCGGTGGCTACTTGACTTGGTGACATTGGGCGTAGCACGAACTCTTTGCCCTTCATCTTGAAGCTATAATAGTTGGTCCATCCATTGTGGGTGACTCCACGATTGTATTGCCATGGTCGTCCAAGAAGAAGGTGGCACACGGACATAGGGACCACATCACACTCAACTGTGTCCTCGTAGGCGCCTATCTTGAAGGATACTTGCACGGTGTGCTCGACTCGAAGAGTTCCGGCGTCTCTAAGCCATTGGACCTTGTAGGGATGAGGGTGCTTCGTCTTGATTAATTGTAGAATTTCACAAAGCTCTTCACTTGCCAAGTTATGACAACTTCCTCCATCGATTATAACCTTGACGGAACGTCCATTGATGCCGGCCTTGGTATTGAAGACGTGACATCGTTGATCTTCATCTTGATGATGTTGAAGTGTCAAGACCTTGGAGACAACGAGATTGGGACTCGAGTCATTGTCGCAAAACACTTGATGGTCTTCATCTTCATTCTCTTGGCGATGCATAACTACATGTTCAAGGGCTTCCATCTCATCATCGCTCATTGAGTCACAGGATCCGTCATCATTGATGATCATGGTACGAACGGTCTTGCACTCAAATGACTTGTGGCCTCATCCTTGGCATTTGAAACACTTGATGGAGCTCGTCCTGGAGTTGTCCTCGGTTGGAGTTGTAGATGAAGAAGCTCTTGGCTTGAAGTTGTTCGTAGAAGCGGGGCGACTGGATGTAGTCAATTTCTTGTAGCTTGACTTGTCACCTAAGCTTGTAGATGGCTTGGTAGAGGTAGGAGGTGCCGAAGTCGTTGGAGCTTGGTTGTAGGAGCCGTAGTTCTTGGATGTGAACTTGGAGTACTTGTAGTCTTCTTGAACTTGTCGCTTCGCTTTGGTTGCTTGGTGTACTAGCTCGAGGAGATTCGTGTATGGTTGGAAGTCCACAATCTTCTTGATAGGATAGTTGAGTCCATTCAAGAATCTCACCATAGTTTGCTCTTCATCTTTCGTGATGTTAGCTCTTATCATGGTAATCTCCATTTCTTTGTAGTACTCTTCAACCGACTTGGTTCCTTGCTTGAGGAGTTGTAACTTTTTGAACAAGTCACGGTTGTAGTGTGTTGGCACGAAGCGTGCTCTCATGACTTCCTTTATTTGATTCCAAGTAGTGATATGCGGTTCGCCTTTTGCTTCTCTTCTCTCGATAACTTGCTCCCACCAAATGAGAACATAGTCTTGGAACTCAAGGTATGCCATTGCAATCTTCTTTTCTTCATCAAAGTTGTTGAGGCGAAAGA
Organism: Secale cereale; assembly: GCA_902687465.1. Taxonomy (NCBI): domain Eukaryota; kingdom Viridiplantae; phylum Streptophyta; class Magnoliopsida; order Poales; family Poaceae; genus Secale; species Secale cereale. The sequence continues at coordinate 254,746,668 of LR738713.1, read as the reverse complement.
TCTTGTCAACTTTCAATGCCCATGAGAGGTAGTCTTCGGGATCAATGCTTCCGGAGAACTTTGGCATGGTGAACTTAAGCTTGCCATAGTGATGCTCTTCATTATTTGCTTTCATATTGTGAGGGCATTCTTGATTTGGAGGATTGGCAACCTCATGGTGCTCTTGGCGAAGTTGATGCTCATTGTCATGTTGTTCTTGCCGAGCTTGGGGTTCTTGTTGAGCTTGTTGCTCTTGTCACGCTTGAGGAGGAACTTCTCATTGCATTCGTGCTTGGTAAGGCCTTTCTTGCATCTCATTGCGAAGTTCGTCGTCTTCTTGACGGATGTGTCGATTGCGCATTGCCACATTGTGATGTGAATCACGGAGGGCACGTTGCGCCTCAAGAGCTTGTGCTTCTCGGTGTTGTTGTAGTTGACGTTGAGCCTCGACATCTTGTTCTTCTTGGCGTTGACACGCTCGCTCTTGTTCTTGTTGGCATAGTCGTTGCCGTTCTTGTGCTTTCTCAAGTGTAGCTTGGTTTTGACAATGTCGACTTTCTTGCTCTTCAAATAGCTCTTGTGAACTCTTGTCATGAAGTGGGTTCCGGTTGTCATGTCGAGCTTGATGTGCGGCTTGACAAAGTGTGTTTGATGTAGGTGTACTTGAGCCGAAAGTGGAGCCGGTATGACAACTTGAGCGGCTTCGCCATTGAGAAGACGTGGATGAAGAGCGTCGGTTGACTATCAAAGTACGTAGCTCGTCGAATTGGGTAGACATGTTGGTGTTGATGATATCGAATTGCTCTCGTGTGCATGCTTCGATTTGTCGTGCGTCGGCAGCAACTTGCTCAATTCGCTCTTGCATAGCTTCACTCTCTTGATGTAGAGCTCGTTGTACGCCAAATAGATGTAGTTTGGTGACGTAGTTGTTCGATTCTTGAGGATCATCAAAGAGCGGGTTCGTAGATGTACTTGGCCTATCCATCATTGCGAGCAAGAATGTGAGTGGGAGAAAGGAGAAGATAATACCAAATGTACCTTGACCGAAGTTGAAGATGGATCAATGATCACTCAATAATGTAACCCGGAAATAGCACTATTGTTACCACTTCTTGTCGATTCTCACACCTACACAAAAACAACTTTGAGTGGAGCTTGGTTAGGATGGTGTACCGAAGTATGCAATCGTTAATAGGACTCAATGATGTTGAAAATGGTTCACAATTTTCTCATGCAACAAGTAGATCACAAACAATAGGTAGCACACGGAACACACGCACGGGTAGATAAATGTGGTTGTGCAACCAAGGGTGAGCGAAAATGTGGAATCCACGGAAAATTCTCTTGTTGCACAACGCTAGAGAGACGCTAACCTGTTGCTTAATAGGCGGATACACACTTGTGCATGACCTATAAGAGGCAAAACATAACGACTTCCTATCACAAGTATACTATAATTGTATGATATGCCAATGCTTGAGCACAAGATGGTGTATTGCTATTTCATATGATCTCTTTTGATGCAAGGCGTATGATGCTATTGTCCTTTTGCTTATAAGCTTTTGATGGCTCTTTTGCTTAAAAGCTTGTGAGCTCTTTCTTTGGCCACTTATGCATGCTTCTCGTATCAAGGTAGCTATTGTGTATGCGAAACACTTATGTGTGACACAGAGATATGATGATGTAGTATGAAATATCTATGACTATCACTAATTTGCACAAGTGTCGTGGCTCGGCAATACTCAAATGGCTAGTCTCGATGGGAAAGCTAGGCAAAATGGTCTATGGGGTGACAATGCAATTGCAAGGTAGGGTGAACAAGGTGTCGTCGATGTTACCATCCTTGTCGAGGTTGAGAAGCGGTTTTGTCGATGTCGTTCCGTTCCAAGATAGCCGAAACACACAAGGAAACGGGTAAACCACAACTCAAATGATCCAAGACAAAATGAGGTAAGACCGTATTGATGTTGGTTAGGCAATGGTGGTAGTGGTAGTGTATATGTGGAAGTATGATTGGGTAAGCGGGTATGGAAGGTGGACAGAAAACTGAAGACGTTCAGTTTCATCAAGGTTTAGCAGACGTCCGGTGGGCTGCCGGTCATCCGGTCGCCGATGTCCGGTACTTTGGCGGACGTCCGGTGCCTGGGTGATTTCGGGCTCGGGCAAACTACTAGGGTTCATGGAAAGGGTGGCAAAATTGGTCAACATTGGCCAAATTTGTGGGGGAAAATGGGGAAAAGGTAGGGAAAAGCTAGATCCACTTGTGGCAAAGCAAATCCACATATCAAATCCAACAAAACTTCGTCAAATCAACAAATCACAGAAATTTTTTGGGGCTATTTTTGTGGGGAATTTTTTAGAAATTGGGACAAAATCAACAAAACAAGGCTAGAAAACAAGGGTAGAGGCTCCAATTTCGTGAGAAACCGTGGCTCTTGATACCATATTGATGCGGGGCCAACCCGATCTAGGCCGATCTTTCACGAGGAGGAGGGAATCCCATGATGAACACGAAGAACACAAAGGGAAATCACGAGGGAAGTGGTAGAGGGACACTCAAATCAACAAGAAAGTAATTACACAAGTGCTAGCTCCGGATACATAAAGAGATACACGATCCAAGGTCAACAACGGACGATACAAGTAATGGTAGTCTTCTCCGTGAGGAGGTCTTGGTATCCCGTAGGATCTTCTCCGTAGAGGTCTTGAATCCGTGTGGATCTTCTCCGTAGAGGGGCCGCAGTCACTCTCGAGGAGATGATCCACTAGTGGGTGAGCAAGGCTCTAGGTTTTTGAGCTATCACAATGCTAACCCTAAAAAGAGGTAGGTGGAAGAGTATATATAGTCTAGAGGGGCGAAGGGGTACATGGGCCTCGTCCCAGAAGTAAACGGTGCGCAGAAGGGCGGACGTCCACTGGGCACCGAACGTCTGGTGGCTCGAGAGGGACCGGACGTCCGGAAGTCCTCGGATGTCCGTGAATTTGTTCTGTCTTGGGACTACGGACGTCCGGGGGAGGCCGGTCATCCGGTCGCTGGCCGTCCGGTGGTTGTTGGTCGTCCGGAGCCTGGGAAACGCCGGACGTCCGGTGCGGGCCGGTCGTCCGGAGCCTGTAGCTCTTCGAGCAGGTCCTCTTGGTCATTGATCTTGCCGTCCTTGCCACCTCGTCCAGTGGGTGTAGCTGCATCGTGGCCTTCATCCAAGCACCTGATCATGCATAGAGTTTCCATCTGAGATAGTAGCCATGTCTCGTGTTGTGAAAGTGGTATTTCAGAGAGGAGCGAGTTCACCTTATCTTCGATAGCCCTTGCACGAGCTCTTGTCATTGGTCCTTGAGGCACTTGGTGAGGCGATGATAGGTCCATGGGAATGACCTTGGGATGCTCCGCATCAAAACCAACTCTTACCTGTCTTTTTTCTCTTCCACCCGAGCAGGGAGCAAAGATGCGAGCGCTTCTCTCGAACAAAAAAGAAAAGGCCGAGAACAGGAGCTAGGGTTTGAAACTTGGAACAACAATCTCTCCGGTCCGGCCTTACCGCCGGCGGCGCCCCGGTCATGCCTCTGCTAATCTTCCCCCCTCTTCTCTTGCCCCCTTCTCCTCTCCCTATCTCCGGTTCCTTGGAGATGTTGTCGATGTCCTGGGCAATCTGGGCCTGCGCGGTCGAGTCTGGGGCATCGACGACGAACCTGGCGTCCGTGGATGCGAAGGGGGCGGAAGGGGCGTGGGCCAAGGAGCCACCCGCGGTGGAGCATTCTGTCGGGCGCGGCGGTAGGGTACCCGTGGAGGATGGGGCGCGCGTGTAGTGGGTGTTCCTCGGCTGCCCCGGGGTGGGCAAGGCCACCTACGCCGGCCACCTCTTGCGGCTCCATGGCGTGTCCCACATCGTCACCGGAGCTCGCCTTCGAAGGACCCCCTCTCCAAGCAGGTATTCCAGTTCCTCGCGCTGAATACTGGGCCGTGATTCATAGTGGAAGAATTGGTAGCTAGAGATCCCCCTGATGTTGATGAAAGGGAGCCTAAGGATAATTTTACCTGCAAGTGTCCCCCCTGCATCAGCTACCAAATTGGCAGCAATCATGGTGCTCTTACTGCAGAAAGAGGGCTTAAATTTGTATGAGAGTCAACCGATCTGACCACATGGCAGCGCAGTTCCTGTATCATCATCGGCTCATCACAAACCAGCTTGCCACCATTAGTCCTAGGTGATGCAAAATGTAGGTACATGACGCATCACAATATCACATCCAGTTACACAACGCTAGTAGTTTGTTTTGGTGCAAAACTCCCTGAGGGAGAGCATCCAATTGACAGCAACTAGGAAGCACCACAGCTGCCCCATGACATTAAGCACATGCTCAACACTTCAGCAGTCAACACACTGGCACCAGCCTAATTAAGGATATATACTGACTAACTGTTTTCCATGATGTGCATTCGTCGCAAACAAGCTAAATTATTCAATTTCTTATAGAATAAGTTTTTGAAACAAATATTACGGTGAATCAGTCTGAAAAACGTCACAAGATTATGAAGTCTGTAAGATAAACCATTAGAGCTGGTTATGAAACCCGAGTGCAAGGATGTGCAACTTGCTCAGTCGATGCCTTCAGCTTAGGATAGATTGTTCCAACCCTTTTATTTTTGTGCCGCTACACTTCCAGTAGCAGAGGCATCAATGATTGATGAATATGCCCAAATAAGACTAACCTGCAGGTTGTGTACAGTGTCAGAATAACAATGTAGCAGCTGCACTAGAGGACACCATGGTCGTAGCGTTGCGTAGGTCCGTTGAATTTGACGAGGGTAGGGCATGGAGCTATGAAGGTTGGATCAGTCTTGTTGTTAGAATCCTCACTGTGTGTCGAACCTCCCAATGGAGCTGCTGTGTTTGGCAACTGCCATGTGATGGACAGAGGCGGCGAGAGGCACATCATCATGGTTGGACGATAAATGTTGGGCTCAACTTTGATGCTCAATCTGAGATTGAAAACAAGGCTGAAGTACAAACACTCTTGCTCAACTAATTTAAGCTCAGTGTTATTTGTTGATCCAACATCGGATATCCTCCCCCAAATGACATCGTTGCACTGCACTAGATCTGACAAGGAGTGGATCCAGCTAGCTGTGTGATGGAACTTCCACATGCATAAGCTATGTATCTCCCTAATTTCCCTTTTTCTGCACCTTTGTTTCCAAAGGTTGGGAAAGCATGTCTTATCTCTTCAGAATTTCTTGCATGAAACTGACCGTTGTTTCTTCTTTTTTTAGAAGTTAAGGTTGTATTTCTGAGGGGAGCATACATATTATCTTGATTGGGTTAACTTTTGGCTGCTATGATGTACTGCCGCTACCATTTAAAGGTTTAGTCACCTATGGTGTACTTCTGCAACCATTTAAAGGTTTAAAATGTCAGGTAGTTATAGGCCCCATTAGATTTTCTTTGATAGTAATGAAATTTTATTTGCCAAGCTGGCTGACTTTGTGATGCTTTATGTATGTATACTTACAATTCAAGTGTGAAGTATGCTTTATTCCTGATTTGATACTTGCATTTGTTGCAGGCACCTTGCTGTTCTAAGTAATGGTTGATATCTTACATTTAGCCGAGAAGCTGAAAACTTACGAGTTGGAAAACCCTCTAGATATACCTAAAAAACCTTGAAGATATCTTCTACTTGACTGGACCAGCTGACTGATGTGGCGATGAAGATGCAGCAGTGACCTGCAATTCTTTTTGCCGTGAATGGTTCATTTTGAAATTATTTTTATATTTGACAAGACTGAAGAAACAACATATATATCCTATTATATTTACCACTATAATCTAAAGTGAGTGATTCCCAAAAAATTTAGCTGACTTCTGATAAGAGTAATCTGAAAAATAGATAGCAAAAAAGAGTAGTGGGTATTACATTTAATTAGTTTTATTTGGACAAATAGATGAGTACAAGTCAATAATTTGTTTGCTTGATGTTTCACATATTTGATCTCTTCATCATTCTCATTTTGTTTCATTCCTTACCATTTGTTCGGATTTTTTTCCAGCAGCGGCAAGCATGGTTAAGGCAAGCAATGAGGGTTTCTGTAGAGAGCATAACCATGCATTCAACTCGCCCCAAGTTCTAAAGATAGATCAGAAGTACCAGCTACTAAAACACCTTGGAGCCATCAGGAGATTGTTTCATTTCCCCTAGATGTGCTTTTTAAAGCAAAAAAAAATGATTATATTAGCAATTATTTTATTTTGCATTGCAATAATCCCAAAAGTATTGGTTACACACAAATAATATTCTGCCTCCCATTGCAACGCACGGGCATTGTCCTAGTAGTACTAATAACTCTAATATACACGTGCACAGGTGTACAACAATGGGCAATCTTGGTCGAGATTGGTGTTGTTCACCATATCCCAGACCCAGAACCAGCTACCGCTAGTTCGACTAGCCGAAACAGTGTGGTACTGTCTCACCCCTGTTGAGAGTCGTCTCCGCTGCTTTGACTCCGCCCCTTTCCTTCTTTCTCTTCGGCGGCGCTGCTGCCTGACGAATAGATGGAATAGGTGGCAGGATCCCCTCTGTACATATTAGTCGTAGATGTAGGTGTATGTTTGGTCTTGCCCTTGTGGCGTCTGACGTCATGCCATTGTTGAGCTTTCCACCGGCGCCCGTGAGCAGCGCCTGGTGGCCGTCGGCCGTGCCCCGGCTTGGCTGTCCATGGAGGATGGTGATGGTTGGAAATGGATCTGGTATTAGCTCCGTTAATAAGCTCAGGTTGTGGTTGGATATGGCGAATGAGGGGATAACTATCACGACCCCAACACAACGATGGGATGAACAATCAGATTAGTACCAATTTGAGATACATGAGGAGGTATTTTAGGTGAGAATCAGTAGCAAGGGGGTGAGATACAGGGAGAAGATAGGTGGGGAACAGGAGCAGGAGGACAAGGGTGTTCAGAGGTTTTAATCAAAGTTTGATCCCATCTTCTGTGACGCACGCCTCTTTATATAACATTGTTCCAAATCCATGCCACTAGGCCCAACCCAAGCTCCACAGCCCATTTTCTAGAGAAGTCCCACGAAGAGTAAAAGGGGCATGACCTAGGGCATGGCATTCTCGCCCCCTTAAAATGTGGTTTGTCCTCAAGCCGATGATGTGAACCACCATGATCACATGGTACTAGCAGCTCACTGAGAAGTCCAATAATGTGGACGAAGTGGACACCACCTGGGTCCCATGGAGATTGTCTCTTGGGTACTCCTCTTACGAGCTTAACAACCTGTTGCTGCATAAAGGGGTTTGGCCAATCGACCCAAAATATGTGATGCCAACTACTCCAATAGATTTTAGCGCTGTCACACTTCAGCTGCGCAAAGATCACTGCCATATCTGATGGAAAAATCGAGTTGTCTTCTCTGTCCCTTGGGTCAAGATAATATGATGTGCATACATAGTCCAAGTAGTCTGAGCAAGCTAGGTGACCATGCAGGTTCTAAGTATTTAACATAATTCCTCCCTGAACACCAATGGAATGTGGTAGGAGTAGAGTATACTAGACAACTCTGAAACTCCCTGGTGTGCAATTGTTTCCAACCGAAACTGTTAGAAAGATATTTGTGTTGGAATTTATCTCAAACATATGCCACTTCGTGAGCGTCCATCCAGAGCTGGGTTCGGGAAACATGTATAATGCTTTCTGAGAGTGTAATAAGGTTCCATCACTAGGAATATCAGAACTAGCAAGAATATAGTAACCAACCACTTTGCTTACTTTCTTATCAGTTGTAGTAGCCCTCCTTGACATATTGTCCTCTAGTAAACACCATACTGTGGTGCGATCAAACTCTCCAATGATGCCGAGGAGCCATACAACCAGATAAAAACACCCACTGTCAACTTGCGTAACTTCCACAATAAGATGTAGCGCCGTACACCACCAAGGCAAATGATATGGCAAAGCTCCTCTATTCTCGTGCAGATGTATATATCCAATGGATGCACCACTAATGTTAAGAAGAACCCACAGTAACTTATGGTCTCCTGGATCAAAAGGCAACTCAAGATCCATAGGAAAATATTTATAACCGGAAAGATAGCCACCCTGAGTGGAGAACTGAAGTTCCACCACTGATAGCTTGAGCAGCTCCAGTGAGAGATAAACATTAGCTTCACCAACATAAGATATCTTCCCATCAGGTTGTATGCACCATATCTTATAATCGAGTAGTGCAATCTGACATAAATAACACATCTCTTGAGTTGTAAGCCACCAAGACACTGCTGATGCACATTCTGTTTGGAAAATAGGCTTGGGATCAAAGTCATGAGCTGGCTCTACAAGTGGAATAACACACCACCAATCCGTTAGGTGCAACACATTTGCTATAGTTGCACAAAATATGGCGGAGGATGCATTCGAAAGAAACCACCAAAATAAAATCACATTGTAATTAGCATTGATTTTCCATAAAGGCCAAGGCTTCAACTCCACAATTATCCCCGTACAGTCATGTAAGTGAAGCACATCCAACTCTCTAGTACCACAAGTCTCGCCCATGGTATCAAACTTCTTCACATGTCCTAGCTGGTGTAAGGACCAGCTCAAGGTGTTCTTGGTAATAATCAACAATTCATGAAAATCCGCATTGAAAACTGTCACAAATAAAGCTCCGACCATGCATGGTTGTTTCTCAATGAATTGTTGTACAGAAGGCCAAGGTCTCAATTCTACATAGGACAACCTCATAACTTCGTCACTAACTGCACGAATAGAATTAAGATTCTTCTCCGTGTCAAATCTTTGCAAGCAATAGCCAATCCCCTCTCGTTTTCACTCGAAACGTCCAATAGAATGGCACTGAATAACCAAAGTGATTTTCTTTCCCTTGGTCCAGCAAATAATGCACGAGAAGAACATCTCGTTCCAGTAAGACTATCTTGGTGTATGTTGAAATCTTCTGTACTAATTGCAACTTCCTCAAACAAAAATTCAAACAAAGATGGTGCCATCAATATAAAGATAAACTGATTGCCAATCCAAAGCCATGATGTACCGTTCCCATATCCCAGAAACACACGGACACATATTAGTCTTGCCTGCGCACGAGGTTGAGTATCGTAGTACATGAGTCTGGCCAAGGATAACAACTAAGCTCCTCTCTGCACACCTTCTTGTGATAAATATCCACTAACATCATCTCCTGCAAACCAGCGCCAGCCCCATCAATACCCAAGTAGGAAGCTGTCTGAAGAACATCTAATGTCAGAGTACAGAATGCCACTCGAGTCTCACCTGCAGCAAAGAATTTATTCACATTCTCAAACATTTGAGGCGCTCTCACACAACTGCAGATGTTCCCCATGAGAAGGAGCCATTGCCGTACATTATGGGCCATATTATTGGCACACATGCTTTCAGAAATCATCCTGGAATTATAAGCTCTTGTCGAAACAGATAAGGCTGCACGTGTACATGATGTTGAAATTCTTTGTCCCGCCTCCGAATATGAATGTGGATATCCATCGCTGAATTGGCCTGGATGCATATGGTACCTCCCTATTTGTGAACAAACTATCCTCTGCAGGGAGACAAATAAAATCACACTGTTCATCTGGCTTTGTTCCATCATGGTTTGCAACATTACCCCAGTTACTGATTTCTCCTGGTTGACCAAGAAGTTGAGGGATAATTGTTTTGAACTCTAGTTAAGGCCTGAAAACAAGATCTACTTGGTACTCCTTACTGTGGTCATTATCCACCAACATTATCTCTTGCCAAATTACATAGGGCGCCACTACCCTGGTTGACACTGTGGCGACGCTTGGTGGCGGCTCAATGATGTCACCACAATCTGCACTGGTACCCTCATCAAGGAAAGAGGGTCATGGTGCTGGCCGAACCACCTTCCCTTGTGGCTTCCAACCCGGTGTCGCATCGGGCATGAACTGGTGCGCTGTGACCTCATTGGCATTGGTAGACACCAAAACCACAGAGAATGTTGGCGGTACAACCTCTAGTGTAGAGAACAACCTCATCACAGGGAATGGCATGAGTTTTTCATCAACATTACCATGGGCCACATCACCTATCAAGCAAATGGCGGGTGTTGGTGTAGTGAGATGGACTGTCTCGATGTCGAGGGCCTCGTCGCGCACGACAGGGGAGGCAAGCTCGGGGAAGATGTTGACGGTGGCGTTGTGACTCGGGCACTCTATCCAGCACCTAGTCGGTATCGGAGCAACAATGTTATTGACGTCGATGGTGGTGAAGTCGTGGCCTGCCCCGCACTCCACTAGGGTAGTGAGCTCGGGTAAGGCGTCAGTGAGAATCTCTATAGGCATGATGCCATGAACTCCATGATCGCAGCCTTTGTCAAGTTTCTTTGCAGCCATCGTCGCCTCCTTCGCCACTTCGTCCTCTCTTATCCGGGCAAGGTACGAAGCACCAGTGATGCTGGATGGAGATCTCGACCGCACTGCAGCTTGGATATCTTCACGCAAGCCATCTATGTATTGGGGGACGAAGCAGTTGATGCTTAGGGTGGAGCTGATATGCAACACCCGGTGTAGATGCTTCCAGAACATCGCAGTGTACTCAGCCTTGGTTCCTGTTTGTGTCAGCTTGAGGAGAGATCGCATATGGAGGTGGAACTCACTCACAGACATTTCATCAAACAGGTGGTAGGCAGGGGAGTGGAGCGGTGATTTTGTTGGCTCCGAATACCAATTGTCATGACCCCAACACAACGATGGGATGAACAATCAGATCAGTACCAATTTGAGTTACATGCGGAGGTATTTTAGGTGAGAATCAGCAGCAAGGGGGTGAGATACATGGAGAAGATAGGTGAGGAACAGGAGCAGGAGGACGAGGGTGTTCAGAGATTTCAACCAATTCGATCCCGTCTTCTGTGATGCACGCCTCTTTATATAGCATTGTTCCAGATCGATGCCACCAGGCCCAACCCAAGCTCCACGACCCATTTTCCAGAGAAGTCCCACGAAGAGTAAAAGGGGCATGACCTAGTGCATGACAATAACCTCTCCCCGCTCTCTTTGCTGCCATGGTGGAAGTAGAGGAGAAGGGGGTCTGCTTGTCGTCGGTTTCTATGGATACACCTTCGCGTCGGAAATGGGTCTTCAATGTTGGATCCGGAGCAACGTCTGCTGCTCCTTTTCGAGCTCAAACTCGGCGATGTGTTGTAGTACAGCTACGTCGCCCTTTGCGGCTTTCATGTTTCAGAAGTTGGTTCTCGGTCTCGACTGCTCCGTCGTCGACCTTTCTGGCCAAAGGGCGGCCTTCTGGAGTGCCGGCGATTTGAAGCGCATCCTCCTGTTCTTCCTCCCGACCTTGGCGCCTGATGGGAGACAGTCTGGCAACAAGTCGGCGTCTGTTGCTACTCACTCCGAAAGTGTTGCCGGTGGTGGAGCGACGGCAATTTATTCGCCCCAAGTGGTAGCGTCCCCGGCGATGAAGATTTCGGTCCAACGTTGGAGCCTTGTGGAAGATGGACCCGATTGCAGTCTACAGCCTGTGTCCAGGGTCTTTTCTGGGCTTGGCTATAATTTACATTTCCCTGGTGTTCCTTGGATCAGATGTACTCAAATGCAAAATGAATGAAATGTCTCTGGGTCCTTCAAGACCCATCTCCTGTTAAAAAAAGACCCAGAACCACGGCATGAACCAATGTGATGTTTGTTTACCACCTTTCTTATCTTGTATTTGCGGGTCGGAATTGTTGCTATGTGGGATTTATGCATAAAAATGTTGTCACTTCTCTCAGATAGCCATTGTCAACATTATGGCTTAAGAGAATGTTACATTAGAAGTCAAGACATGCATTGTTGAAATATTAGGACGGGCCTAGGGCCCATCTAACAATTTCCGGAAAATCTCTAAGGGCCAATGTGGGTTTATTGGCACTAGGTGTAGTGGGAAGTTTAGTCCCACCCCGGAAGTGAAAGAGGAGTTGGACCTCCTTATAAGGGATTCTCTTCCACATGCTGTTGGAGCTTGAGAAGAGAAGAGGCCCTCGCGCACTCCTCCTTTGCCGCCCGCCTCGTCATGCCGTGCCGCTTATTTTTGCCGGTCCACACACCCACCGTCGTTCCTTTGCCTGCTGCCGCCGCCGGTGACTCAATCCCGTCCGCCGCGTACACGGTCGATGAGAGAGCAGGTCTCTGAAACCCCGCCTCTCCGGATCCTGTATGGGAGAGGGGCAAATATGTTTTTGGGGAGCGACTACGCGACTGCTCGCTTTCGTTCATTTGCTTCCTCTACGTCCGTGTCACCCTCGTCATCAGCATGTCCAGCGACGTCGAACGTGCCGCCGCCGAGAAGATCGAAGCCGACAAGAAGGCTGCCGAGGACGCTGATGCCGTCACCACCGTCGCGGCCTCTGCATGGCCTACTGGAGGGTATAACTCATTTATCCCGCTCCTACTGTTTTCTGCTTTAGCCATTCTAGAGTTATACGTAGATCTGTCTGCAATTAGCGTAGTACGTGCTTGCATGATTGGATATCAATATACGATCATTTGTGTCAATGCCATGCTAGTCATTTACTCATGGATTAAATTAATCGAAAATTGCCTATTTACTCAGCAATCCAAAAACCTATTATGTGCAGGAATTTTCCGACAACTAGCTTTGCCGCTGCACTGAAACCTGATAAGTTTACCGGTACGTACTTTAAGCGTTGGCAGACTAAGACCACTTTATGGCTCACGACTATGAACAAATTCTGGGTCGCCAATGTGCCCACGGATCGACTGCTCCTTAATAGGAGAAGGCGTTCACGGAGGACACCGTCATATTTCTCGAAGCAGTTCTTAGCGTGATCAGAGATAAATTGGTCGACGCATATTTACATGTGCGTGTCGCCAAGGACTTGTGGGAGGCGCTCGTATCTAAATTCGGGGCCACCGATGCTGGAAGTGAAATGTATATTATAGAGCAGTTCCATGATTACAAGATGGTTGAAAACCGTCCTGTATTGGAGCAGGCTCATGAGATAATATGCATCGTTAAGGAGCTTGAGCTTCTTAAGTGCGAGTTACCATGCAAATTTGTCGCGGGCTACATATTGGCTAAGCTCCCTAATTCCTGTAGGAACTTTGCTACCACTCTGAAAAATCAGAGGCGTGAACTCTCAGTGGAGGATGTCATTGGCCATCTAAGTGTTGAGAAGAACTCGAGAGCAAAAGACTCGAATAATAAAAAGGTCGAAGGAAATTCTATCGCCAACATGGTGAACCAGAGGAACTTCAACTCCCACAAGTCTAAGGGAAAGAACGGTGTCCAACACAATACCGACTTTAAGAAGAAGGGTAAGAAGACCTTCAAGAAGAACAAGAAGGATGAGGGCTGCTTTATTTGTGGTTCGGTTGAACATTGGGTCAACAAGTGCCCAAACAAGTACAAGAAGCCAGGACAAGACTCCAAGTCTGACAACATGATTATGGGCAACAATGAGAATGGCGCATCTGGGTACGGTAATTTATTTACAGTTTTTTTAGTGTTTCAGCCCACGGATTGGTGGGTGGACACAGGTGCAGGTGCTCACGTGTGTGCTAACATTTCATTGTTCACTTCTTACCAGTTCACAGGCCACGAGTCCGTATTGATGGGGAATGGCGCGAGTGCTTCTGTTCATGGTGTTGGCATGATCGATCTGAAGTTTACTTCGGGAAGGATCGTGCAACTGAAGAACATGCAGAATGTCCCCGCCATCAAGAAGAACCTCGTTAGTGGCTCCCTTCTATGTAGAGAAGGGTTTAAGTTGGTTTTCGAGTCTAATAAATTAGTTGTTACGAAATATGGATTCTTTGTTGGAAAAGGTTATGAGAGCGGAGGGATGTTCTGCCTTTCCCTCGTAGATTTTTGTAATAAAGTCGTGAACCATATTCATTCGAATGTTAATGAATCAAAAGTTTGGCATTCACGTCTTTGTCACATTAGTTTCGGTGTTGTGACGCGGCTAGCTAAGTTGGATTTAATCCCGAGTTTCACTTTAGCCAAAGGTTCTAAGTGCCTTTCATGTGTGCAAGCTAAGCAACATCGTAAGGCTCACAAGGCTGTGGAGGAGAGACACTTGGCACCATTAGAACTCATACATTCTGATCTTTGTGAGATGAATGGTGTGTTGACTAAAGGTGGAAAGAAATACTTCATGACATTGATAGATGATTCCACTAGATATTGCTATGTGTATCTGTTAAATACTAAAGATGAGGCTCTACACTACTTTAAAAATCTATAAGGCAGAAGTTGAGAAACAACTCAGAAAGAAAATTAAACGAGTCCGATCAGATCGTGGCGGAGAGTACTTCTCGAGTGAGTATGATTCCTTTTGTGTGGAACACGACATTATTCATGAGAGGACGCCTCCCTATTCACCCCAGTCAAACAGGGTTACCGAATGGGAATACCGTAACTGATTTGGTTAACGCCATGTTAGATACATCGGGTTTATCCAAGGCATGGTGGGGGGAGGCTATATTGACGGCATGTCATGTCCCGAATAAAGTTCCGAGAAAGGATAATGAGATCACTCCCTATGAGAAATGGGCGAAGAGAAGGACAACACTCTCGTACTTGCATACTTGGGGCTGCTTGGCGAAAGTCAATGTGCCGATCACCAAAAAGCGTAAGCTTGGACCAAAGACTATGGACCGCCTTAATTTGGGCTACGCTAAGAACATCGTTGGCTATAGATTTCTAGTAGTGAAATCTGAGGTACCTGACCAGAAGGTCGATTCTGCTCAAATCATCTGTGAAGGTTAGAAAATAACAATACCCGTCGTGAGCCTCAACACTCATTGGACCGCATACATCAGTATGCATGATTTCCAATAAGTCAGTTGCTTGCTCCATTGTTCCGGAGAACGGCGTTTTAGTCATCTTGCCCATGAGACATGGTTCGCAAGCACCAAGTGATTCACAACAAGTGATTCCAAAAGCCCATCAGCATGGAGTTTCTTCATGCGCTTTGCACCAATATGATCCAAACGGCAGTGGCACAAATAAGTTGCACTATCATTATCAACTTTGCATCTTTTGGCTTCAATATTATGAATATGTGTATCACTACGATCGAGATTCAACAAAAATAGACCACTCATCTAGGGTGCATGACCATAAAAGATATTACTCATATAAATAGAACAACCATTATTCTCTGATTTAAATGAACAACCATCTCGCAACAAACAAGATCCAGATATAATGTTCATGCTCAACGCTGGCACCAAATAATAATTATTTAGGTCTAAAACTAATCCCGAAGGTAGATGTAGAGGTGGCGTGCCCAAGGCGATCACATCGACTTTGGAACCATTTCCCACGCGCATCGTCACCTTGTCCTTAGCCAATCTTCGTTTAATCCGTAGCCCCTGTTTCGAGTTACAAATATGAGCAACCAAACCAGTATCAAATACCCAGCCGCTACTACGAGCATTAGTAAGGTACACATCAATAACGTGTATATCAAATATACCTTTGTTCTCTTTGCCATCCTTCTTATCCGCCAAATACTTGGGGCAGTTCGGCTTCCAGTGACCACTCCCTTTGTAGTAGAAGCACTCAGTTTCAGGCTTGGCTCCACACTTGGGATACTTCCAAGGAGTAGCAACTGGCTTGCTATTCTTCTTGAAGTTCCCCTTCTTTCCCTTGCCCTTTTTATTGAAACTAGTGTCTTGTTAACCATCAACACTTGATGCTCCTTCTTGATTTCTACCTTCGCAGCTTTGAGCATAGCGAAGAGCTCGGGAATTATCTTCTGCATCCCTTGCATATTATAGTTCATCACAAAGCCTTTATAGCTTGGTGGTTGTGATTGAAGAACTCTGTCAATAACACTATCATCATCAAATTTGACTCCAAGTTGAGTCATGTGATTGTGTTACCCAGACATTCTGAGTATGTGTTCACTGACATAACTGTTCTCCTCCATCTTGTAGCTATAGAACTTGTCGGAGACTTCATATCTCTCAACTCGGGCATTTGCTTGAAATATTAACTTCAACTCTTGGAACATCTCAAAACGTCTTTGAAGTCCCGATTCTAAGCCGTAAAGCATGGCACACTGAACTATCGAGTAGTCGTCAGACCACGTCTGCCAGACGTTCAAAGCGTCTACATTAGCGGGAGGGGGCTTGTCACATAGCGGTGCTTCAAGGACATAATTCTTCTGTGCAGCAATGAGGATAATCCTCAAGTTACGGACCCAGTCCGTGTAGTTGCTACCATCATCTTTCAACTTAGCTTTCTCCAGGAATGCATTAAATTCAAGGGAACGATAGCACGGGGCATTGATCTACAACAACATAGATATGCAAAAACTATCAGGACTAAGTTCATGATAAATTAAAGTTCAATTAATCATGTTACTAAAGAACCCCCACTTAGATTGACATCCCTCAAGTTATCTAAATGATCACGTGATCCAAATCAACTAAACCATGTCTGATCATCACGTGAGATGGAGTAGTTTTCAATGGAGAACATCTTATGTTGATCATATCTACTATATGATTCACGCTCGACCTTTCGATCTCTAGTGTTCCGAGGCCATGTCTGTACATGCTAGGCTCGTCAAGTTTAACCCGAGTATTCTGCATGTGCAAAATAGTCTTACACCCATTGTATGTGAACGTAGAGCTTATCATAACCGATCATCATGTGGTGTCTCGGCACGACGAACTGTCGCAACGGTGCATACTCAGGGAGAACACTTGTACCTTGAAATTTTTGTAAGGGATCATCTTATAATGCTATCACTGTACTAAGAAAAATAAGATGCATAATAAGGTAAACATCACATGCAATCAAAATATGTGACATGATATGGCCATCATCATCTTGTGCTTTTGATCTCCATCTCCAAAGCATCGTCATGATCCATCGTCACCGGCTTGACACCATGATCTTCATCGTAGCATCGTGGTCGTCTCGCCAACTATTGCTTCTACTACTATCGCTAACTCATAGTGATAAAGTAAAGCAATTACATGGCGTTGGCAATTCATACAATAAAGAGACAACCATAAGGCTCCTGCCGGTTGCCGATAATTTACAAAACATGATCATCTCATACAATAACGTATAACTCATCATGTCTTGACCATATCACATCACAACATGCCCTGCAAAAACAAGTTAGACGTCCTCTACTTTGTTGTTGCAAGTTTTTGAGTGGCTGCTACGGGCTTCTAGTAAGAACCGTTCTTACCTATGCACCAAAACCACACCGATATTTCATCAAGTTTGCTGTTTTAACCTTCAACAAGGACCGGCCGTAGTCACACTCAATTCAACTAAAGTTGGAGAAACTGACACCCGCCAGCCACCTGTGTGGAAAGCACATCGGTAGAACCAGTCTCATGAACGCGGTCATGTAATGTCGGTCTGGGCCGCTTCATCCAACAATACTACTGAATTAAAGTATGACGTTGGTGGTAAGCAGTATGACTATTATCGCCCAAAACTCTTTGTGTTCTACTCGTGCATATCATCTACCCATAGACCTGGCTCATGATGCCACTTTTGGGGAACGTAGTACTTCAAAAAATTTCCTGTGATCAAGCAAGATCTATCTAGGAGAAGCATGACAACGAGCGGGGAGAGTGTGTCCACGTACCCTCGTAGACGAAAAGCGGAGGCGTTTAGTAACGTGGTTGATGTAGTCGAACGTCTTCACGATCCAACCGACCCTAGTACCGAACGTACGACACCTCCGTGTTCAGCACATGTTTAGCACGATGACATCCCTCGAGCTCTTGATCCAGTTGAGGACGAGGGAGAGTTCCATCAGCATGACGGCATGGCGACTGTGATGATGAAGTTACCATCACAGGGCTTGGCCTAAGCACTACGACGATATGACCGAGGTGTGTAACTGTGGAGGGGGCACCGCACACGGCTAAGGGAAGACTTGGTGTGTCTTTGGGGTACTCCCCTCCCACGTATATAAAGGAGGGAGGGAGGAGGAGGCCGGCCAAAGGGGGCGCACGCCATAGGGGAGTCTAACTAGGATTCCTGTCGGCGTTCTGGGAATGGGGGTACCCAGACTTGCCTACCTGTGGCTCGGAGCGTAGCTCATCAAGCGGCCTGGTATGACCCAACTTCATCAGCAGCCGCTCAAGACCCTCGCGAGGGGCCAAGCCTCGCGAGGCGGACGACGCAAGACTTACCCTGGGGCGGCCTCACTAGGCTAGCTGCCGAGGAGCGGAGATATGAGGGCAAGGGGCACCTCACGAGGTTCTCGTGATGTGAGCCATGCCGACCAAGGTCAGGCGGGCGCCAGCGGGCGCAAGATGCCAGTTTCCTCTTTGGTGCTAAAGGGGCAAGCACAAACGAGGAGTCCCGAAGCGTCAGGCAAAGGTTTCGATATCAGTGCAACAAGACCAAGACCAACATGACGGCAGAGCGAAGGTCACCACGGAGCCCACGACGGCGTCACCACCAGGGCCTTTGGCAGGCGAAGACCACCTTTTGTCAGGATAGCTTGTACTAGCTGTCCCCCTTCAAACTTGGCCATTGTGGGATCCCTACCCGCTCAATATTTGGGAAAAGGACCCGGGCCTCTATAAATAGGACTATCCACCACCATAGAAAGGGATCGGAACATTGAGACCACCCTACAACCACAAGCTCACCGAGCACAAGAACACCTCTCCTCAAGAGGCTGTTCTTCCCATGTACTAGCTCATGCTCAACCTACAAGGCAATCCACCACACCACACTAGATTAGGGTATTACACCACAACGGTGGCCCGAACCAGTATAAACCCTTGTCTCTCTTGTTCTTCGAGTTGGACGAACTAGGCCTAGGAATCAATGCGAGAGCGAGCTAGGGCGGAAGGGAGTGATCGTTGTGCGCACCCCGGTATTCTAACCTCAAGGGTTTGCTGGAACCCACAATTCGACATTTGGCGTGCCAGGTAGGGGCACGCCGAAGTTTCGCCTCTCCATCCACCCCGCTCTCCATCCGCCAGGCTGTCATGGCGGGCGCCTCTTCTCCGACCGGCTCGGTGGGCGCTCGCGGGCCATCGAGCCTTCACCCCCGCATTGCGATAGGTGTAGTGGCCACTCAGGTTTAGGCCGGACCTGCCACCCCGTTACGACGGGGTGGCAGATCTGGCCGTCTTCCTTCAGGCCTATGAGGAGGCCGTTTCGGCGGCCAGCGGCGACAACAAGGTCATGGCCAGCTGGCTCCCCATGGCGCTCACCGGTGTTCCGCGTGTCTTGTTTCTCAGCTTGCTAGAGTCAGCTGTGGCATCCTGGGAGGAGCTGCGCGACCTCTTCACCACGCGCTTCGGGGCGCCGACGCCCCACACCGTCGTAGCCCTCCTCGGAGGTTCTCAAGCGCCGCCCTCGGACCGCCACGTCAAGCAGTTCTTGTGCCAGATCGGTGCTGCCTCCGTACGCCGGGGGGCCCCTCCCGAAATGGGCGGCGCCCAAGACCGACCTCACCTTCGACTCAGGTGACCATCCCGCATCCGTTGCGGGCTCACGCGCTCTCCCGATGCTTTGCACACCCACCATCTGCAACGTGGCAGTCACCAAGACCCTCATCGACGGTGTGGTTGGCCTCAACATGCTCTCAGTAGAAGCTTTTAGCCTGCTCCACGTGCCGCTTGAGCGGCTACGCCCTACCAAGCCCTTCTCCGGAGTCGGCAGCGGCTCCGCCAGCCCTCTAGGGTAGATGCGCCTCCCAGTCACCTTCGGCACCCGCGACAACTACCGCACCGAGCTGATCGACTTCGACATCACTCGTATCGGCCTCCCGTACAATGCCATCCTTGGGTATAGAAGAAACAACTTTTCTCTCAAGAACAGGCTGAGACGAAGCAGGTGCTGGTGGATGAAGATGGGCCATTAGGCGCCACCTTCACCATAGGCACTGGCCTTCCCCACG
Organism: Secale cereale; assembly: GCA_902687465.1. Taxonomy (NCBI): domain Eukaryota; kingdom Viridiplantae; phylum Streptophyta; class Magnoliopsida; order Poales; family Poaceae; genus Secale; species Secale cereale. The sequence goes on along the minus strand of LR738713.1, from coordinate 254,726,769 downwards.
CTCAAGAAAAGGCGCTGGTCAGGTTCCTGTGTGCTAACAAGGAGGTGTTCGCATGGGAACCCAAGGACCTGGCAGGAGTCCCGAGGAGGGTGATTGAGCACCACCTGAACGTATGCCCCAACGTGCGCCCCGTGAAGCGGAAGGCCAGGCGCCAGTCTAGAGAGAAGCAGTCCTTCATCATGCAAGAAACTCGCAAGCTAGAAGCAGCGGGTGTCATCCGCGAGGTCCGGTACCCGGAATGGCTGGCGAACCCCGTCGTTGTGCCCAAGAAAGGCGGGAAAGAGCACATGTGTGTCGAATTCACCAACCTCAACTAGTCCTGCCCACAAGACCCATTTTCGCTGTCCCGTATTGACCATATTGTCAACTCCACCGCCGAGTGCAACCTACTATGTTTCCTGGATGCCTTTTCGGTCTATCATCAAATCAAGATGGCGGTGCAAGATGTCGAGAAGACTGCCTTCCTCACCCCGTGCGGGGTATATTGCTACACTTGTATGCCATTCGGGTTGTGGAATGCAATAGCAACTTTTCAACGATTGATGCATATCGCCCTAGGAGAGCAGCTCTGGAGGAACGCTGAGGCCTATGTTGATGACATCGTGGTAAAATCTCAGGAGGCCAAGACCCTCATCGAAGATTTGGAAGGGACCTTCGCCAGCCCGCGCAAGGTAGACCTACGGCTCAACCCGGAAAAGTGTGTGTTCGGCGTCCCGTCGGGCAAGCTGCTGGGCTTCTTGGGGTCGTACAGAGGGATCAAGGCTAACCTTGAGAAGGTCAAGGCCATAAAAAAAATGAGTCTGCCGAAGACCCTCAAAGAGATGTAGAAGCTCGTCGGCTGCGTGACGTCGCTCGGGAGTTTCATCTCCAAGCCGGGGGAGCATGCCCTCCCCTTCTTCAAACTGATGAAAGGAAAGGCCCCTTTGAGTGGACCCCTGAGGCCGATGCGGCATTCGAAGACCTCAAGAGATACCTCACCAGCCGCCGGTAATGGTGGCACCCAAACCACAAGAGCCCTTGGTGCTTTACCTAGCCGCTACACCACATTCTGCCAGCGAAGTGTTAGTGGCAATCCGGGAGGAGCGCCAAAACAAGACCCCACAGCCCCGGGGCGATGCTCCCGAGGCTCCGGCAGGGCCAGCCGACGATCGGGCTCCGCAAGACGACGTTCCTGAAGCTATAGCTGCCCCGTCCGGCGGCCAACCTCCTGAGCCCCCCTTACCCAATCAAGCGCCACAGCCCCAGGAGAGCTCGGGCTTCACCCCCGTCGATCACCCGTTGTACTTCGTCAGCACGGTGCTTCGTGATGCCCGGGCATGCTATCCCATGCCGCAGAAGCTTCTGCTTGCGCTCCTCATCACATCGCGCAAGCTGCGCCACTACTTCCAAGGCCATCCCATCAAGGTCGTCTCAGCTTACCCGTTGGAGAGGGTACTTCGGAGCCCCAACGCTGCGGGAAGAGTCGCTGAATGGAATATCGAGCTGCAGGCATTCCAGTTGGAATTCAGCACAACCAGAGTCATCAAAGGAGTCACGCTTGCTGACTTCATGGCAGAATGGATCGACGCCCGGAGCTCGAAGCGGGCGAGGGCCGATCCCTCTCGCTAGGAAATGAAGCGCCAGCCGGCTGGTTCATGTACTTCGACGGCGCGTTCGCGCGCCAGGGCGCGGGTGCTAGAGCTGTATGTCACATCCCTAGTTAGCACTTGCATTAGGGTTAGTTGGTGTGTGCATCATGTTTACTTTCCAAAGAAACTTGAAATGGGATTAACAGAAACCCCAGCACCCCTCTTCTAACAACTAGGGTTTGATAAAATATTTTCCAATGTACCCAAAATGCCCTTCAAAAATGTTCATCACTTCTGCCTTGGTCTTAAACCTCTGCCAAAAATGGTGCACATTTTTCTAGGACACTCAAGGGCTTTGGATTAAATCATATGGTATTTGTATTTGGGCATTTAAATACTTTAAAATATTTTAAATGCTCAAATAATCATGAACTATAATGTTTCCTACTGTTCATATTATATACAGTGGGCATGACAAGTTTCATGAGTTATAAAAATGTTTTGGCATTTTTATTAATTGAACAAAGCTGCAAAAGAAATGAAACAGAAAAGAAAATAGGAAAAAAGAGAGAGAAGAAGCTTACCTGGCGCCCCACCCGGCCCACCTGCCGGCCCAGCCCAGCTGTCGCTCCAGCGAGCTGCTTGGCTCGGCCAGGCAGGCAGTCAGGTGCTCGACGGCGACCGCACCGCGCGCCACGTAGCTGCCCGCCGCCCTGCTTCCTCCCCTCGCCGTCCTGGAAGCCTGGTTCGGTCACACACGTCGCCCCCGACCTCGCAGACACCTCCCCCTCTCCCCAGCTCCTCTCCCTCGCTCTCCCCGCGCCATGGCCGACGCCGTCGTGCTCGCACCGTCGTAGAAGCCGCGCCCGCCATCGTCCCTGAGCCCCGCCTTGGTGTTCGTCGTCTCCACCGTCCTCGACTACTTCGAACAGGCCGAGCCCCGAGCGCTCGCCCGCCCTGGAGACACCCCCGACCTCTTCTTCCCCAACTCCGGCCGCGGAGATCCCTCTCGCCGTCCCGCTCAGCTCCGACCACCCCCGAGCTCGCTCCGGCGCCTGCTGCAATCCCTGTGAGCCCAGCTTCGTCCTCCCCCTCTCCGTTGGCTCTCTTCTGCCCTGGAACGCACAGCACGAAGCTCACCTGCACGCACCGCCGCCGTGCTCGCCGCCGGTGATGCTCCGGTGACCATTTGGTCACTGGCACCCGTCCATCACACTCACCGCAACGCGTAGATGCGATAGGTGCTACGCACGCATCGCCTAGGCCCCTGCAGCCGCATCTCCACAAACGCCCGACGTCGGTCGCCGCCGTCGAGCTTGTTGCCGTCGTCTCCGGCCACCCAGGTCCGGCGACCACCACCATCCGACGCGCAAGAGCAAGAGCTCTCCAACGCGCCTAGCCACAGCTCGAGCCGTGCCCCGTAGACGATTTCCGAAGCACGCCGCCGTACTTGGCCTCGCCGGCGTCACGTTGCCGGCGGGTTTGACCTGTTTGACCAGGGGGTTGACTACCCCTGGGTCACTGACGTGTGGGCCACCTTTTGCTAATTAGTTAGTTTAATTAAGTTTCTGTTAATTTAATTAGTTAATTAGTTTAGTCACTGACCCGTGGGCCCAGGCCCCACTGACAGCTAATTAGTTTTAGTTTAACTCTAATTAACTTAGTTAATTAGCTGTGACACTGACATGCAGGGCCCACATGTCATGTTTGACTTGGACTAGCTCCTGTTGACTGACTGACGTCAGCATGATGTCATGCTGACGCAGTAAAGGTTTTTCTGGGATTTTTAGATTAAAAATAATTCAGGAAATTCCAGAAAACACCCAAAACTTCTAAAAATCATATAAAGTCAACCATAGCTCAGATGGAAAAGATTTATATATGAAAAATGATCAGAAAAATCCAATCTTTCCAATGGCACTGGTTTCATGCATGTTTGAACAAGTTAACTTGCTGTATACATCAAAAACATGATAATGCACTTATTTAAATAATAGTTTGAACTTCAATTTGAATCTTTGATTCAAATAAGCTCAAACCCTTCTGGTTTTAGTTGCATTAGCCAACACACATGCATCTTGCCATGACATGAGCATGCATCATATTGCTGCATTTGTTTGTTAATGATTGTATCGCCGGTATTCTCTGTGTTAGGTCCTGCTCCCGAGGATACTGCTGCGTATCTAGTTGAAGAGCAGTACCCGACAACCACCTTGTCAGGCAAGCAATCATTGATCATTCCGATACAGACCCAATCTTCTCGCTCCTGCTCTCTTTTACTGCATTAAGGCAACAGCGTGTGAACTGCTACTTGCTGCGGTAGTTGAACCCTATCCCTTGCATGACCTGTCATTGCCACAGTAAATAGTTGAAACCCACTAGCATGTGTAGGAGTTGATTGAGCCATGTGATGTTTGATCCACCATGCTATTTGTTTATGTTGCCTGCTATGCTTAGAGTTGTGTCTGGTCTGGTTCATCTGGGTGATGGATCAGAGTGAAATGATCATACCGATAAAGAGAAGGAAGTGTGGAATACGCTTGGTAAAGGTATCGATGAAAGGCCATGTAGGAGTACATGGTGGGTTGTTTCATTGGAATCGTCCATAGGACCTAAGATCTGTATGTGTGGTTCAAGTTACAGCTACTACCACACATTGGGATCCTTAATTGACCCTCTCGGCTTATTAATTACCCTTGATCTCTGTCCAGGATTTGCAACTAGTTTCTGGTGTTTATAGCTTACTGGAGGTCGTGCACAACGGTGACCCTCGGGGTGGGTTGTGATGCGACAGGTACGTGGCACGGTGTATCGGTTGCCCGTTTGGTGACTCGGGAACCCTGTACACATCGTTTGGGGCCGTGAGCGACACCCCGGCCGGATCTCCCCACGGATGGAACCCAAATAGGCGATAAACCTGGACGAGAGACTTGAGTAGTTAGTCAGGTCGTGGCCGACACCCCCGCTGGGCTTCCGCTTGAAGGTTGCCGAGTACACGCCGAGTAAACAGCGATAAGTGGTGAAAGCGTGTGTGAAGAAGTACACCCCTGCAGGGTTATCAAACTATTCGAATAGCCGTTGTTCGCGGTACGGACTACTTGGTTACTCTTACAGTTCATAGACAAGTTGATGGTTACTACTAAAAGCCTCAAGATAAGTGTGAGTGCCGTGGATGGCCCTTCTGTAGGATGACGGTAGAGGATCCTCGGTAGTGTATTGATGTGGTGAGTAGAGGACTCGTGTTCGTAATAACATCTTGCAATCCGTTGAGAGTTGTAGTATAGGTTAGCCAAAGTCAAAGCTGGCATTCTGCTATGAACTCCACTACCCCCTTGATAATGTTGCATGTATCATAGGTTCTGTGGTAAGACTTGCTGAGTACCTTTGTACTCATGTTTGCTTAATAACTGTTGCAGAGGAGAACCCTGCCCCTGCTGATGGGTTCTACATAGACGTTGACATCGATGAGTAGCTTGACACCCAGACGGAGATCTGGATCTTGTGAAGGGCCTTGTAGATAGTCAGGCTACACCAAGCCTGTTTTATTTTCTAAGTTGTCTGTACTCAGACATGTAGCTTCCGCTTGTGCTTGTATGACTGTATGACTTGAGTGTTGGGTCATGTGACCCCTACCTGTATGGATATGTTATGTATGGCTCTTGGAGCCTTTTAAATAAAGTACTTTGAGTCATAGAGTTCTGTTGTGATGCAATGTTGTATTTGCACATATTGGGTGTATGATTGAAATGCTTGGTATGTGTGGGATCCGACACCTAGTTGTTTTCCTTTGGTAGCCTATCTTACAGGGAAATGCCTCCTAGTGTCTCCAATGAGCCTTGGTAGCTTGCTACTGCTCGGAACACGTAGGCTGGCCGGCATGTGTCCTTCTTCGTTCCTGTGTCTGTCCCTTAGGGAAAATGTCACGCGTTGTTCCTTTAAGTCCATGTAGCTTGCTACGACTTGGGTTCATACGTTGATGACCGACACGTTCGTTGCTGGGTCATGGATGCCTGTCTCTGTAATTTAGTGCCACCTTTGGTTTATAACTAGCCATGTCGGCCCGGGTTCTCTGTCATATGGATGCTAGCGACACTGTCATATACGTGTGCCAAAATGCGCAAACGGTCCCGGGCCAGGTAAGGTGGCACCCGTGGGGTTACCGTGCGTGAGGCCGCAAAGTGATATGACGTGTTACAGCTAGATCGGTATGACTTAGGATCGGGGTCCTGACAGCGTTGGCATCAGAGCTGGACTGCTTGTAGGTTTCTCAAGCCAAACTGGTCGATGTTGAGTCTAGAAAAATTCTTAGTTATATGTAGGGGAATTGATTGTGGAAGGGAACGTAAGGCTCTTTTTACTCCTTTACCTTATGCCCTTCTGATCTGAGCCAGTCTATTCTTTCTACGGGGATTTAGGACTAGGCCTCTTATCCTTTCTAGGTTCACGTGTTACTAATCCGTAGACTCTTAGGATTGTTGGTTTCAAGCCTCAGTTCAGTTTCTATCCTTTTAGTATGATGATTGTTGGACCGGAACCTTGATATGGATTGTTGAGTGGCTATTCTATCATTGTATAATGTCTCAAATCTTTGTTTGAGCATTTACAGTTGTTATGCTGCCCGATTTCTTCCAAAAACACTAATGCCTTTGCATTATTCCGTGTTTCAGATGTCTGGCCGCATCCCTCACCAAGTGGTTCGTTTGACTCGGTGCATTAATGTGCCCTGTCACACGGCCATTCTAGTCCGTGTGCTGACTGAGACCGGTTATCGCTGGTATCCTGAATACACCATGGAGGAACAGTACCGGGATTTCAATCAGAGTCAGTATTTTTGCACAGTCCGGATATACCCCTCATATCCTGGAGCTAATGATCCCATCCATTGGTCTTATGGACTCGGGATTACCATCGAGATGGCAGTGCAGGATGCCGCTTATTCGATGATGACCATTCTCCGTGCTAGGCATGCCCTGTTGCTGAACACTGAGTTCTGTTACATGCCAGCCTCACTTCCCGGAGAGGAAGGCTACTACACTGGTCTGTATACTGATGCTGCTCATGAAGAGCCACTGCTTCAGACTACTGTCCAGATGTTGGAGGATAGGGACCGTGAGGTCCGTGCTCTCCGAATGGAGTTGTATAACACTCGAGCCGCCCACTGGACTACTTTGACACGGCTTGCACCTGCTGTGCACGCCGGATATCTGGACATGCGGGATTTGTACCCCGTGCGGACTCGTCTGCCTGATCGCATGGATTGGCGTGACGTTGGGGGTATTACACCTCCACGTGGGCGTCGGTTACCACCAGCATCGGGACCGAGGCCACATCCATGTCCCTATGGTCCACAGCCTTCGAGTGCTCGCGAGTTTCAAGATCCATCTGTTCCACTTCCAGGCTACGGTGGTAATCTTTACGAGGATTACTACGCGAATGTCTGAGCTAGGCCGTAGTCGTAGTAGTATTGTAGTAGTTGTATTTCCACAGTCCTGTGCGTCTTGTGGAATATGACTTAGTGTGTACTGAGTTCCGGAGGTGTAGTTAAATAATGTATAGGAGCTTGGAATGCCTCTGATGGGATGTATCGTCTTTCACCGCAGTTGTACTTTAGCCTTGGCTTGTACTGAACTTTGTATGGTGTGTATGACCACTGGTGTATATATAGCAGTTTCTATATTACCATGTCGTACGGATGAACATCCTTGCATTCCGGGTCATCCATTACATTCTGCACTTCTATGTCAAATTTTTGCCATCCTTGTCTAAACCGTTGTTTTGTTTTCCTAGGATGGTCAACACTCGCAGCACTCCTGCTGCTCAGGAGCAGGGTGAGGCTAGTGGGGCTAGAGATGGGAATCTGCCCCAGCCACCCTCCTTGGCGGAAGTTATGCTTGAAGCAGAACGGAACAAGAGAGAGACCAACCGTCTGCTGGAACGCATAGAGCAGAACACTGGGTTCCGTCAGAGGAATGACGTGGTGTCAATCCACGATTTTATCAAGATGTGTCCACCGAAGTTCCATCACTCCACTGAACCTCTGGATGCTGATGACTGGCTACGTAGTATCACCCACAAGCTACACTCTGCCCGTGTGGCCGAAGCTGACAAGGTTATCTACGCCGCCTACCATCTTGAGGGCCCTGCCAGTCTTTGGTGGGAAAACTTTGAAGCTATGCGTCCTGCTGGCCAAGTCACTACCTGGGTTGAGTTCAGTGAGGCATTCCGTGAACACCACATTCCGGAAGGTCTCATGGATCGCAAGCGGGAGGAATTCCGCAATTTCACCCAGGGCCGTTTAACTGTGGATGGCTATAGTCGCGAGTTTGGTAACGTGGCACGCTATGCACCTGAAGAAGTATCCACCGATGCCAAGAAGCAGGCGAGGTTCCGCAAGGGACTCAGCCCTGAACTCCGCCGAGATCTACGTCTGCACGAGTGCACTTCCTTCTAGAAGTTGGTTAACAAGGCTATCAGTGCTGAAACAGGCCAGACCGACTTCGAGGCCACCCGCAAGCACACTCGAGATTTTGGTTCCCCATCCGGCTCTGGTTCTCACAAGCGCCGTGTGTGGGTTCCTAACACTGCTCTGCCACCCAAGTACACACCGAGGCCATCCTATGAGGCGCCTCGCCCAATTCAACAGTTTGCACCTGCTAAGACCTATGGAGGACCACCTTCCAACTTTGCTCCACGCACAACCACTGTGACATGTTTCAAGTGTGGAGAACCGGGACACTACATGCGTGATTGTCCCCAGAACCAGCCAGGAAAAACCATTGGCCGTGGCAAGCCAACCGGCAAGGTGAATTATGTCAAGCCAATCCCCACTGCACGTGGTCATGTCAACTATGTCTCTGCTGAAGAAGCTCATGAGGATCCTAACGTCGTCCTTGGTATGCTTCTCGTCAACTGCCATCCGGCATCTGTTCTTTTCGATACTGGAGCATCCCATTCGTTCATATCTGAGAGCTATGCTCGATTGCACAACATGACTTTTTGTGACATGCCTACTTCCATGGTTATTCAAACTCCTGGTTCAAAGTGGCAAACCTCTAGGGTAAGCCATGGAAATGAAATCCTTGTCGATAGACTTGTTTTCCTAGCATCTCTAATCGCTCTCAAGTCCTCGGACATAAACATCATCTTGGGTATGGATTGGATGACAACTCATTACGCCAAGATTGATTGCTATACTAGGACCGTTCAACTTACACATCCATCCGGCAAGATAGTCAATGTCTTGACTCGAATGGCTGAGCGTCAGCTCTACTCTCTTAATGCCAGCCCTCTACCAGAACTCGAAGATATCCCGGTAGTCCGTGACTTCCCGGATGTTTTTCCAGAAGAACTGCCAGGAATTCCACCTGACAGAGATGTCGAGTTCGTGATAGATCTTATCCCTGGAACTGTCCCAATCTCTAGGAGACCTTATAAGATGGCACCACTAGAATTAGCTGAGCTAAAGAAACAACTCGATGAGTCCTTGCAAAAGGGTTTCATCCGTCCTAGTTCTTCCCCTTGGGCTTGCCCCGTCCTCTTCGTCAAGAAGAAGGATGGAACGGAGCGGATGGTTGTAGATTACCGATCGGTCAATCTAGTCACCATAAAGAACAAGTATCCGCTTCCCAGGATCAACGACCTGTATGATCAGCTCGCTGGATCCTCAGTCTTCTCTAAGATGGATTTGAGGTTGGGCTACCATCAAATCAAAATCAAGAACGGGGACATTCCTAAAACGGCTTTTGTTACTCGTTATGGCCAATATGAGTACACCGTTATGTCCTTCGGGTTAACCAATGCCCCAGCTACCTTTTCTCGGTTAATGAATTCTATATTCATGGAGTATTTGGATAAATTCGTCGTGGTATACCTCGATGATATACTCATCTATTCCAAGAACAAGGAAGATCATGCCGAGCATTTAAGGCTGGTATTGACGAAACTTCGAGAGCACCGCCTTTATGCCAAATTCTGTAAATGTGAATTTTGGTTGCCAGAAGTAACCTATCTAGGTCATGTGATCTCTGGCAAGGGTATTGCTGTCAATCTCGAGCGAGTTCAAGCCGTACTTGATTGGACTCCTCCTGAATCGGTCAAGCAAGTTAGGAGTTTTCTTGGCTTAGCGAGCTATTGCCGATGCTTCGTCGAGAATTTCTCCAAGGTTGCTAAACCCCTAACCGAACTCCTCAAGAAAGATAAAAAGTTTGAGTGGACCCCATAGTGCGAGTCCAGTTTTCAGGAACTGAAAAGACGCTTGACATCTGCACCTGTACTGGTACCACCAGATTTTTCCAAGGATTTTATAATCTACTACGACGCCTCGCGACAAGGACTAGGTTGCATTCTCATGCAAGATCGTCAAGTGATTGCATACGCATCTCGACAGTTGCGTCCACACGAGGATAACTACCCTACTCATGATCTAGAGCTTGCAGCTGTAGTCCATGCACTCAAAACATGGCGACATTACCTCCTTGGTAATCGCTGTGAAATCTTCACTGATCATCAAAGTTTGAAGTATATCTTCACCCAACCGGATCTAAATCTCAGGCAAAGACGTTGGGTTGAGTTGCTCACAGACTACGACTTAGGAATCACCTACACTCCTGGAAAAGCCAATGTCATGGCTGATGCACTAAGTCGTAAGTCATATTGTAACAACTTAATGTTACAACAAAGTCAACCACTTCTCCACGAGGAATTTTGTAAGCTTAACCTTCACATTGTTCCTCGAGGATTCTTTTCCACCTTGGTGGCGAAACCTACCCTTATGGATCAAATCATAGTTGCCCAGCGGTATGATAAAGGCATATCTCGGATCAAGGAGAACATTGCTAGCGGAGTTGCTAGAAGTTTCTATATGGATGATCGAGGTCTAGTGTACTTCGAGAACCGCTTGGTGGTACCCAAGAAACCACAACTACGACAAATGATTCTTAAGGAGGCTCATGAATCTCCTCTCACGATTCATCCCGGTAGTACCAAAATGTATCAGGACTTACGTCAGAGATTCTGGTGGACTAGGATGAAGAGAGAAATCGCTCAATTCATTGCTAACTGCGACGTTTGTCGTCGAGTCAAAGCAGAGCATCAACGGCCTGCTGGCACCCTTCAACCTTTAGCTATTCCTGAATGGAAATGGGACAAAGTCGGTATGGACTTCATTACCGGGTTTCCCAGGTCCAGGAAAGGGAATAATGCTATCTTCGTCGTTATCGACCACCTCTCTAAAGTAGCTCATTTCCTGCCTGTTCGAGAGAGTATTACCGCTAGCCAGCTAGCAGATTTGTATGTCTCTCGGATAGTATCCCTTCATGGTGTGCCGTTGGAGATTAATTCAGACCGTGGAAGTCTTTTCACATCACGATTTTGGGAAAGTTTCCAGAATGCTATGGGAACTCATCTCTCTTTCAGTACTGCCTTCCATCCGCAGTAAAGTGGTCAAGTGGAACGAGTCAATCAAATTCTGGAAGACATGCTTCGAGCCTCTGTCATTTCTTTCGGTATGGAATGGGAAAAATGTCTTCCATTTGCCGAATTCGCTTATAACAATAGTTATCAAGCCAGCTTGGGTAAAGCTCCCTTCGAAGTTCTATATGGACGAAGGTGTCGAACACCTCTTAACTGGTCAGAGACCGGGGAAAGACAATTCTTTGGCCCGGATATGATCCAGGAAGCAGAGGAACAAGTTCGCATCGTTCGTGAGAGATTGAAAACAGCCCAGTCTCGCCAAAAGAGCCAATATGATAGCCATCATAAGGCTGTGACTTTTGAAGTCGGCGATAAGGCTTACCTTCGGGTTACTCCTCTTAAGGGAACCCATCGCTTTGGTATCAAAGGCAAATTGGCCCCTCGTTTCATCGGTCCTTTTCGCATTCTTGCCAAACGAGGAGAAGTTGCCTACCAATTGGAACTACCTCCGCACCTCTCCAGAGTTCATGATGTTTTCCACGTTTCTCAACTCAAGCGTTGCTTCTCGGATCCAATCCACGGAGTGGACCACGAAACGCTTGATCTCCAGGACAATCTCACATATCGAGAATACCCCGTTCGTATTCTTGATCAAACCGAGCGCACCACTCGATGCCACAATATCAAGTTTCTCAAGGTTCAATGGTCACATCATTCCGAGAGTGAAGCTACTTGGGAAAGGGAGGATCGTCTTCGACTTGAGTACCCCAACCTCTTTCCGGAGGAACCCGAATCTCGGGACGCGATTCTTTTAAGTGGGGGTGAGTTGTCACATCCCTAGTTAGCACTTGCATTAGGGCTAGTTGGTGTGTGCATCATGTTTACTTTTCAAAGAAACTTGAAATGGGATTAACAGAAACCCCAGCACCCCTCTTCTAACAACTAGGGTTTGATAAAATATTTTCCAATGTACCCAAAATGCCCTTCAAAAATGTTCATCACTTCTGCCTTGGTCTTAAACCTCTGCCAAAAATGGTGCACATTTTTCTAGGACACTCAAGGGCTTTGGATTAAATCATATGGTATTTGTATTTGGGCATTTAAATACTTTAAAATATTTTAAATGCTCAAATAATCATGATGTCACATCCCCAGCTTCACCCTGCATTAGGATAGCACTGTCTGTTGCATCATGTTTATTTTCAAAAGGAAACCTGAAATGGGGATTGTTCAAACCCTAGCACTTTAAATCTCAAATAGGTCCAGTCAAAAAAATTGCATTCAATGTTTCCAAAATGTTCCTAATATTTGTTGGATATTTTTGGCAAGGCTTTTGCAGCAAACCAAAAATAATGGACATTTTTGTGGAATATTTTGGGCATGGAATTTAATTTATTATTGTATTTGAATTTGGAATTATATTCATAATATATAGAATATATTTTCAAATAACTTTGAAATGTTTTATGTGCTTCTGGAAAAGTCCATCTAGCAACATAAAATTGTTCAGAGGAGTTTTTGGCATTGTTTGAAATTGTTTAAATTTCAAAACAGTGGCAAAAGAAAATAAAACAAAGAAAGAAAAATAGAAAACATAAACAGTTTTAGAAAAAGAGAAAGAGACTCACCTGGGCTAACTTACCTGTGCAGCCAGCACTGTTGGCCCAGCCACCTCTGTAGAGGCCCAGCCCACCTGCCCCCCCCTGTCGTCTTCCTCGTGACAGAAGGACGAGGGCGTGTGCCCGGCGCCCGCAGCCACGCGTCGGCCACCTCCAGCCTGCCTGCTTCCTCCCCGACGCCCTGGACGAGCGCCACGACACCCCTTGGACCCCCTGCACCTCTCCCTCTCTCCCAGAACGCTCCCCCCTCCTTCGTTTTTCCCCACCGAACACGGCCGTCGCCGCCGTTCGCCGTAGCCGCAGCCACCGCCTCCCCCTCGTCCCCTCGACATGTCTACGAGCTCCGCCACGGACCCGTGAATCTGCACGCCCACGCACGCGAGCTCGGGAGCCTCTTAGCGTCTTCCCCGACCTCATCTTGAAGCTCCGGCCGCCGGAGATCCTCCTCGACGCCCTGCTCTGCTCCGAGCCTCCCCCGAGCCCACGTCGACGCCTCTGCACCCACCGTGAGCTCCTCCATCGTTTGCCCCTCCTCCCCTTGCCTCCTGATCACCGTAGCCACTGCTTCGACTGACGCCGAAGCTCGCCGCCGCTCGGGCTGGTCGCCGGCGCCACCCCGGTGACCTTTTGGTCACACCACCTAGTCCAACGAGTTCGCGAGCACTCGTAGAGGCCGTAGGCGCAAACCTCAGCTCCTCCCGAGCACCGTTTCGATGAACCCGTCGCCACCAGAGCTTCAGCCGCCGCAGACCTCGTCGCCGGCGATAACTCCGGCCACCCCAGCCTCCGGCATCGCCACCGTTGGATGCGCCACTCCGCCCTCTTCCCGTAGCTGCTCTCTACGCGCCAAAAGAACCCCTGTAGGTGAAACCCGACGCGCTCCGCCGCCTCTAGCCTCGCCGGCGGCTAAACGCCGGCGGGTTGACCGCTTTGACCGGCGAGGTTTGACCCCGTCTGTCCAGAGGTTTGACCCCTCTCTCTCAATGACAGGTGGACCCAGGCCCCTAACTAATTAAGGTTTAGATTTAGTTCAGTGTTATTTATCTCTGTTAGTTAGATTGGACACTGACATGTGGGCCCTGGGCCCACTGACAGTTTAGTTAGTATTAACTTAAGGCTAACTAACCCTGTTAGTTAGATGTGTCACTGACACGTGGGGCCCAGACTCTGTTAATCTTTAGTTTAGTTTTAAAACGTTTAGTTAGCCCTGAGAGACTGACCAGTGGGACCCACTGGTCAGGTTTGACCCGAACAGCCCGTTGACCTGCTGACGTCATGTTGACGCAGTGCTGACGCAGTAAGTATTTTCTGGAGTTTTAAATAAATCAGAAATGATTTATTTAATTCAGAAAATAGCCAAAACTTCTAAAAATCATATAAAATCAACCGTAGCTCAGATGAAAATAATTTATATATGAAAAATGATCAAAAAAACCAAGGAATCTGTTTATGGCATTTTCATGCATGTTTGAAGAAGTTAAACCTGCTGATCAGGTCAAATCAATTAAATGGCATTTAAATAATCACATATGGAGTTTGAATTTGAACCTCTGGTTCAAACCAACTTCATTTAATTGTGTTGCTAGTTGCACTAGCTCAATCAACAGCATATTGCCATATCATGATCATGCATCATATTGTCGCATTGCATTGATTGTGTTCTCTCTTGTTTGCCGGTGCTTGTCCCCCCTTCAGTAGACGTGTTCCGACGATGTGATCGATGACACCGATGAAGACTCAATGTTATCTTCAGGAGTGCCAGGCAAGCAAACCCCATTGAGCATTCCGATACAATCTCACTCTCTCCCTCTTGCTCTCTTTTACTGCATTAGGACAACAACGCTTCAATTGTTACCTGCTGCGGTAGTTGAACCACTTTCCACTGCATGACCCGTCATTGCCACAGTAAATAGTTGAAACCCACTAGTATGAGTAGGAGTTGTTTGAGCCATGTTGTGCCTACTCACTGATGCTTTCTGGTTATGCCTGCTATTGCTTAGAGTTGTGTCAGGTCTGATTCATCGGGGATGAATTGGAATGTGATGAACATGTCCTACTGTGTGTGAGCTAAGTGTGTGAACACGATTTGGTAAAGGTAGCGATGAGAGGCCATGTAGGAGTACATGGTGGGTTGTCTCATTGCAGCCGTCCTCAGGAACTGAGTTCTGTGTTGCTTGATCCATGACCAGTTACTACCATGCATTGGGCCCGAAACCAATGGACCCTCTCGACTTATTAATCAACATGATCTCTGTCCAGGAGTTGCAACTAGTTTCTGGTGTTTGTAGTTTACTGGAGGTCGTGCGCAGCGCTGACCCTCGGGGTGGGCTGTGACGCGGCAGGTACGTGGCACGGTGTACCGATTGCCCGTTTGGTGATGCGGGAACCCTGTACACATCGTTTGGGGCCGTGAGCGACACCCCGGCCGGATCTCCCCACGGATGGAACCCAAATAGGTGATAAACCTGGACGAGAGACTTGTGTGGTTAGTCAGGTCGTGGCCGACACCCTCGCTGGGCCTCCGCTTGAAGGTTGCCGAGTACATGTCGTGTAAACGGCGGTAAGTGGCGAGAGCGTGTGTGAAGAAGTACACCCCTGCAGGGTTATATATGATCTATTCGAATAGCCGTGTCCGCGGAAATGGACTTCTGGTTTACCTATTACAGTTCATAGACAAGTGAAAGTGGATACTCTAAAACGCACAAGATAAGCGTGAGTGCTATGGATGGCCTTCTCGTAGGGAGACGGGAGCGGATCCATAGTGGTGTATTGTTTGGTGAATATGTGGACTCGTGTGCGCCACCTCAAAGAGTTACTTGCAGTCGTAGATCAGGATAGCCACCGTGTCAAAGCTGGCTTGCTGCAGTCAAACTCCACCACCCCCTTTGTTGATACTGATGCATATGTAGCTAGTTCTGATGTAAGTCTTGCTGAGTACCTTTGTACTCAGGTTTGCTTAATTTATGTTTTGCAGAGAGACTTCAGTCTCGCTAGTGGTTCCACGTGGACTTCGACGTTTAGCTTGTTACCTCAGCTACGATCTTGAACCCTTGTAGGATCTGGTAGATAGTGAGGCTTCTCTGCCTTTTTCATTTGTAGATGTCTGTACTCAGACATGTAATGCTTCCGTTGCCTGTATGCTCTGTATGTTGGGTCATGTGACCTCTGATTGTAATAAATGCTATGATGGCTCTTCTGGGCCTTTATCTATATGAGTTGTTGAGTTATGTTGTGATGCCATGTTGTACAGCACATACTTGCATGTTATGCGTACGCGTAATGTGTATTGCTATGTGTGGGATCCGACACCTAGTTGTTTACCTTTGGTAGCCTATCTTACAGGGAAATGTCTCCTAGTGCTTCCACTGAGCCTTGGTAGCTTGCTACTGCTCCCGAACACTTAGGCTGGCCAGCATGTGTCCTTCTTCGTTCCTGTGTCTGTCCCTTAGGGGAAATGTCACGCGTTGATCCTTAAGTCCTTGTAGCTTGCTACGACTTGGGTTCATACGTTGATGACCGACACGTTCGTTGCTGGGTCATGTATGCCTGTCTCTGTAATTTAGTGCCACTTTTGGTTTATAACTGGTCATGTCGGCCCGGGTTCTCTGTCATATGGATGCTAGCGACACTATCATATACGTGTGCCAAAATATGCAAACGGTCCCGGGCCAGGTAAGGTGGCACCCGTGGGAATACCGTGCGTGAGGCCGCAAAGTGATATGGTGTGTTACAGGCTAGACCTGTGTGACTTAGGATCGGGGTCCTGACAGCTTTGGTATCAGAGCCTGACTGCCTGTAGGATTAGTAAGCCAAACTGGTCGAAGTTGTGTCTAGAAACTCTTAGTTATATAAGGGAATTGTTTGTGGAAGGGAACGTAAGGCTCTTTTACTCCTTTACTTTATGACCTTCTGATCCGAGTCACCTTCTCCTATTCCACGGGGATTAAGAACTAGGATTCTCATTCTATTTATCAGGATCACGTTATTGTGGATTCAACTCTCACTTCAGTTTATTTTTCCTCTGTGTGTTCAATTGTTGATCTCAGAACCTTGACATTATGATGTTGGGTGGTTATGCTATCCTTTTGTCCGATCTCAAAAGTATTTTCGAGCATTTGCAGCCGTTATGCTGTCCGAGTCATCCCAGGTTTCTAAATAGTCTGATGCATTTGCAAACCTTTCCTCCCTATTTCCGATGTCCTTTTAGGCCAGATTAATCACACTAGTCAGTGTGTTGAGGTACTCTGTTACCTCGACATATATGTTGGAGTTATTATTATGACCCTAGCTGTCTTAGAGGATCAACCAGTAATCCAGCAATGTTTTATATTCCAGTGTGGTGATTTTGGCCATCATTCTCGAAAGCATCCCTTGATGCTATTTAGTTGGTAGGTATTCTATTCCTGGGTTCTTGAACCCGAGCTTCACCCTACTTACTTCATGTTGATAGCATTTGCTCGTTCCTTTAGGATATTAGTAACCTTGTGATAGTCCTCGAGGTCCGTGGTTATCGTTCTTCCAAATACCATGAACCATCCTTGGCAGAAGTTCTTCTGAACCAAAAGATCATGACCCGAGTGCTCTTGAGTAGTACTCCATTCATATTGTGACTCTGCCAATTCTACTTTCTGCATGGGTTATCGGGAAGAAATATGTTAAACTCGTTCGACATGTTAATCTATGCATCCACAACTCAGAAGTTATATGTTCTTTGAGTTGTCCCTTTTCAGTTGCTTTATGACCTTCGTCTATCAGTTGATAGTCAGGAGTAGTCGTGCACTTGTGTTCATCGATGCCTTTTACTCTTGTGGTCCGTCAAGCCATTCTATTCTGGAATGACTAGGAGAAACAAACTCCAGCACCTTATCCATATCCAGGATTGGGTCAAAGAAGTTGTACTTCGCAGATAAAGAACGCTAATCCAGCTTCTAAATTGTTCTATTCTGGAGTATTACCATCTTTATGTCAAGAATGTCATGAGAATTGCACCACCTCCTATGAACTTTTGATAAGGTGATACTTCTCGCCATTATCGTTCATTCCTCGGTCTCCGTGTTATTATAACCGGAATGCTGACAAGTGAATTGTGATGTGTGAATGTAATGCCCAGGATGGAGTTATACCTCCTACGTGTCGAGGCACGACTTAAAGGCATAAGTCCATCCTAGAATGATCTCAAGTTTGGTATCTTTGCACGACTCATGTAAAAGAGGGATTAAAATGCAAAAGAGGATAGTTGGCTTACACTCGCCACTTCACACAAAACATTACATAAACAATCATCATACAGAACATCACAACCCGACTACGGGTGAAGAACCAAAGAAAGATACCAAAACAACATAAAGCCACAGGTCAGGATCGAATCCTAGTAGAAACCACTACTGAACATCGAAACGTCACAAGCAACCAGCCAAACTCTTCATCGAGCTCCTGGTGAAGAACTGAACCAACTCCTGCATCAAACTCGGCTGAACCTGCAACTGGTGTGGTGAAGTAACTGTGAGCCACAGAGGACTCAGCAATCCCGTTCCCGGGTAACAAGACTATTTAAGCCTTGGGTGTGGACAAGGCTGAAGAACAGAATAAGAGGTGAAGGAACAAACAAGAGTCTGCAGCAGCAACTAGCACTAACTTACGCAAAAGAGAGCGAGAAGAGAAGTGCATCGGTCGAAAGATGATCACGAAGTGAACCTAGCTAAAGCCGGTCAAACATAACCCCACCGTGTTCAACTCCCGAATCCCTATTCGGAAATTGACAGTCACGGTACACACGCTGGTAGTGTATTGGATCATTGTGTCAAGTTATCTACAACCGGAATTAACAAGCTCCCATCTGCCACATAACCGCGGGCACGGCTTTCGAAAGTTCAAACCCTGCAGGGGTGTTCCAACTTGGCCCATCACAAGCCCACGATCCGCGGAGTCGCAACTCCATAGTTGGGAAGACCCGAGTATTCTCGGAATCCCGTGCTCAAGTTAAACCGAACTAAGGTAAGGCTAATCCAGCAAATCCTCCCGGCGTGCCGACACCCTGATAGTAGCCGCGCGTATCTCGTCTCAGGCCACGACCGGATGAGCACAGCGTACACTGGCCGAAACCCAAGTTGCCAAGGGGGGCCCCGCACACGACTCTAGTTTGGACCAACACTCAAATCGAGCACTGGCCCAGGGGGGTGGAATTAAGATGAAAGGGGTAGCTAGTCCCATTCAAGTTTTATTAGTTTGTTATTAAGCAAATAGTACCAATGTTGGGACTTGCTGGAAAAGACTTAGCACTTAGCGGTTTATCAAGGGGGTCCCATACACCCCAACCGTGTTAGGAACGCATAATCAAGGAACATAATACCGGCTTATACGGATCCTAACGGCACGAGTGGAACAAATCACCAAGCAAAAGGCTTAGCCTTCCACCCTGCCAGTATATAGATGATTTCATTATTAAGCATTTATATAGTGTGATATAACCCAACCAAACTTCAACATGAAGCAAGCATCTTCAATCTTCACCTGCAACTAACAATGCTATAAGAGGGGCTGAGCAAGCCTACGTATAGCCAAGCAACGGTTTGCGTAGGTAGGGTGGTTAAACATGGCAATTGGTTACAAGTAGGAGGCTGACAAGAAAGACATGGGCATCGAGGCAAAACTATAGATCGAGACTACTAGCAATAGGCAAAGATAGTAATGGTATCCGGGTTCGGTCATCTTGCCTGGGATTCCACAAGGGAGAAGAACGGATCCAAGAAGAAGACGGAGCAACAGACGAGCGGAACCTCACAACTCCGGAACGAAACCGAAGCTAACAAGAGAAGCAACCGGAAAGAAGCAAACAACACGGTAAACACACATATCATAAACATGGCATACAATGCACAAGCAAGCATGATGCATGTCCGGTTTAAATATGCATGGCATGGCAAAGTGCACAAACAAATACTACAAGTTAAGTGGAGATCAATATGCAACGAGTTGCATATTGACGAAACACCACATTGATTATTTAGTTGACTCTCATTATTTACAAGACAAGATTAAATGTTTTAGCATGGCAAGAGGTGAAGCATAATAAAACTATACTAACTAGGCAATTTAAATGAGGCCGGAAGTAACAACAACATATCCGGAAAATCCCCATGAGCATGTTTAATAATTATAAGCAAACAACAATTTAACATATAGTGTTGTTAACATGATGCGGATGACATGATCAAGTTTATGCAAGTTTTATTAAAAGGGTTGACATTAACAAGATATAGAAGCATTTGTCACCGTGGTGGAAAGAAAAGAGTGCCACGGCAACGATTCCGAAATTGATGCCACGGCAACAATTCGGTTCCGGTATCTCGTTGAGAGACCGGTGCAAAAGGTGACGAAGCGAGTCAAACGAGACGATGGGGTGTTCCCGTTGCCGGGTTCCCACGAGTCGGCGACGAGGCAACCGAGGAACAACAAAAGGGACGAAACGGACACGGTGCTCACACGGGAAACATTTCAAACAACACAACAAGCATGCATCCACGGGTCACGTCTCGGGGTTATACCTTCGAAGCGTGCGTTTCGGGGCGGTTCGGGATCGTAGAGGGACGTAGTGGAAGTGGAGGAAGTAGCCGCTCTCGTGAGTCGTAGAGGAAGTAGTGGTTCCCGGTGACGGTAGACGTTCGGGCGATGGTAGACGTTCGGGCGACGGTAGACGTTCGGGCGACGGTAGTGGTACTTGGGTCTCCGAGTAGTCGTGGTACTTGGCGCTTCCGGCGACGGTAGTCGTTCCGTATGTAGTGGTACTCGAGGGTGCCGACGGATCCGGGCGTCGGTAGTGGTACTTGTCGGTCATGAAGAGGTACTAGGCGTTCGACGTTCGTAGAGGTACTTGTGGTCTCCGAACTTGTCGTTTCTCCGTAGATGAACGGGTCGTCGTGGCCTTTGGCGGTAGACGTTTCCGTTCTCTGTCAAGGTCAACACCAACATGCACGAAAACAAAACAAAAACAGCAAGGGCGACGAGGCCACCGGAGGCGGCAGCAACAACAAGGAGGACCACGGCCGGATCCGTTGCTGGAAGACGACGAGGCGGGACCTGGCCACGCGAAGGGAGCTGCGCGGAGGGGGTGCTGGAACCCGCAGGAGACGAGGCCCTGGCGAGGCTGGAGCTCTGGCTGCGGTGTTGAGGAGGCGTCGGTGGAGGCCATGGAGACGGCAGGACGGCGACGCGACCGGATCGAGGAGGAGGGCCGCCGCGGGGCAGAAGGGCGCCGGTGCCACGGGCCTGGAGAGCTTGGGCGCGGGCGCCTGCCGAGGCACCTGCCGAGGCGCGGGAGGAAGAAGCCGCGGCCTGGAATGGAGGGGAGAGGGCGCTCGGCGCAGGAGACTGCAAGGCAGCAGGACGCCATGGCGCAGGCGACCCTGGAGGGCGCTGAGGGCCGGCCTGGAGGGGGCGCCGGACGGGGAAGCCGGGAGGACGGAGCTCCTTGGCGCTGGAGGGAAGAAGGCCCGAGGTCGGGGCGCTGGACGGGGAAAGGAAGGGCGCCGAGGGGGAGGAGATCGGGGCGACAGAGGGAAGCGGTCGAGAGAAAGGGTGGCGGCGGGCACGAGGAAACGTGAGGGAGTGCGAGGGACTAGAGCGCTGCGGCTAGGGTTTCAGGCTGGAGTGGCTGCGGTCGGGCTGGTTAGGGGAAACCGGGCCGCGGGGAGGAATTGGGCCAGGGTGGCCTAGCCTAGTGGAGGGAGGAGGAGATCGCCTGGATGGGCCGGCGGCCTGGGCTAGAAGGAGGCACAGCTTTCTCCCTCTCTGCATTTAAGACAACAACAAAACAAAAAAAAAACAAAGAATTGAAAGGAAAAGGAAAGAGAGGTTAGGAGAGAAGTAGGCATGAGGGAATATTTTCCCGGGCTCGTAAAAAAAATGAGCACGACCGGAGAAAAATACAAAAGGCCAAGACGAAAAATAATTCAAACATATTTGAATTTATTTCAAATAGTTTGAACTAAGACCTGAATATTGAAGTGTCCAAAAATGTTCCAATTTTTGGAGGAACCTCGAAACAACGGAGAAGAAATTACCGGCAAGATTTTGGAGGTGAAACTCGAAGTGAAAAGACAATGGGGAAATTATGCACGTGTGTTATGTTGATTCCGAAGCAATGGAATATTTATTAATATAGCTCCATACTATTTGGAGGATATGTTATAAAGAGAAGTCATTCTTCCCTCGATTTAAATGGACCGAAGGTCCACACGATTTATTTAGGTTGAGATGCAAAAATTAAAATGACATGATGGCATGATGACATGATGCAATGCAAAAAATAAATAACACAAGCACAAAGAACCACACGGGCAACCCTGAACATCCGGAATCTTCTGGAAGCTTCTGGAATCTTCTGGAATCTTCTGGGACGTCGGTCTCGGGCGTCACAACTCTCCCACACTAACAGAGGATCTCGACCCGAGATCCTAGAGATATCACCGGGTAAAAACGGAAGAGGAAGAGGTAAAACAAAGTTGCTTCTTCGACAGACGAGTGAAACCAAAGAACCTTGAGAGGTTAAACAAGTTGAAAGAAGGAATGCAACGGAGATGAACGAAGTTAAGAGCACTCCGGTAAGCAGTAGGAACAAGGAACACAAAGGGAACCTTGTAGGTTGAAAGACATGAACAAGAGCTTACGAACCAAAAGAATATGAAACCAGAACGGTATAGCCAAGGAATAAGAATGACAGAATTCGGACAGCACTCCGTCTGAAAATGGAAGGAATTGAACAAGAACTAGAGGAGATGGAGTGATACTTGATGAAAACAACAACATATTGCCTCCGAAACAATTAAAAGAATGGCACAAGGTTAAGAAAGATTCAGACAGCACTCCGGTTGAAAAGAGAGTTAACACTTGAGAAGATGACGGAACTAGAATGAAGAATACAACACTCCGGTTAAAAGATAAGCAAGGGAAAGAACATGATCTCGATAAAACGAGATGATGGTTAAAGATAGCAATATCACAATTCCTCCGGAATGAAAGAATAGAATATAGATCAATGAAAGAAATGAATGGAGAAGAAAAATGACAACTTCTCCCATGGATGAATTAGAAAAATCCTCCTTACGGAGAAGGGTTGAATTGAATTGTTGGAAAAATCAACAACGAAACAAATAAGGTTGATGTGGGCTTATGGAAAACATCTCAAAGTTATGAGGTGACAACCAGCCACTAACAGAAACAATTGCTTGGATCGAGATCAACAAGGAGATGAAAAACTTATTTCACCGGAATGATTAATGAAGAACTTGGGTCATTTATAAGCACCATAATTAGCAACAATCCTTAGGGAAAGCTTTAGGTGAAATACAACCCAAGATAACTCCAAGAGATAAAAGGAGGGGTTGGAAGGATCTCCTAAAGAGAAGAAATGATGGTTTTAAATATCCCATCTTGACAACTTGTGAATCATGAAACATGGAGGAAAATTATCAAGAATGACATAACACCACCTGAAAAGACAAGGTAGAAAGAATTGCAATTGGAATGCATGATGAAGAATGCTTAAGCTCCAACAAGAATCTTGATGAGGACTTCAAGGATGAATTAAAACATGATGAACCACCATGAAAACTCCGGTAATGAAAGCATGATAAGTGAAAGATGAAAAGAATAAGATTCAAGGCTTGCGATGAATTAGGTGGAGCTTGAAATGATAATTGAAATGACTTGGAGCTCCGGAAAAGAAGATGAAAAACTTAGAACCAAGGATATGATATGATGAACAAGCTCCAGACAAAAGAATTAAATCACCTTGAATGAATAAGAATAAGAATTATGTCATGCATCTCCTTCACCAATTAAATTGATGACAACCAAAGGATTTGGCATACTACTTATTCTCGTTGCAAAGAATTAAAGAGAGGTCTAGTACAACCTCGGATTCAACGAACCACCGGTAGGATTATGAAAAGAACAAAATGAATTAAAATGATAACAACGGAAGAGTAACTTGAAAGAACCACCGTAAGAATAGGGAGACGAACGAAGAGACATCAATGAAGAATATTTGGAGGATGAAGTTGAAAACTGAGAACGAAGAAATATTCTGAAATGATGGCCTTCGGAGGAACACAAAGAAAAGAATTCAAGAATGCTTCGGATGGGTATAAAAGAATTCCTCACAATCAAACGATAATGAGGATGGCATGAAGCTAGAACCACGAATCTTGAGAGAACGGCCAAGATTTAAGAGAAACACTTCTCCGATCTTCAAATGTTGAGGATGAAGACGAGAAATGCCATGAAGAATTGTTGAGCACTCTGGAATGAGAATTTAAAAGGTTGAAACAACGAAGAAAAAGAATTTAAAAGCGGTCCTGGAGAAGGCATGTGACTGATGGAAATCATTCTTACGTCACACTTTGAAAAGAATTTGAGAAAAACTCTGGAAAAAATTGGAAGAGTCAGGTAAGATCCTGGGAAAAGACCTGTGGGTTAGGGCCCACTCAAAGAAAATCACCGTTGGAAAAGATTGCTTAAGAGATATTGCACCGGTTGAATTAAATGGCATGAATAAGATAACAACCTCAAATAGCTTGAACGGATTAAGAATGGAATTATGAATCTTCAGCACTCCGGATATGAATAGCAAGAGGAGAATGATTAATTGGTGCACCGGAATAAGAAAGCATTATGAAAAGAGGAAAAAGGATAAGATCAACACCGAAATCTTGAATTACATCCACCGGCAGAATCTGAGAACAAAAGAATGATGAACTTAGAGTTCTTGAGCATCTTCACGATAAAGCACCGGATAAGAACATTGAAGGAAAAGAATGAAGAAA
Source organism: Secale cereale (assembly GCA_902687465.1). Taxonomy (NCBI): domain Eukaryota; kingdom Viridiplantae; phylum Streptophyta; class Magnoliopsida; order Poales; family Poaceae; genus Secale; species Secale cereale. The sequence continues at coordinate 254,702,349 of LR738713.1, read as the reverse complement.
TATCGCATGAATAAAATGGATACTTCGTTAGAGAGTTTTTGGCTCAATGCAGAAAAGGGTGGGAGGGTGGGGAAACAAAGACAACTTGGGATGAGCAAAATGGACACCGGTTGAAAAGAATTTAACATGACCATCTTGATGATCAAGAAGAAATAGCACTCCCATAGAAGTATGAGAACACCGATTAGGAAAGGTATGGAATCAACATTTGACATCGAAGCAACTCGAATACCAGAATCAAAACAAGATCAAAGGATAGATGTGCAGCATGATCTTCACAATATCATCCGAGCAAAGAATTGAACGAATGAATTCCGCAGGTACATCAACATGTCGAGAAGCCACTTGGAGAACAAAATGAAAATAAAAAGGAACAAGGAACAGATAGAACAAATACAAGATAGAAGCTTCGTTCGACATCTTCGTGCTGAAAGCTCATGAAACATGTTACAAAAGGGTTTTGCAATCCCCGGATCAGCATAGCCAAGGACCCTTTAAGATGCAACTCCCGATCAGAACAAATCCATAAAACCACTTCACTCAATGTAGAACCCCAAACTTCATATCGAGCATCCGTTGGAAGAATGCCTAGAACTACTAGATGAACCCACCTATAGATTTCCGAAAGTTTCCAGTTATGCAATCAGGTGTTGGGGATACACGGGAAGCACCGCGCAATCAACTCTAAACCTACATCCAGGTGTATCCATCCTTCAACACATAACCAGTCTTTCTCGGAAACTGTTTACCTCGGACCTTCGAAAACGCATCCACTATAACAAGCTATGGCAATACTCTCGAACTACCTCCCCAGTACTGGGTGATGTCGGGGTTATCTTGCCACTGGCCGTATAGGAGAGATTTTCGATGTCGGCCGTCTTAAGTATTTAGTACTGCCGCGATATGCTTGTGTCAATGATACCCCGAAGCTCAACTCCTCGGTAACAGGAGGCATCGAGAACAATATCCTTGTCACAAGAACATCGGAACAATCCCAGAATACTCGCGGGATCCTAAAAAAAATTTGGTGCAATTTTTGAAAGTAGAAGAAGTAAGAGTAATCGTCAGGAGTCCTCACCAGAGTGAAAGGGGATGAGAAGCAAAGAAATCCTACTCTCCGATATAATATAGGACTCAAAAAGTTTTCAGTGTGTGCCTAGACTCAACCGTCAACGATTCGATCAATCAGTGGGGGCTTCTAGGTCGGAGAAGGCTCTGATACCAACTTGTAATGCCCAGGATGGAGTTATACCTCCTACGTGTCGAGGCACGACTTAAAGGCATAAGTCCATCCTAGAATGATCTCAAGTTTGGTATCTTTGCACGACTCATGTAAAAGAGGGATTAAAATGCAAAAGAGGATAGTTGGCTTACACTCGCCACTTCACACAAAACATTACATAAACAATCATCATACAGAACATCACAACCCGACTACGGGTGAAGAACCAAAGAAAGATACCAAAACAACATAAAGCCACAGGTCAGGATCGAATCCTAGTAGAAACCACTACTGAACATCGAAACGTCACAAGCAACCAGCCAAACTCTTCATCGAGCTCCTGGTGAAGAACTGAACCAACTCCTGCATCAAACTCGGCTGAACCTGCAACTGGTGTGGTGAAGTAACTTTGAGCCACAGAGGACTCAGCAATCCCGTTCCCGGGTAACAAGACTATTTAAGCCTTGGGTGTGGACAAGGCTGAAGAACAGAATAAGAGGTGAAGGAACAAACAAGAGTCTGCAGCAGCAACTAGCACTAACTTACGCAAAAGAGAGCGAGAAGAGAAGTGCATCGGTCGAAAGATGATCACGAAATGATCCTAGCTAAAGCCGGTCAAACATAACCCCACCGTGTTCAACTCCCGAATCCCTATTCGGAAATTGACAGTCACGGTACACACGCTGGTAGTGTATTGGATCATTGTGTCAAGTTATCTACAACCGGAATTAACAAGCTCCCATCTGCCACATAACCGCGGGCACGGCTTTCGAAAGTTCAAACCCTGCAGGGGTGTTCCAACTTGGCCCATCACAAGCCCACGATCCGCGGAGTCGCAACTCCATAGTTGGGAAGACCCGAGTATTCTCGGAATCCCGTGCTCAAGTTAAACCGAACTAAGGTAAGGCTAATCCAGCAAATCCTCCCGGCGTGCCGACACCCTGATAGTAGCCGCGCGTATCTCGTCTCAGGCCACGACCGGATGAGCACAGCGTACAGTGGCCGAAACCCAAGTTGCCAAGGGGGGCCCCGCACACGACTCTAGTTTGGACCAACACTCAA
>LR738713.1:254680770-254697962 GCA_902687465.1 Secale cereale | reverse complement strand
GCCTGGATGGGCCGGCGGCCTGGGCTAGAAGGAGGCACAGCTTTCTCCCTCTCTGCATTTAAGACAACAACAAAACAAAAAAAACAAAGAATTGAAAGGAAAAGGAAAGAGAGGTTAGGAGAGAAGTAGGCATGAGGGAATATTTTCCCGGGCTCGTAAAAAAAATGAGCACGACCGGAGAAAAATACAAAAGGCCAAGACGAAAAATAATTCAAACATATTTGAATTTATTTCAAATAGTTTGAACTAAGACCTGAATATTGAAGTGTCCAAAAATGTTCCAATTTTTGGAGGAACCTCGAAACAACGGAGAAGAAATTACCGACAAGATTTTGGAGGTGAAACTCGAAGTGAAAAGACAATGGGGAAATTATGCACGTGTGTTATGTTGATTCCGAAGCAATGGAATATTTATTAATATAGCTCCATACTATTTGGAGGATATGTTATAAAGAGAAGTCATTCTTCCCTCGATTTAAATGGACCGAAGGTCCACACGATTTATTTAGGTTGAGATGCAAAAATTAAAATGACATGATGGCATGATGACATGATGCAATGCAAAAAATAAATAACACAAGCACAAAGAACCACACGGGCAACCCTGAACATCCGGAATCTTCTGGAAGCTTCTGGAATCTTCTGGAATCTTCTGGGACGTCGGTCTCGGGCGTCACAGTGAAATCAATACCCCTAGCAATCTCGTTGCTTGGCGGTTAAAGGACAACAATTTCATTCTTAGTGTGTTAGTTACTAATTACCATTCTAAGATTGATTGTGCTACCTAGTCCACTTTCCTGGTGCACTCTTTGATTGATGAGTTAGGATTTTGTTAAGTCCTTGCTCATTTGATCATATTGTCTTGCCTTGAAGAGCAAGATTTTTCCCGAGCTTAGTAACATAGCGGTGGTTCGCGATTTTCCGAATATCTTCTCGGAAGTATTACCAGGTTGTCACCTGACCGCTATGTTGAGTTCGTGATCAAGTTGGTTTCTTATAAACCACCACTTCTCCAAGAATCTGTGTTGGGTACCTCGAACTAGTTGGTTAAGCTAAACAACAACTTGGAGAGTTGGAAGATAAAAGCTTAACCCACATAGCTCACTCCAAAGGGATATCTTGTGTGTGTATTGAAGATAGATGATATCTTCTCCAATTGATCCCCGTGATCATTTGTGGATTTATTATCTTGTCCAAAACTTTGATTTGAGTGTGGGCTATCCTCGAATCAAATCAGAACCAACGATATTCGTAACATTGTCTTACTCGTGGTTGATCCCTCGAGCATACGCCATTACATCTATTGGTCTGACCAATACTATCACTTGTTCACATAATTATGGAATTCCATCTCCATGGAAACCTGGATGAATTGTTGTTGAGCCCATCAGCAATATTGTTATCTTCTCCATGATCTATGTTGAACATCCAGTTAGTATTGGAAACTTTTATAAGCATTATCTTCATGACCCGTTCGTGAAGCATATGTACGGAAGAAAGAAGTGACTTCCTCTAATTCATGAGCATTTGATGCAAGTTGCCGCCGTGAATTCGAGAAAGCATGTTTCTACCTCCTCTGGAGTCATCCCAAGCCAGTCATGCATACGTGCGAAGTATTCTATGGTCTGATAGACTGATCATCTTCATTCTGTATGTATCCCTAGCACACCAAGCCACTGATTGATTTGTTCAAAGAAAAGAAGTTCAAATGCTATTCCCGAAGGGCCCGGACGGACATGCACAAGACTTCGTTATCTCCAATGATGATTCCCAATCTGAACTCGATAGTATTTTATTATAAGACTACTATGTGGTCATGTTTGTCTGGGACAACGTGTTCACAGGTTTTGTAGCAGAACCAGCTCATGTTTTGGAGCTGCTATCGTAGTTCATTCCTGAGAATCTCGCAACGCCGTCTCGTCGAATTGTGTTGCAAACATTCATTCCTTCTAGACTCGATGAGTCTGGAATATCCTGACACCAGCCAGAACTGAATCTCAGGCAGATATGATGGTTGGAGCATTTTCCAAGAACTACAATATTGGTCTCTCGATAACCGGTAAAGTGGATGTCATGGCCAACACACCCAGCCGGAAGACCTATTGTTGTAGAATCTTGATTGAAGAAGCTGGCCACCTCCCCATAAGGATTTCGTAGGATTTACTCCCTAGTTGTTCCTTATGGATTTTTGTGCTCCTGAAGTCCGACCTTTTATTTGACGTTCTAGGTACCAAACCATTATGATAAATGGGTTGTGCTAGCACATCAAGGAGAACATTAGAAGCAGAGTGCTAAATGTCTCTCGGTCGATCATCCAGATTTTGCCCCTTGGCTCCGCTAAGGTGAAATCTAGGAAAGTGTTATCTTCCTTTGCATCTGCATCGTCCATCGTTATTCATCATGGTAGTATGTGGTGTTGCTAGGATCCTTGGCACGGATATTGGTAAAACCTTGATGAATATGGGAATGCTCAAGTTCTTGAGAGCACGCACAAGCACTAGGTGTTATCCTCGACACTAACCGGGATTGCTTCCAGTGTTCTTGGTTATGCTATAACCTCTCAAAGACTAGTTTCACTCTCTACTGTTGGGTTTCTTCCCAGTTACTAGAATCATTCCCAGTATTTGTATTTTGTTCCCAGCTTGCACCACCATCATGCCAATTTTCCATGGATTGCCCTTCTCAGCAACTGCTGTTCAGGATTATCTTCAAAAGTGGTCCTACCATAGGTTCCATCCATTTCCGGTGATAAGCAAAATCAACCTCGGCATTGTCCTTTACAAGGTAGTCCACATCATCCATTCTGGCCCGAGAATGTCATTATCTCGAACTCCGTCAAACGATCGATTGTGTTTGCCTTAGGCTGGTAAAGGGAATTTCAATGATCTCTATATCAAAAGTAATTCTTTTTGCCACTTAAGGGGATAACTCTACGAGTCACCTTCTCTAAGGTACCCCGCCTGGTGACATCGATCACCATCTTCTTAGGTGTGGAATTATTGCCACTAGGTGAACCTTCATCGTTTGTCTCACTCCATCCCCCTGGAGGTGTACTTCGTGTCTCAGCTCAAGAGATGTTTCAACGTCTCACTCCATAAGTTGATCTTGAATTGCTCGATCTTTCGGAAGATCAATTTTGTAGAGTTTCTCTCATCGTCACCGTTTGGACAAAGATCTCGAAATCAAGGATGCCAAGATTTACATGATGCAATGAATCAACAGTTTCGAGGAGGGAAACTGGATCGAGAAGATTGTGTTAGATAGTGTCCCCTCTGATTTCTTATCTCACGTCCTGAATATCGGGACGAGATTCTTGTTTAGTGGGGGTGAGTTGTCACATCCCCAGCTTCACCCTGCATTAGGATAGCACTGTCTGTTGCATCATGTTTATTTTCAAAAGGAAACCTGAAATGGGGATTGTTCAAACCCTAGCACTTTAAATGTCAAATAGGTCCAGTCAAAAAAAATTGCATTCAATGTTTCCAAAATGTTCCTATTATTTGTTGGATATTTTTGGCAAGGCTTTTGCAGCAAACCAAAAATAATGGACATTTTTGTGGAATATTTTGGGCATGGAATTTAATTTGTTATTGTATTTGAATTTGGAATTATATTCATAATATATAGAATATATTTTCAAATAACTTTGAAATGTTTTATGTGCTTCTGGAAAAGTCCATCTAGCAACATAAAATTGTTCAGAGGAGTTTTTGGCATTGTTTGAAATTGTTTAAATCTCAAAACAGTGGCAAAAGAAAATAAAACAAAGAAAGAAAAATAGAAAACAGAAACAGTTTTAGAAAAAGAGAAAGAGACTCACCTGGGCTAACTTACCTGTGCAGCCAGCACTGTTGGCCCAGCCACCTCTGTAGAGGCCCAGCCCACCTGGCCCCCCCTGTCCTCTTCCTCGTGACAGAAGGACGAGGGCGTGTGCCCGGCGCCCGCAGCCACGCGCCGGCCACCTCCAGCCTGCCTGCTTCCTCCCCGACGCCCTGGACGAGCGCCACGACACCCCTTGGACCCCCTGCACCTCTCCCTCTCTCCCAGAACGCTCCCCCTCCTTCGTTTTTCCCCACCGAAAACGGCCGTCGCCGCCGTTCGCCGTAGCCGCAGCCACCGCCTCCCCCTCGTCCCCTCGACATGTCTACGAGCTCCGCCACGGACCCGTGAATCTGCACGCCCACGCACGCGAGCTCGGGAGCCTCTTAGCGTCTTCCCCGACCTCGTCTTGAAGCTCCGGCCGCCGGAGATCCTCCTCGACGCCCTGCTCTGCTCCGAGCCTCCCCCGAGCCCACGTCGACGCCTCTGCACCCACCGTGAGCTCCTCCATCGTTTGCCCCTCCTCTCCTTGCCTCCTGATCACCGTAGCCACTGCTTCGACTGACGCCGAAGCTCGCCGCCGCTCGGGCTGGTCGCCGGCGCCACCCCGGTGACCTTTTGGTCACACCACCTAGTCCAACGAGTTTGCGAGCACTCGTAGAGGCCGTAGGCGCAAACCTCAGCTCCTCCCGAGCACCGTTTCGATGAACCCGTCGCCACCAGAGCTTCAGCCGCCGCGGACCTCGTCGCCGGCGATAACTCCGGCCACCCCAGCCTCCGGCATCGCCACCGTTGGATGCGCCACTCCGCCCTCTTCCCGTAGCTGCTCTCTACGCACCAAAAGAACCCCTGTAGGTGAAACCCGACGCGCTCCGCCGCCTCTAGCCTCGCCGGCGGCTAAACGCCAGCGGGTTGACCGCTTTGACCAGCGAGGTTTGACCCCGTCTGTCCAGAGGTTTGACCCCTCTCTCTCAATGACAGGTGGACCCAGGCCCCTAACTAATTAAGGTTTAGATTTAGTTTAGTGTTATTTATCTCTGTTAGTTAGATTGGACAATGACATGTGGGCCCTGGGCCCACTGACAGTTTAGTTAGTATTAACTTAAGGCTAACTAACCCTGTTAGTTAGATGTGTCACTGACACGTGGGGCCCAGACTCTGTTAATCTTTAGTTTAGTTTTAAAACGTTTAGTTAGCCCTGAGAGACTGACCAGTGGGACCCACTGGTCAGGTTTGACCCGAACAGCCCGTTGACCTGCTGACGTCATGTTGACGCAGTGCTGACGCAGTAAGTATTTTCTGGAGTTTTAAATAAATCAGAAATGATTTATTTAATTCAGAAAATAGCCAAAACTTCTAAAAATCATATAAAATCAACCGTAGCTCAGATGAAAATAATTTATATATGAAAAATGATCAAAAAAACCAAGGAATCTGTTTATGGCATTTTCATGCATGTTTGAAGAAGTTAAACCTGCTGATCAGGTCAAATCAATTAAATGGCATTTAAATAATAACATATGGAGTTTGAATTTGAACCTCTGGTTCAAACCAACTTCATTTAATTGTGTTGCTAGTTGCACTAGCTCAATCAACAGCATATTGCCATATCATGATCATGCATCATATTGTCGCATTGCATTGATTGTGTTCTCTCTTGTTTGCCGGTGCTTGTCCCCCCTTCAGTAGATGTGTTCCGACGATGTGATCGATGACACCGATGAAGACTCAATGTTATCTTCAGGAGTGCCAGGCAAGCAAACCCCATTGAGCATTCCGATACAATCTCACTCTCTCCCTCTTGCTCTCTTTTACTGCATTAGGACAACAACGCTTCAATTGTTACCTGCTGCGGTAGTTGAACCACTTTCCACTGCATGACCCGTCATTGCCACAGTAAATAGTTGAAACCCACTAGTATGAGTAGGAGTTGTTTGAGCCATGTTGTGCCTACTCATTGATGCTTTCTGGTTATGCCTGCTATTGCTTAGAGTTGTGTCAGGTCTGATTCATCGGGGATGAATTGGAATGTGATGAACATGTCCTACTGTGTGTGAGCTAAGTGTGTGAACACGATTTGGTAAAGGTAGCGATGAGAGGCCATGTAGGAGTACATGGTGGGTTGTCTCATTGCAGCCGTCCTCAGGAACTGAGTTCTGTGTTGGTTGATCCATGACCAGTTACTACCATGCATTGGGCCCGAAACCAATGGACCCTCTCGACTTATTAATCAACATGATCTCTGTCCAGGAGTTGCAACTAGTTTCTGGTGTTTGTAGTTTACTGGAGGTTGTGCGCAGCGCTGACCCTCGGGGTGGGCTGTGACGCGGCAGGTACGTGGCACGGTGTACCGATTGCCCGTTTGGTGATGCGGGAACCCTGTACACATCGTTTGGGGCCGTGAGCGACACCCCGGCCGGATCTCCCCACGGATGGAACCCAAATAGGCGATAAACCTGGACGAGAGACTTGTGTGGTTAGTCAGGTCGTGGCCGACACCCTCGCTGGGCCTCCGCTTGAAGGTTGCCGAGTACATGTCGTGTAAACGGCGGTAAGTGCTGAGAGCGTGTGTGAAGAAGTACACCCCTGCAGGGTTATATATGATCTATTCGAATAGCCGTGTCCGCGGAAATGGACTTCTGGTTTACCTATTACAGTTCATAGACAAGTGAAAGTGGATACTCTAAAACGCACAAGATAAGCGTGAGTGCTATGGATGGCCTTCTCGTAGGGAGACGGGAGCGGATCCATAGTGGTGTATTGTTTGGTGAATATGTGGACTCGTGTGCGCCACCTCAAAGAGTTACTTGCAGTCGTAGATCAGGATAGCCACCGTGTCAAAGCTGGCTTGCTGCAGTCAAACTCCACCACCCCCTTTGTTGATACTGATGCATATGTAGCTAGTTCTGATGTAAGTCTTGCTGAGTACCTTTGTACTCAGGTTTGCTTAATTTATGTTTTGCAGAGAGACTTCAGTCTCGCTAGTGGTTCCGCGTGGACTTCGACGTTTAGCTTGTTACCTCAGCTACGATCTTGAACCCTTGTAGGATCTGGTAGATAGTCAGGCTTCTCAGCCTTTTTCATTTGTAGATGTCTGTACTCAGACATGTAATGCTTCCGTTGCCTGTATGCTCTGTATGTTGGGTCATGTGACCTCTGATTGTAATAAATGCTATGATGGCTCTTCTGGGCCTTTATCTATATGAGTTGTTGAGTTATGTTGTGATGCCATGTTGTACAGCACATACTTGCATGTTATGCGTACGTGTAATGTGTATTGCTATGTGTGGGATCCGACACCTAGTTGTTTACCTTTGGTAGCCTATCTTACAGGGAAATGTCTCCTAGTGCTTCCACTGAGCCTTGGTAGCTTGCTACTGCTCCGGAACACTTAGGCTGGCCGGCATGTGTCCTTCTTCGTTCCTGTGTCTGTCCCTTAGGGGAAATGTCACGCGTTGATCCTTAAGTCCTTGTAGCTTGCTACGACTTGGGTTCATACGTTGATGACCGACACGTTCGTTGCTGGGTCATGTATGCTTGTCTCTGTAATTTAGTGCCACTTTTGGTTTATAACTGGTCATGTCGGCCCGGGTTCTCTGTCATATGGATGCTAGCGACACTATCATATACTTGTGCCAAAATACGCAAACGGTCCCGGGCCAGGTAAGGTGGCACCCATGGGAATACCGTGCGTGAGGCCGCAAAGTGATATGGTGTGTTACAGGCTAGACCTGTGTGACTTAGGATCGGGGTCCTGACACATGAACTATAATGTTTCCTACTATTCATATTATATACAGTGGGCATGACAAGTTTCATGAGTTATAAAAATGTTTTGGCATTTTCATTAATTGAACAAAGCTGCAAAAGAAATGAAACAGAAAAGAAAATAGGAAAAAAAGAGAGAGAAGAAGCTTACCTGGCGCCCCACCCGGCCCACCTGCCGGCCCAGCCCAGCTGCCGCTCCAGCGAGCTGCTTGGCTCGGCCAGGCAGGCAGGCAGGTGCTCGACGGCGACCGCACCGCGCGCCACGCAGCTGCCCGCCGCCCGGCTTCCTCCCCTCGCCGTCCTGGAAGCATGGTTCGGTCACACACGTCGCCCTCGACCTCGCAGACACCTCCCCCTCTCCCCAGCTCCTCTCCCTCGCTCTCCCCGTGCCATGGCCGACGCCGTCGTGCTCGCACCGTCGTAGAAGCCGCGCCCGCCGTCGTCCCTGAGCCCCGCCTTGGTGTCCGTCGTCTCCGCCGTCCTCGACTACTTCGAACAGGCCGAGCCCCGAGCGCTCGCCCGCCCTGGAGACACCCCTGACCTCTTCTTCCCCAACTCCGGCCGCGGAGATCCCTCTCGCCGTCCCGCTCAGCTCCGACCACCCCCGAGCTCGCTCCGGCGCTTGCTGCAATCCCTGTGAGCCCAACTTCGTCCTCCCCCTCTCCGTTGGCTCTCTTCTGCCCTGGAACGCACCGCACGAAGCTCACCTGCATGCACCGCCGCCGTGCTCGCCGCCGGTGATGCTCCGGTGACCATTTGGTCACTGGCACCCGTCCATCACACTCAACACAACGCGTAGATGCGATAGGTGCTACGCACGCATCGCCTAGGCCCCTGCAGCCGCATCTCCACAAACGCCCGACGCCAGTCGCCGCCGTCGAGCTTGTTGCCGTCGTCTCCGGCCACCCCAGGTCCGGCGACCACCACCATCCGACGCGCAAGAGCAAGAGCTCTCCAACGCGCCTAGCCACAGCTCGAGCCGTGCCCCCGTAGACGATTTCCGAAGCACGCCGCCGTACTTGGCCTCGTCGGCGTCACGTCGCCGGCGGGTTTGACCAGTTTGACCAGGGGGTTGACTACCCCTGGGTCACTGACGTGTGGGCCACCTTTTGCTAATTAGTTAGTTTAATTAAGTTTCTGTTAATTTAATTAGTTAATTAGTTTAGTCACTGACCCGTGGGCCCAGGCCCCACTGACAGCTAATTAGTTTTAGTTTAACTCTAATTAACTTAGTTAATTAGCTGTGACACTAACATGCAGGGCCCACATGTCATGTTTGACTTGGACTAGCTCCTGTTGACTGACTGACGTCAGCATGATGTCATGCTGACGCAGTAAAGGTTTTTCTGGGATTTTTAGATTAAAAATAATTCAGGAAATTCCAGAAAATACCCAAAACTTCTAAAAATCATATAAAGTCAACCATAGCTCAGATGGAAAAGATTTATATATGAAAAATGATCAGAAAAATCCAATCTTTCCAATGGCACTGGTTTCATGCATGTTTGAACAAGTTAACTTGCTGTATACATCAAAAACATGATAATGCACTTATTTAAATAATAGTTTGAACTTCAATTTGAATCTTTGATTCAAATAAGCTCAAACCCTTCTGGTTTTAGTTGCCATGACATGAGCATGCATCATATTGCTGCATTTGTTTGTTAATGATTGTATCGCCGGTATTCTCTGTGTTAGGTCTTGCTCCCGAGGATACTGCTGCGTATCCAGTTGAAGAGCAGTACCCGACAACCACCTTGTCAGGCAAGCAATCATTGATCATTCCGATACAAACCCAATCTTCTCGCTCCTGCTCTCTTTTACTGCATTAAGGCAACAGCGTGTGAACTGCTACTTGCCGCGGTAGTTGAACCCTATCCCGTGCATGACCTGTCATTGCCACATTAAATAGTTGAAACCCACTAGCATGTGTAGGAGTTGATTGAGCCATGTGATGTGTGATCCACCATGCTATTTGTTTATGTTGCCTGCTATGCTTAGAGTTGTGTCTGGTCTGGTTCATCTGGGTGATGGATCAGAGTGAAATGATCATACCGATAAAGAGAAGGAAGTGTGGAATACGCTTGGTAAAGGTATCGATGAAATGCCATGTAGGAGTACATGGTGGGTTGTTTCATTGGAATCGTCCATAGGACCTGAGATCTGTATGTGTGGTTCAAGTTACAGCTACTACCACACATTGGGATCCTTAATTGACCCTCTCGGCTTATTAATTACCCTTGATCTCTGTCCAGGAGTTGCAACTAGTTTCTGGTGTTTATAGCTTACTGGAGGTCGTGCACAACGCTGACCCTCAGGGTGGGTTGTGATGCGACAGGTACGTGGCACGGTGTACCGGTTGCCCGTTTGGTGACTCGGGAACCCTGTACACATCGTTTGGGGCCGTGAGCGACACCCCGGCCGGATCTCCCCACGGATGGAACCCAAATAGGCGATAAACCTGGACGAGAGACTTGAGTAGTTAGTCAGGTCGTGGCCGACACCCCCGCTGGGCTTCCGCTTGAAGGTTGCCGAGTACACGCCGAGTAAACGGCGATAAGTGGTGAAAGCGCGTGTGAAGAAGTACACCCCTGCAGGGTTATCAAACTATTCGAATAGCCGTTGTTCGCGGTACGGACTACTTGGTTACTCTTACAGTTCATAGACAAGTTGATGGTTACTACTAAAAGCCTCAAGATAAGTTTGAGTGCCGTGGATGGCCCTTCCGTAGGATGACGGAAGAGGATCCTCGGTAGTGTATTGATGTGGTGAGTAGAGGACTCGTGTTCGTTATAACATCTTGCAATCCGTTGAGAGTTGTAGTATAGGTTAGCCAAGGTCAAAGCTGGCATTCTGCTATGAACTCCACTACCCCCTTGATAATGTTGCATGTATGATAGGTTCTGTGGTAAGACTTGCTGAGTACCTTTGTACTCATGTTTGCTTAATAACTGTTGCAGAGGAGAACCCTGCCCCTGCTGATGGGTTCTACATAGACGTTGACATCGACGAGTAGCTTGACACCCAGGCGGAGATCTGGAGCTTGTGAAGGGCCTTGTAGATAGTCAGGCTACACCAAGCATGTTTTATTTTCTAAGTTGTCTGTACTCAGACATGTAGCTTCCGCTTGTGCTTGTATGACTGTATGACTTGAGTGTTGGGTCATGTGACCCCTACCTGTATGGATATGTTATGTATGGCTCTTGGAGCCTTTTAAATAAAGTACTTTGAGTCAAAGAGTTCTATTGTGATGCAATGTTGTATTTGCACATATTGAGCATATTGCGTGTATGATTGAAATGCTTGGTATGTGTGGGATCCGACACCTAGTTGTTTTCCTTTGGTAGCCTATCTTACAGGGAAATGCCTCCTAGTGTCTCCAATGAGCCTTGGTAGCTTGCTACTGCTCGGAACACGTAGGCTGGCCGGCATGTGTCCTTCTTCATTCCTGTGTCTCTCCCTTAGGGGAAATGTCACGCGTTGTTCCTTTAAGTCCATGTAGCTTGCTACGACTTGGGTTCATACATTGATGACCGACACGTTCGTTGCTGGGTCATGGATGCCTGTCTCTGTAATTTAGTGCCACTTTTGGTTTATAACTAGCCATGTCGGCCTGGGTTCTCTGTCATATGGATGCTAGCGACACTGTCATATACGTGTGCCAAAATGCGCAAATGGTCCCGGGCCAGGTAAGGTGGCACCCGTGGGGTTACCGTGCGTGAGGCCGCAAAGTGATATGACGTGTTACAGCTAGATCGGTGTGACTTAGGATCGGGGTCCTGACACTGTACTCATCTCGCCCACTCAGGACAAGCATTACTACGCCGTGCAGCTTTGCTTTCAGCCAGGCGATAAGGTCTCCAACAACATCATGGAATACGAGGGCCTCATCGCTGGTCTTAAGGCTATGGTGGCCCTGGGAGTGAAGCACCTCGTCATCAGGGGCGACTCACAACTCCTTGTCAACTTCTCCAACAAGGTATACGGGCCGAAGGACGAGCACATGGACGCATACCTCATGGAGGTACGCAAAATGGAGAAGCAGTTTTTAGGCCTGGAGCTACAACACGTGCCCTGTGGCACAAACAAGGAAGCCGACGACATCGCCAAAAGGGCATCCGGGCGCCTGCCCCAGGAGCCAGGCGTCTTCGAGGAACGGCTTAAGCCTTCGGCATCACCTTCGCATGAAGGGCCGGCGACACCTTAGGAGGAACTCCCCCAACCATCGACCTCGGGAACCCCTGCCTGTGGCCCGACCTCAGGAGCCCGCCTGCTCCTGGCGCTCGAGCCTCAGGAGGGATGCTGGACCAAGGAGCTCAAGGCGTACCTGGTGCGAGGAGCGCTGTAGGAGAAAGAAGAGGATGCAGAGCGTGTAGCTCGATAGGCTACGACGTATTGCATTCAAGACGGTGAGCTTTACAGAAAATGACCAAATGATGTTTCTTTACGATGCATCTCCAGGAAGCAAGGGAGCGAGCTTCTAGCTGACATACACGCCGGGGACTGCGGGCATCACTCCTCATCATGCACCCTGGTTGGCAAGGCGTTCCGCAGTGGTTTCTACTGGCCCACGACGCTCAACGACGCAGTCGAGCTGGTTAAGTCCTTTGAGGCTTGCCAATTCCATGCCAAGCAGATCCACCAGCCGAATCAGGGCCTCCAAACTATCCCACTCTCCTGGCCATTCGCAGTCTGGGGGCTGGACATCCTAGGTCCATTCCCTCGAGTGCCCGGGGGCTACTGCTACATCTATGTCGCCATCGACAAGTTCACCAAATGGGCGGAGGTGGAAGCCGTCCGAACCATCCCAGCTAGGTTCGCGGTCAAGTTCATCAAGGGTCTCGTTAGCCGGTTCGGGGTCCCCAACTGCATCATCACCGACAACGGCTCACAGTTCACTAGCAACCTTTTCAAGACATATGGTGCTAACCTTGGAACGCAGATCTACTACTCTTCGGTGGCACACCCCAAGAGCAACGGCCAGGCCGAGCGTGCCAACACAGAGGTTCTAAGAGGCCTCAAGACCATGACCTTCAAGAAGAAGCTCGAGGCTTGCGGTAGGGGCTGGCATGACGAGCTCTAGTCCGTGCCGTGGTCCATCCGCACCACCACCACCAAGCCAATGGGCGAGAACCCATTCTTCCTCGTCTACGGAGCAGAAGCGGTTCTCCCTCACGAGGTCAAGCATCGCTCCGCGCGGGTCCTGGCGTTCGATGAAACGCAACAGGACGCCATGCGGGGGATGGGCCTCGTGCTGGGGGAGGAACGCCGTTGGGAAGCCTCGCTCCGAGAGGCAAGGTACCGGTAGGCGTTGTGACAGTACCACTATCGCAATGTCCGCTCCAGGACGCTCGAGGTGGGCGACCACGTCCTAAGGCGGGTCCTCTTCAGGGAAGGGCTTCACAAGCTTTCACCCATGTGGGAGGGCCCGTTTAGGATTGCCCATGTTTCTAGGCCTGGCGCCGTACGCCTGGAGATGGGGGACGACGTCCCCATCCAGAATGCGTGGAACATCCGACACCTCCGAAAGTTCTACCCATGAAGCAAGGCCCCGTGCTTGTGAAGCCAAGGCCCCGTGCCTGTGAAGCAAGGCTCACGCCTGTGAAGGTCTCTGCCCGTGACACTCTCACGTAATAATGAGTGGGGCTGTACACGCCCCGGAGTCTCCGGAGTGCAGCCCTCGGGCCTCGGGGGCTCCCTCCCACATCCTAGTGGCAACACTTAGCTCCGCGCTGGTGAGAAGACTAGACTAGGTGCCGGATGCGACTGTTCATTTGCTTTCTGGAGTTGGCTTGCCCCTTCCTTCTTTTAATGGATTTTGAAAGTTTTGGCATTTCTCGAATGACTTGGTTGAACTACCTCTCTCTTTGATTCTTCCCTTAATTATTTGCTTTGCGTCGGGAAGAGCGGCAGTTGCCCGACGCTCTCCCTTGCATGCCACCCAAGGAGGCTGGACAGGGTGGCGTGCATGCGTGCCGCCCTTAGTCTCTGCGAGGCGTCCACATTTGAGCTTATGATCAACGCATCCCTCTCCTTAAGTCCATGCCCCACGTGTACCGCGACAAAGTGCATTCGACCATGTTCAGCCCAAGCCTGGGACCTCATGCAGCGAAGGGTAACAATCTCCTAACGAGTTTTTGCAGCTCCTCGAAGGGACACGCCTCACGAGATGGGGGCTACCCCGAATGCGTCAAGATAAGTCTTCTCCCCTACGGCCGCGCAATGCACGGATCTCGCAACACTAACCAGAAATAGTAAATATAGCACCAAGCAGCATAAAAATCACAGTCCATTACATGCCCTAGCATGGCCCCATAATTGTTTTTTGGTAATACATGAAGAAAGGAAGGGCGAGGACAGGCAAAAGCGGCTCCTACGATGCGGCTGCCCACGAGAACCGGCCCCCAGGCTCAGCCAGAGGCCTCCTAACGCTTCACTGGGGCGCGGCGACGAGACGACCCAGCACTGCCCTCGAAGCGGGCGCAACGGCGTGGTGGCTGGTCATATCCACCACTGCTGGAGCTGCCGCTGAGGGAGGAGCTGTCATAGCTGGATGAACTGCGGCCGACACCGAGGGCAAGTTCATCCTCACCCTCGTCACGACCGTCGCCAAGGCCGAGCACCTCGCTGCCATCGTTGTCCTCAGGGCAGCACCCGGCACGGCTAAGGATGGCAATTTACCCATGGACATGGACACCCATGGATATCCGTCCCGCATGGATAGGGTTTGGATATGCTTTTGTGCCCATGGGCGGTGCCTAAACCCGACCCGATTACTCGTGGGTAGGGCATGGACATAATCTTGTACCCATGGTTATATTTAAACCTGACCCGATAGTATGACTTAATGGCAATATTCTGCTATCCTTACCCCACAATCACATGTCCCGCTATAATTTCACCCATTATAATATAGAACATTCAAAGAAAAATGCACAATCCCCACCGTAACTTTTATTAGTTGACATTGAATCCCCACCTTAATATTACTTCAACCCCCTTCTGATCTTTTTGTGTCGTTGTTAAATGATGCATCATTAAGTATCATCCCTGTCTCCTCTTCCTGCTCCTCATGCATCCCGAGAGATGGTCGACACTGTCAGCCGCTATCTCCATGTATGGTGGAGCACTTTAACAACCAACACCACTGGCCTATGACAACGCAACTCCGTGTCCCTTCGACCCCTCCGTCTTTGCTTTTTCATATGTGCATTGATGCATGGGTGCAACAACTTATGTGGACATTTGTGTTATGCTAATGTATATGTCTTGAGAGGACCCCATGGATATCCAACGGATATGGGTATCCATCGGGTTTGGACATGGACACAACTTTTCGCCCATGGGTTTTTTCATAGGTGGACAGAAACTATCTTCATGGATATGGATATGGATTTGATATTGTTCAACCCGATCCAAACCCGACCCTTTGCCATCCTTAGGCACGGCGGTTGTATTCCCCGAATACCCTCACAAAGAGGGTCGCGTCACCATCGTACTTGAAGTGGAGGGTGCACCGCCTGCTCAGGCCGCGCACGCGGGCGAACGTCTGCGAACCATGGGCCAGGGTTACAACACCCGCGGCGGAGACCTCCACCACGACCCACGAAGCCCTACTGCAGCAGTCGTTCGGCTGCAACCAGAGACCGCCGGGACCCGCGGCCAGTAGGTCACCGGCGAAGGAGCGCGGGAGCTGGAGCCGGGTTCTCCGACCACATGACGAACTCCGGCATCACCTCCGCCGAGTGGAAGCGCGGCCGGGAAGGTCGGGTGACCCTGGCGTGGCTTCCATCGTCCACGAGGCTGCAACGACCTCGGCAATCCCAACCACGCGAAGAGCCGCCGCCGCGGCTGCCATGGGCGGTGCCAGGCACCAAAGAGGTCCGCCCGCGCCTGCGAGGGGCCGCGGCAGGAGGCGCGACATACTTCCGAGGGCGGCCTCGTCCCCTCTTAGGCGATGGTCATCAGGGCCCCTCCTGGCGGGTCTTCCCCTTCTCCATGGACGAGAACCTCCTCACTGGAGCCATGGGTGTCAATGCAAAGCAAGAAGTGAGGAGGAAGGAGAAGAAGCAGGCATAATGGAGGACGATACGGGCAATGGGGGCTCCGCCCGTCGCCTCATTTATAGCCGGGAGGAGGCCAACCGCCATCCTCCATAATCGCAGGTAATGATGGTCTTTGAGCGTGCAGGGACTTGTCCAGTCATGCGGTTGCCGATGCAGCATGGGGAAGTGGAGACGCCCACGACCTTTCAATTGCCACGCGTCGATCAAGGCTGCAGGCTTTTGGGGACCGCGGCGCTCTGCACTTGACCCTTGGCTTCACCGCAAAGCCAAGTCTGAGCGCACCTTGGGCCCGGGGGCTCCTGTCGGCGTTCTGGGAACGGGGGCACCCAGACTTGCCTGCCTGCGGCCCGGAGCGTGGCTCATGCAGCGGCCTGGTATGGCCCAACTTCATCAGCAACCGCTCAAGACCCTCGCAAGGGGCCAAGCCTCGCGAGGCGGATGACGCAAGACTTCCCCTGGGGCGGTCTCACTAGGTTGGCTCCCGAGGAGCGGAGATATCAGGGCAACGGGCACCTCACGATGTTCTCGTGAAGTGAGCCATGACGACCAAGGTCAGCCTGGCGCCAGCGGGTGCAGGATGCCACTTTCCTCTTTGGTTCTAAAGGGAAAGCGCAGACGAGGAGTCTCGAGGCATCAGGAAAAGGTTTCCATATCGGTGCAACAAGACCAAGACCACCAGGACAACAGAGTGAAGGTCACCACGGAGCCCACGGCGGCGTCACCACGAGAGCCTTTGGCAGGCGAAGACCACCTTTTGTCAGGATGGCTTGTACTAGCTGTCCCCCGTCAAACTTGGCCGTTGTGGGATCCCTTCCCGCTCAATATTTGGGAAAAGGACTAGGGCCTCTATAAATAGGACTAGCCACCACCATTGAAGGGGATCGGATCATTGAGACCACCCTACACCCACAAGCTCGCCGAGCACAAGAACACCTCTCCTCAGGAGGCTGTTCTTCCCATGTACTAGTTCATCCTCAGCCTACAAGGCAATCCGGCACACCACACACTGAAAAAAAGACACATCCGTGACATTTTGGTCCGAATGAAACTTTTTTCTGTCATACTTATGACACTTCTATGACAATAATTGTGACAAAACACGATATCATCATAGATGTGGTGGGGTCCTACTTCTATGACAAAAAATCCTGACAGAAAATGGGCTTTTCGTCCTGGGCGGGCCGGAGACGCAACTGCATGACATTCTTTGGGCCGCTATGACGGAAAAATCCGTGGTAGAAGCGAGGGCGAGGAAAATATCGGGGTGTTCCCGGTTACGGTGGGTGGTCGGGGCAGAGCGATGCGCGTTTCTCTCGTACACGCACGCGCGTGGGTGCGAGGCATTGGGCTCTAATTGAACCCGAGCGAGGCGTTGGGCTCTAACTAAACCCGAGCAATTGCACTGTAGGCTACGCGTTACTGAACCCGAGCGATCGATCGATGGCTGTTAACTGAACCCGATCGAGCGATTCCTTCGCTAATGCTGCTAACTGAAGCCGATCGATGCTGCCTCTGGATGAACAGTGAGCGTTGCTCGGG
>LR738713.1:254654415-254680665 GCA_902687465.1 Secale cereale | reverse complement strand
GGGGGTGGCTGAACAGGACCCCGTGGTGTTGCCTCTGCATGAACAGGATCCCGTTCGATCGAGCCGGTTGGGGCTGCATGAACATGACCCCGTGGAGGGCTGCATGAATAGGACCACCCCGTGGAGGGCTACATGAACAGTAGACGGTGGAGGGCTGGATGAACAGGATCCCATGGAGGGGTGGTTGAACAGGAGCCCGTGGAGAGGGCTGGTTGAACAGTAGCCGGTGGAGTAGCGCGCGGTGGAGGCTGAACAGTCGCAGGCGGAGGCTGGAGGAGGTCGACGATGGATGAACAGTAGCCCCTGGAGGCTGGAGGGGTCGACGTTGGTGATGAACAATATCCCGCGTAGTCCCGTTTTGCGGTACGCCACACCTCTCCCGATGAACAGGACCCCCGTTTCGACCATAGCGCTCCAACACAAGTCCGTTTCCTCCGTTTTGCGGTACGCCACACCCCTCCCGATGAGAAGGACCCCCGTTTCGACCATAGTGCTCCAAAGCAAGTCCATTTCCTCTGTTTTGCGGTACGCCACACCCCTCCCGATCAACAGGACCCCCTTTTCGACTGTAGCGCTCAACACAAGTACGTTTCCTCCATTTTGCGGTACGCCACACCCCTCCCGATCAACAAGACCCCCGTTTCGGTCGTAGGAGGTCTGTTTCCTCCGTTTTGTGGTACGTTAGACCCCTCCCGATGAACAGGATCCCGTTTCGATCATGGCCGGTCGAACACATGGCCGTTTCCTTCGTTCCGCGGTACGCCAGGCCTCGTTTCCATCGGCTGTTCCGTCCAAGCCCTCCCGATGAACACGACGACGCATTCCATTTCGATCCAGCCGGTTGGCTCCCCATGAACACGACGATGATGTTGTTTCTTCGTTCCGACCCAGCCATGTACACGAGCCCTGGCCGTACGTATGCGCGAGTAGGCGTTCAAGACCCTGCCCGTATGTACGTACGTGGCCGTATTTTCTTTCTTGCACACTGGCCGCTGTACGTACGTGTACATGCTACGTGCGCGCCTCTACTACGACACGTGCACGCCTCTACATTGACTAGTATGTACCTACCCGTTCGCGACCAGAATGAAAATGCTACATACGCTTCGACCAGGTGAGTCCCGACTGTGAGGCACTTCCTTGCGTGCGAAGATGTAGTTGGTGGGTCCCAGCAGTCAGGGGGGCAAATCGTTTTTTTTCCAGACGCACTTGCATGCGAAGATGTAGCTGGTGGGTCCTAGCAGTCAGGGGGAAATGTTTTTTCGCAAAATACGGCGGCCGTCCGGTGGGTCCCCACTGTAAGGTGGAGGAATAATTATTTTGCGCGCAATAAAGAGGCACTTCCTTGCTGCGGCCGTGGACCCAGCTGTCAGCCTCTCCACGTACAGTACTCTTCCGATGGAAGCCGTTCCTTGACCATGTTGACCACACCGCGCCGAGAGTACCAGGGCGGTGAACGAAGGCAGGGCCTAGGAAGGGGACGAGACAGCAGCGGAAGCCTGCACGGAGAGGAGTACGAGGGTTCACTGGTTCGGCTGCGGTGTGAGGCTGCCGTCGCCGCAAAATAACAGGGGGTGTGGGTGAGTGGAGGGATAGCCTGGCCAGTGGTGGGAGTAGTAGGGGGTGGTGAGGCCTCCACGGCAGCACAGCCGGCCACGGGAGGCAGGAGCACGAGGCACGACCGGCGCTAGTTTGCTAGCTGGTTTGGGCGGCTGGAGCAAGAAGACCAGAGGTTGAAGAAGCACTATGGCCATTGGATGGACATCGTACGGTCACTGGAGCTAGAATCGTGCCTATTGACTAAGTTGACAAAGCCCTCCATTCCCGTCAACTTAGTAGACCCACAAGTCAGCGTGCCACTATACTGGGTCCCAGCTAATAGGGGAGTATTCATTTTTTTGTGCGTAATAAGGAGGCACTTCCTTGCGTGCGAGGATAAAGCTGGTGGGTCCAAGCTGTAAGCGGCGGTAATGTTTTTTTCGCGAAATACAGAGGCCCTTTTGGTGGGTCCCAAATGTCAGGTGGAGGAATCATTATTTTGCGCGTAATAAGGAGGCATTTCCTTGCGTGCGGCTATGGACCCAGCTGTCAGGCTCTCCACATACAGTCCACTTCAGATGCATGTCGGTCGTTGACCACATTGACCAGGCCGCGCCGAGAGCACTAGGGCGTGGACGACGGCGAGGACTAGGAAGGGAACGACACAGAGCCAGGGAAGACTCGGCAGTTGTTTTCCACGCGGAGGAGTACGAGGGTTTACTGGTTCGTCTACCGTCCCCGGAGAAAACAACAGGTGTGGGTGAGTAGAGGGATGGCTAGGCTAGCGATGGGAGACAGTGGGGTGGTGAGGCCTGCGCGGCAGCACGGCCGGCCGCGGGGAGGAGAGAGCAGGCAGTCCTGCCGGCGCTTGTTTGAGCGGCTGGAGCAGGAAGAGCAGAGATTGAAGAAGCACGACGGCCGTTGGATGGACATCCAACAGTTACTGCTTGTGCGTCAACCTTTTTTTAGGAAAGCCTCAAATCTGTGGAAAACATCATACAACCCATCCGCCATTATTAATAATAATTTACAGCCCATTTGCTAATTCTTAAGCTTTTTTGGAGCCCATATTCTTTTTGTTAGCATTACAACCCATATTGTGGCCACGGTTAACTAACTATACGAAATTTTGCATATTTCGGTGCGGTCCGAACTGTTTTTAATCCTGAAATTTTGAGTCACATTCAAACTGATTTTAAAAATAAATGTATATCAATATAAAATCCAACAAATTGTGCACGCATAAAAATTAATGCAATTTAAAATCTCAAAATGAAAAAAATAAATTTGAAACTAATTGCCGGTTTGATGTGTTTTAAAAATGTACAACCCATTTCTCATTACTGATAGGCCATTTTCTCGGCCAGCCCAACGAAGCTCTCCTCGTCTTGAAAGATTTGCAGCCCAACAGGCCTCACAAAGCGACTTACTTGGCAAATCACAAAAAAACTAGGCTGTGGCCGTGGACCCAGCTGCGGTCGTGGACCCAACTGTCAGCCTCTCCATGTACAGTACTCTTCCGATGGAAGTCGGTCGTTGACCACATTGACCACGCCGCGCCGAGAGCACCAAGGCAGTGGACGACGGCAAGGCCTAGGAAGGGGACAATGCGGAGCCGGGGAAGATGCGGCAGTGGATGCCCACACGGAGAGGAGTACGAGAGTTCACTGGTTCGACTGTTGCGTGAGGCTGCCGTCGCCGTAGAATAACAGGGGGTGTGGGTCAGTAGAGGGATGCCCTGGCTAGCGGTGGGAGTAGTAGGGGGTGGTGAGGCCTCCGCGGCATCACAACCGGCCACGGGAGGGAGGAGCATGCGACACGATTGGCGCTGCTTTGGGCGGCTGGAGCAAGAAGACCAGAGGTTGAAGAAGCACTATGGCCGTTGGATGGACATCGTACGGTCACTGGAGCCAGAATCGTTCATATTGATTAAGTTGACAAAGCCCTCCGTCCCCGTCAACTTAGTAGGCCCACAAGTCAGCCCCCAGCTAGCAGGGGGGTATTCATTTTTTTGTGCGTAATAAGGAGGAACTTCCTTGCGTGCGAAGATATAGCTGGTGGGTCCGACCTATCAGTGGGGGAACGTTTTTTTTGGGAAATACGGAAGCCCTTCCCACGTACAGTCCACGTACAGTGCGTAATAAGGTGATAGAGGCAAAGGTGTCCCGTCTTTCGATGAGATGGTGGCTATCGTTTTGGAGGAAGTCGACTTTGACGATCCGACTACGAACGTGCGAGGACGTCGCGCCTTAGCAATCGCTAAACCAACTCCGAGAGGTTATTGACCACACCGGAGCATGATACACCTGACCACGAAGGTCTGTTTCCTGCAGGCAAACGAATAACAAGCAAGAAACTGAGATTGCAATCTGGATATTGCGAATTTAAGAGGAAGCTTTATTGATCAAGTGGGGTTCTGTGACGTCTTTGTCTGGTCGTTGAACACAAACGAAGTACGCGAAGTTGAAGCTATGGCGAACTTTAATCTAAACAAAACCCCCCAAAGTCTAAACAACGCCCTAAGGGATGTATATATGGGGGAAATAGGGGGGAATTTCGTGGCCCTTGGTGGAGGGGTCCGAAACCAACCCTAACTCTTGTTTCCCCACACATACGGACTCTAAAAACAGCCTATACTCAAGTATTTCGAAATTACATGGGCCTGGCCCAATAATAAGGTGACGCAACACCTATAATAGCCTCTGGAGGAAATTTATGAAATGGCATCTTGTATATTTCGTCCAAGGCTTCACGCACTCATTATGGTGGCTTCAAAGTCCTGAAATCATCACTTGTAACTCCATTCTTGTTCCCCTTGCGCATGCCATCATCTCCATGCTTGATCTTGCTCCAATGTTCATCCTTCTTGTCCAAGCTAGGCCCTTCATTTGTAAGCAAGACAAATGTATCCAATTTAGGCAGCATCATATTCTCATGAACATTAGATTCATTACCAAGAAACGAAAGTACCTGGTAATTTAATTGGCGTGCGCGAGCTCTAGTAATTGGTCCTGTATATGTGTCAATTGGAGCTGTGGGTGTAACCTTGTTAGTGATGTCCTCATCATCCTCCCCTTCTTGAATTGAAGTCGTCCTCGACGGAAGCTCATCTTCCTCACCCAAGTAAGGCTTCAAATCTGCAATGTTAAATGTGGGACTAACCCCAAAATCTGCAGGCAACTCAAGTTTATATGCATTATCACTTATTTTCTCTAACACCTTGAAAGGACCATCAGCACGTGGCATTAGCTTTGACTTGCGCAGATTAGGAAACCTATCCTTACGCAAATGTTACCAAACAAGATCTCCAGGTGCAAAGACAACACGTTTTCTACCCTTATCTCCAACAAGTTTATATTTAGCATTCATGCGCTCAATATTTTCCTTAGTTAACTCATGCATTTTTAAGATCAATTCAACACGTTGTTTAACATCAAAATTAACCTTCTCCGAAGATGGAAGAGGCAACAAATCAGTAGGTGCACGAGGTAGGAAACCATAGACAATTTCAAAAGGGCACATCTTAGTAGTAGAATGCAACGAACGATTATAAGAAAATTCAATATGAGGCAAGCATTCTTCCCACATTTTCTTATTATTCTTCAAAATAGCCCTAAGCATAGTAGACAAAGTTCTGTTGACTACTTCAGTTTGACCATAAGTTTGGGGGTGACAAGTAGTACTAAGGTAACAGTGTGATGGCTTCATTTTACATGCGCCCTTACATTAACAACAACAAAAGGTTGGTATAAGGACATGCGATAGTGGACGCATCAGCACAATGTACCTACAAGGAGGCATAAAGTGGTGACGCAGAGTTTGTTCATGCTATGTAAGGGCAACAAATCTAATCCTAGAAATCTTTTACTATGTGAGGGCAGCAAACCTAATCCTGGAGACCTTGTACTATGTGAGGGCAGTAAATATAATCCTGGAGACCTTTTACTATGTGAGGGCAGCAAACCTAATCCTGGAGACCTTTTACCATGTGAGGGCAGCAAATCTAATCCTGAGACCTTTTACTATGTGAGGGCATCAATTCTAATCCTGGAGACCTTTTACTATGTGAGGGTAGCAAATCTAATCCTGAGACCTTTTACTCTGTTGACTTGTCCACCAGCCGCCACTTTCTATCCTTTTTTCAACCAATAATAGATCTGTTCCTTATCTAGTTTGTACTGCGTTTTCCCATTATTTCCCTTTTCAACCAAGAGACCGGTTGGGTATCCGGTCTCTACTACTTTCACCATATTATTTCCTCTTTGAGTCAAGTCCTAGATTCATGCTACAACTTCCCCCCTTTCTTCGTTGTTTGAACAAAGCCCTAGATTCGAATGCATGAAGTAGCTTTACCTCCAATAATACTAAAAATTTATGTGGCTTTGGAAGAGCTGATGGGAGTAGAAAAAGATGCACATGCAAACACGTGGGGAGCTGGGGCAGTAGAGCAAGGCTGGTTTTGAAGAACTTATACCTGAGGGTCGTCGGGATGTCGGCGGCGGCAGGTCGGATCTGTGGACAATACGGAAGGGAGGAAGAAGGGTTGGAGGATCTCCCGAGCCGGTGCTGTGTCGGAGAGAACGACACAAGCAGAGGATCGGGCCCCTCCGGTAGCTATGGGTTTTCCTCCCTCGCCGGTGATGACCGCGTGAACGATGCACCTTTTAGTCCTCTACACACACCGGCCGAAGGGATCTGGCCGGATCTGTGACCAGCGGTGAGTAGAGAGAAAATGTCGCTACCGTTGTCTTATTTAGATCTGGAGAGGATGAGAGAATGAAGAGAGCAACGCTAGTAAAGCAAGCGCTCAGGCCCATGCGTACATATATAGCAGAGTGATTATCTTTTTCTCTCCACAACAAGCGTTTCAATTTGTGTACGTGGCATTAAAGAAAATAAACTCTCTATTTAAGGTGACTACCTGTATGACTCCTACTTACTACTACTAGTAGTATTGTTCACTTGTGCTCCCCGGCCCTCCGTTCATTGAACAACCCCACGGGTGAATAAACATACAATACTAGTATTTATATAGAATGAACAAGCTCGAATTATTTTCATGTAGTTAAATGTTGAGGGCGGGGCTTTTCCTGGGCAATACACGTGGAAGTTTTCACGTAGGCGGTTTGACAGAGAGGCAAGGAGGGTGAGGGAGTAGCGGATTCAACTTACTTACTGCTGGAAAGGTCGTACTGTGCGATTTGACGGCGCGTTACTATTTGGATCCATGTGTTAGAGTTAGTTTGGGTTAGTTTGAACTCAACTAACCCAAAAATATCCAAACAGGAGGGTTAGTTTGGGTTACTGTTTGGATCCATGTGTTAGAGTTAGTTTGGGTTAGTTTGAACTCAACTAACCCCCAAAAAAATTCTAACTCTAACCTTTAACTGAGTTAGAGTATCCAAACAAGGCCAGGCGGTACGACCGGGGTGATGCCCCCCTTCCGTTCCCCACTCTAATCTGGTGCATGACACGTATTACGTCAACCGGGATGCTGCTGGCTGTCCCACATGTCGGCGAAGTAGTACGTAGTAGTAAGAAGAAGCAAAGAATCATGCAGTATAAGTCTTTCTAGAGATTCCAACAAGTGACTACACCACGTGCAGTATCTCAAATCTCAAATCTCAAATCTCCCTTCCTGTTTATAGGGCTCAAATCTCAAATCTCATCAACCAAGGCATTTTGCAATTGGAGGAATGTATCTCGTACTTTACAAAATGACCCTAATTAAACTCATGCATTAATTATGTAGTTCTCTCGTTTTCATCTCCGCCTTGGTCGCGATGCATAATATTGACCACTCCTATATGACTAGCCGCTCTATCTACATGCGGGACATCAAATCATCCGGGCCCGCGTGCCATCCACCAAATCACAGCGAGGTGCTACAGTCGAAACTCACCGGTCACCCCGATGCGGCCGTCATGACCCATCATATCACAAAACCCACACCTTTACCAGCAGTGGTAAAGTGGCCTCGAAGTTGGACTGTACGAAGCAACCATCATTTCACTGGAACGCTCGTTGAAGCCCTTTCTCCCCTTTCTTGAAGAAAACCTCACTCCAGGCTACTCACTTCTGCCATTTTTCTTCTGTACAGACGAAGGAAAGGTGGGCGAATCAGTGATGCTACTATATTTCATTCCAAGAATCTTCTTTTTGCGAAGCACCGACCGATTCTCACAGCCTATACTTTCCCCGTTTTCATTGCGATTGTGGTTTCCTTTCGATTGCTTTTTGTTTGTCAGTTCATTGATGGATCCTGGAGCACTAGGCAAAGAGTTGCCGGCGGACAACCCACTGGAGACATCGGTCTCCAGGAAGTGAGCACCGACCAACGAGTTGACCATGTTGGCGGGCCAACCCATGGAGACGAAGAACTCCAAGAAACAAGCACTGGCCAAAGAGTTGACGACGTTGGCGGACGAACTCCTCAAAAAAACTTGGAAGAACAACAAGGGCCCCACCGTGCCTACCCTAGAAACTATGATGGCCACCTATGCGAGGCTCAAGGCTGAGTTTGAGGAGATAGTCGCCGTTGAGAAGAAGTATTCCCCTGGCAAGGTGATGGCCCCCATCGAGGACAAGGAGATGGCCCCCGGAGGGATGGGATCCCCTGGTGAGCTGCATAAGGTAAAAAATAATGGCTTATTACCGAAAGCTGTGGTTTTTGATTATTTGCAACGTGCTTGCTAATATGTTAGAGTTGTGCAGGTGCCGGTGGACGTCCTTGATGATTCCGATGTCACGGACCGTCCTGAGGACAACGCCCCAGAGATCGTTTTCGATGTCGCGGTCCATCCTGTTGGCATCGCCCCGGAGATCGATTCTGATGCCGCTGTCCATCTTGTGGACATTGCCCCGGAGATTGATTCCGTTGTCGCGGTCAGTCCTGTGGACATTGCCCCAGAGATCGATTCCCATGCCGCTGTCCGTGCTGTGGTCATTGCCCGAGAGATCGATGACAAGAAATAGTTGGTCGCGCTAATCCTTCAGGGTAGTTTGCATTGCCCTGTGTTTAATTACCAGAACGATGCGTGTTATCAAACCATCTTAGGGCTTGTGCACTGTCTTGTGTGGACGGTACTTGCTACTTTTGTTTGATAGTGAATCATGCGAACCCTCTATGAGTTATGGAAACAGATGTATCCTCACCAGCTTTTGATGTAATATATGGCATGCTTAGATGTAAGTTTGAACTGTTTATCATATCAGCAAGGCTTATTTGATGATTCTTGGTGTTAGTAGGCTAGCTAATTTGCGAGCTATAGTACTTGCAAAAGTCAACTTTGCACTACTAACTTTGAAACGGAGGGAGTGCAAATCCTAGGCGGGCTAGTTTGGCCTAGTGGATTTTAGTGATATGACGTGGTACAGTGCCGTCCAGTCTTCGCCTGTGGTAGCAGTACTGCGGGTAGAGTAACTTTGTGGAACCATCATGACTTCGTTGAATTCCGCTTCTTCATGAAAACTAGACGACACTATACCACGTCATATCACTAAAACCCACTAGGGCAAACTAGCCCGCCTAGGATTTGTATTCCCTCCGTTTCAAAGGCCCTGTTTGGATACTCTAACACAGTTAGAGTTAGAGTTATTTTCTAACCCACTCTAACTCAAATAAGCACCTCTCCGCCAGGATAGTTCGGTTAGATGGAACTAACCCACTCTAACCCTACCTATTTGGATACTTTTGGGTTATTTAAGCCCCCAACTAACCCAAACTAGCTCTAACCCCATGATCCAAACATGGCCAAAGTTAGTATTACAAAGTTGACTCATCTACTTGGAAGCGGTGCGGACTCCCGCATGGCCCACCTCACATTATAAACACATATTTCTTGGAGTCCTTGCATGGTGGGCGGGTGATCTCTTCTCCCTCCCCCGTCTCTCTCCTCTCAGCCGGCACCCGCTGAGCGATTAGATTTCGGCTATCGACGGTTTATTCAATTTTAGTCCCACATGTCAGTGAAAATGCAAGACAACGCGTGTCCCCTCTGGCGAGCGGCGTGCGAGCCGGACTGTCAAGGGTGCGACGTGAACGCGACGCGTACGAGTTATAAGTGTGCCCCCTTTTCCTTTTGAACTTGCAAATCGTAACATTTTCGTGCGATCGATTGATAGAAATCCAGAACAAAATGACGAGGGTGGTGCTTTCCCGCGCGTTAGGCGGGCTAGTTTGAGTGATATGACGTGCTACAGTGCCGTCCACTTGCTCCATTTTTATGGAAGCAAGAGTCTACACTCTTACGTGGGAGGAATCGCAAAACACGACGGATCTGATTTTTATCGAGGGATAACTGTTCCCTGCGAAATAATGGAGCACTGTTAGTGATTATAGCATGATAGTTAGGGCATCTCCAGCGCTGGCCCTCAAATTTACACCGGCATCAATCTGAGGACACTGATGGATGCCATCCAATGCTGCCCGCATACCTTTCAACAACTATATGAACTAACCGGACGAAATTCGTGCAAATAAAGCAAATTTTAAATTGACCGGATGAAATTCATTACATTTCGAGAACTTTTCCTAAAAATGGAAGAATGTCATTACATATTTCGCACAAACCGTACTAAAACCTACTGTAAACCTAATCTAAACGATCGCCGGGCCCCGACCATCATGTCCGGCCATGAACCCGAGAAAGCCGGCCATTGCCTTTGCCTCCTCCATATCCGCCTCGATAACCTCCTCCTTCGGAGCACAAGGTTATGAAGATTTCTGCCTCCACGTCGCCGTCAAGCGGCTAATCGGTCGCCGATTTTTATCCCACCAAGCTTGGCGTTGACTGAGTGGAGGAGCGGTGGCGACCTACCATGTACTACTCTTCCTCGCTGCCGGCTGCGCCCGCGCACGCGCGTCGGCTTCGTGGTTGTGGCGGTGGAGGGCGGCCTGGGGGGGGGGGGGAGCCGGCGATCTCCTTCGTCTGCTCCTGTGAGAGTACGTCCAAGAGAGCTTTGGAGCGCGCCCGGAGTGGAGCCACCGATGTCCTTCGTCTGCTCCTGCGACAGTACGTCCAAGAGAGCTTTGGAGTGCTCGGTGGCCATGGTTGGAGTGGTGCCAACAGAAGGAAAGGTCCGGAGGAGAATGAGTGTGGGTCATTGGCTATGGCTGGGAACTGGGGCTCAAGTTAATATAGCGGGCCAATGGCAATGAGCCGCGGCAGACGGATGGACGGTTGGCACCAGAGTAGGTTCGTCGGTAGCCGTGGTGTCATTAACACGGAGCAATCGCTTGCACTGGGATGCCGCGCGGGTGGCGCTCTCTCGGCCGTCGCACTGCTGCAATGCCGCCGCCATTGAGAGGTCGCGTCCGGCGTGAATGCGGACACTGCTTCAGTGACTTAACCACAGGTGCATTGTCTCACTGACATTTAGACCCAATGGGCAACATGCCCGCATGTCAGTGACACACCAACTGCACCTGTTGTTAAGGCCGGTGAATGCGGCATTGACGTTCTAGAGAGACGGCGATCGTTTCAGGTGGGAAGCGCGCGCTAGCGATGGAAGGGGTTTCGGTAGGCCAGGGCGGTCAGACGCTGGTGTGGTGGGAAAATGTGAACTCATAGATGACGAGCCTTTGAAGCGTATGCGGCACGTATTGAAAACCAGGCATCCATGCAACCGCTCTTGTCGCCAGCTAGCATTCGACGACCACCACACGCCCATACATAACTTACGAATAATGGACGAATCGATCAGACACACACTCGTATGAAGTGGCACCATGATTGGTTGCTCACGATAGTACATGGAGTACTCCGCACCATAGTACCCTCTTTAGCTAGGCTGTTTTATAGATTCACGTTGTGATGGACGATATACATGAGCAAGGCGCCAAGTCACGAGTATGACCATTGGTGTTGAGCCAGGTGAATACATGCTCGATGTTCGCGGAGGCCTGCACCAAACATCTAAACAGTAATGTCACATACGCATAATATTTGTTTTTATTTCTTTCTCCGCTGACAGGTAGGCCCTCATAGATAGATAGATAAAGAACACGAGCTGATGAGGCGCATGCGGACTGTTTGACTGGTCAACCCGACAAATACAGAGCTATACGCCGAGCCAGTGACCGTATAAGCACCATATCTCGTATACAATGATCAAAGTGAGCTATCAAGACAAGTTCAATGACCTCCAATGCATTTTACTCGGTAATAAATGACCAGGATTGAAGGGGAATCCAAATTTCCTTCGTCTTCTGTCCTTGAGCTCTTGACAAACCAATGCACTTTACGGTTGTCCGGCCACTCCACCCCAGAGCTGTCACCAAGCGTCGTTCATGCCACCGCGCCGCACACTAATCGGTAAGGAAGCGACAACATCCCGCCGCGCCGAGTTCCTCGCCGCCCACGACCGCACACAGAATGGTAGGCAAGCGGTGGCATCCCGCCGTGCCGAGTTCATCGCCGCTCGCACACACCTATGTGGGAGGAATTTGAAGCTGCCAAGACCGAATGGGCGGTAGATCAAAAGGCAGCCAAAGCCGCACAAAGGGAGCGGAAACGTCAGAAAACTCGCAAGAAAAGAGAGGCCCGCCGCCGCAAGAAAGAAGAGGACGCACGCGCTGCTGCGGAGAGGTCGGCGGAGATCCAAGCACGGTGGGGTGTCGCCGACAAAGCCGGGAAGGAGAACGACGACGTCTGGCCAGCATGTGACAAGTAGTAGTACTAGTAGTTAGTGTGTGTGTCCGTGTCGCCAACACGTTTGTTTAATTAATTACGAGCATGCAACAGTACTACTAGTTACTACTGTAGTTTTTAGAGCAAATTACCAGTACATTAGCCTATACTAAATGGAAAAATTCCTATCCTATGCATCAAATGGCATCTCTTTCTCTATAGGAATTGGGTTTGAGATGCATGTCATCTCACTTCCTATGATTTTCATATTCCTATAAAATTCCTATCCTATATGAACCAGAGGAGGCCTCTGCTGGAGCAACTACTGTAGCTAGCAGTACTACTGGTACAGTAGTTTTCTTCAAGAAGCGGGATTCAACGAAGTCATGATGGTTCCTTCGTCCGAGAAACTTCACAGTGGGTAAGGTTGGGCCTGTGATTTGACAGCTCATTAATAATTACTGCGGCGCGACGACTGGGGTGACTCTCCCTTGGAGTTCTGCGGGCATGGAAAGTGGACCAGGATGGTCGACGTCCACATGTCGGCGAGCGGAAGTATTCTTTCCGATATCGAGTAGCAAGGAAACTGCGTGGTATAGTATCACTGGTGATTTATATTTATTTTTTATTTCTAATGAATGATAGCGTTTCAACTCTTACGGTGGAGGAGTGCCAAACACACGGCACGTGCTGGGTGTCGCACACGTCAGCGAAAGGAGTAGGACATGAACAACGTGGTAGAGCATCTCCACTTCTGGGTCAGAGACCACACGTAGTAGTACTACTGTACTAGTGGTATGAACGATACAAAGTACGACCCAGAGAGAAAGACACGTTTAGTTGGAAGCTCTCGGGGCATACACGTAAACAATTTAAAACCTAATATGTGCCTCCAATTAATATAGTAGTAGTAGAGTACTTAGTCACGTACTCCATAACATCACCGGGCATTGCACGTACAACATTTATTGGTAGTAAGAGACAAATGCCTATATGCTAAGCATGTTCATACTATTTGTGCCTTTCTACTTCACTTACTGCGCTATGTTACACAGGTGCACACGTCCACTCCTGGGTACATGTCCGTCTCGTAGTTCCAGTCCCACGTGTTCTTCGTATAGATGGAACAATCCTTGCATGACACATGCACCTTGATGCTAGATGTGTCGCGTGTTGGCAAAAGGATGAAAAAAGCTCACGTAAGAAAATAGAGTGCACGAACATAGATTCCCGACGACCGAGAAGGTGTAAGGAACCTCGGGGTGGAGCGTCTGCACTCATAATATTTTATATTATTCAACGATATAAAATCTACCAATCATCTCCATAGTGGACTAGAAGAGTACGAAACACGGCAGCCTAGTGTAGTTACATCATACTAGTACATGCCTAACCCACGCTATCACCATATTTCTTGGCTTCCGTGCGACGGCGACCAGAGAAGAGGCGGCGGGAGGGGAATGAATGCAGCTACTGTTTGGGTTCGCCGTCCGGCTTAAATAAATGCGCAACATCACGTGTACCTGCGGATGCACAAATTGTAACACACGTTTCTGCTTAAGTGGGCGTCACGTAACTGGTGTGTGTGTGTGTGTGTGTGTGTGTGTGTGTGATTCTGAGAGACAGATTGAGTGTGTGCGACTCTACTCTTCAGACATGTACTCAACCTTTTGCATCGGGATATAAGTATAATGGTATTTACTTTAGCTAGTGATCTATGTGGCCATGTTTTTTTTGCGGGTGATTTACGTGGCCATGTTAACGTGATTGTGTAAAAAAATGACACTTCCTGCTCATGATTTGCGTTATATAATTACAAGCAAGATGCTCGTGCATTGCACGGAACATCAATATGCATTTTTTTACAAAACACATGTTGTGATTTACCCATGCAGGAGTAATCCCATGTGTAAAAACTAATGACATTTTGATAATTTTATCGGAAAACTGGTATCTCGAGAATGTCATCGAAACAATGAAAGATGAGAGATAAGGTGAGGAGGAGTGGAGGGTGGTGGTGACTGGTGGTCGGAATGGGCGGAGGCATGAGGATGGACGGCGCCGGCAGGCGGCAGCGGCCACCATGCTAGATTGTTCCGAAGACTTTCTTTCTTAATTGCTCAGCAATGAGGTGTGGAAGATAAGCATGTGGAGAGAGGTGCGGCTATCTTTCGTAAAATTATCATAGTTAGCTTTTTATCCGTGAGATATAGATCAGATGGTCTATATTACAAGATGGCAGGCACACCATCATCGCCAACTCGGTTTTTTATAAGGGTACAGATGATAAGTTTGCTAACTACTAAAGTAAAGTGGAATTTGTCCATGTTAGACAAGTAAATTAAGGTGATTGTTTATCATATGGGTAAGGGTGGATGAAGGGTGGTGATGTAGGGTGGAACCCTAGATGGCCGATCTTTCACGAAATGGAGGGGATCCCATGATGAACACGAAGAACACAAAGGGGAATCACGAGGGAAACACTCAAGAACAAGTCCAATCACACATCCACTAGACAATCAAACACACAAGATCACGAGTACATGAGAAAACAAAGGGAAAGATACAAGGTAGAGTTCATCTCCAAGAGGAGGTCTTGAATCCGCGAAGGATCTTCCCGTTAGGGGTCTTGAATCCAAGGTGGATCTTCTCCGTAGAGGGGCCGCGGTCTCTCTCGTGGAGTAGATCCGGGATGGATGAGCAAAGCTCTATCTCTCATATGAGCTAAACCATTGCTAACCCTAAAATGGTGGAGGTAGAGGAGTTTATATAGTCTAGGGCCACGAAGGGGTAAGTGGGAGAGGGATACATGGGCCTCTGGCCCGATAACTATGCGCAGACAGCATGGGGCCGGACGTCCGCTGGGACACCGGACGTCCGGTGGCTCGGGAGGGACCGGACGTCCGGTAGCTCCCGGACTTCCGGTAATTTCCTGGATTTCGGTTCTGTTGCCGATGTCACGGACGTCCGGTGGCCTCCGGTCGTCTGGTCGCCTGGGAGTCGTCGGTCGTCCGGTAGAGGCCGGACGTCCGGAGCCTGTAGCTTTTCCAGCAGCTCCGTTTCTTCCGTCTTCTCTTCCACGCTTCCCCCGCGGATGGTGTAGGTGATCCTTGGCGCTTGCACTCCTCCTCGTCGTCCGTGAAGCTCCGACAATACCTATGCATGCACACGAGTGGAGTGTCAAGTAGTATACAATCCTCGAAGGGGCCAAGTGAACACGTGTAAAGGAGATGATTCACCTTTATGTATGAGAAGTAGAGGTCACACGTGTCACTTGCCAAGCAGACTCTTGACATGGTGATGTCCATAGGATGCTCCGCATCATCCCCTCCCCCTTGGGAAAGATCCGACCTCGGATCGAAAACCAAATCACCATGGGAAAGAGATGGCGTCGCTGTGTAGAAGTGGACGATCACAAAGTACTCATCATCTTGAAGCTCAACATGGGCGCTCTCCAATGTCGCACCATCTAGTGATTCCTTCAAAAGGAGAAAAGACAACAAACACTTGGAAAAACAAATGTGGTTAGCGTTAGTGCAAAACCAAACATTCAAGAGGTGATTTACCAAACAAGTGTTGTCATCAAGCATAGCATAGGGCGTGACAAAGCGTTGTGGCATGGCATTTAAGCACATCGATTGAGCACAATCAAGGTCATCATGGAAACAAGCATGTAAATGTGAGGTAGAGATGCACATCTATGTGACAAGAGAATAAGCATCTACCTCATGGTCATAGCAAGCATGCATAAAGCGCTCAATGAAAGGTCTATGGTAGGCATAGGAATCATTCACAACACCACATAAGAGTAGACATCTAAACACATGGGGTAAGTGCAAGACAATCCAAGCATAACATGCACAAGGTGTAGTGAACATAGTGTGGCACTCAACACAATAGAAAGAGCTATTGTTCAACATGTGTGAGGCAATCAAGTCAATCATGTGAAACGCAATGGGACATGGCGTATGTGAAGAGATGACATTGTTGCAACCAAGCATATGATAGGGACAAGTAATCCATAAGTCGGATGCAACACACAAGGCATATATATCACGAGGCATGGAGATGTGTAAATGGCAAGTCAAATCAAGATCTCTAACATGTGTGCAAATAAGTCTCATGGTGCAAGCAACACAAGTAGTGTGATCCATAATATCCATGCTCATGGTTTGGGGTGTCTCGAAAGAGAATGATATCACCTTGAAAGTGTGTCCTTGTGCATCCTTCACAATGCCGAAGCACAAACAAGTGCGGTGTAGAAGCGTCGTGGTAGAAAGTGGCTCGCTCTCAAGAGCTCGAATGGTTAACTCACGTGAAGTCGAAGTCGACACATAGTCCAAGTATCCTACACATGCACACAACAAAAGGAAGAACGTATGCGCATGGTAGATAAACACATCATCCATCATGATGGTTCTCTTCTCTTGCACATAACCATTAGGAGCAAAAGTGCATGAATAATATGGTGCAACAATGGTTATATTCATGTCACTAGGCATATGGTGCAAAGAGGTAAGACAAGCATGCTTCACAAGAAATATGTCAAAATCTCCAAATAAATGCGAGAATGCTATGGGGGCAATCTCATTGGCAATACTAAAATCATGGTTGCGCTCAATGCATGGAAAATCATATAGCATGAGAGAGGCAACATGTGGAGACATATGACAACAAGCAATATCAATCATGTCGTGCAAACTAGTGGAGCGAAGATGCAACACACTAGATGAGTTCATAGCAATCATGTCATGTGAGCCAATAGTAGGCATAAGCAATGCAC
The DNA here is from genome assembly GCA_902687465.1 of Secale cereale. Lineage (NCBI taxonomy): Eukaryota > Viridiplantae > Streptophyta > Magnoliopsida > Poales > Poaceae > Secale > Secale cereale. The sequence goes on along the minus strand of LR738713.1, from coordinate 254,663,712 downwards.
ACGACATATCACAAGCACGAGCACATATCATGAACAAGGTATCATCATAGGCATTTGGCACAAAGCAAACATGGCAATAACAAGCAATATCTCCACCAAGCTTGTAAATACACATACAAGTATGAAAATGAATCATCATGTGTAATGCAAAGCATGGGTCACAAATGCATGGAAAAGGCATAGGAATGAGCATATCATGCAAAGTGAACATGGCAAGATGGGCGTAAGAGATATAATGGACAATAACCCATAACCATGTGAGTGCCATGTAGAAGGAATGCGCGAAGTCTTTGCGCGAAGGGAGCGGTGGGAAGGATAATCCACGGAATCCCAAGTCATCATTGCTCTCTAGAGCTCTTTTCATCAACTCGTGCTCTTGCGAGGTTGACGAGTAATTATGGGGACCTACACAAAAGACACACAAACCAAAGAAATTGTGCGCTTGGTAAATGTACACATCATCCATCATGATGTGTATGTGCACGGTAGAGTTAGCACAAGATAAGTAATGCTCAAAGAAATTTGAGCACGATAGAGAAATTTGTCATCCATCATGAAAGAATAGGTGTCATGTATAGCACGATGGGGACATAAATTAGAGCAAGTATGTGGCACAATAATAGCATTTGCATTCATGGGGAGCATATTGTGCACACAAGTATGGGGATCATGCAATGGATGGGATGGATCAAAATCTCCTAAAATATATGAGGAAACTATGGGGGTCTCCTCATGAGCAAAAGTGGAAGCATAATATGGAGAAGTGGAACAACATCCAAAACAATGCATATCCGAAGCTAGGTAATCATGGCATGGCATATGATGGATATGATGCAAAGGAAGCATATCAATATCATCACAAGAAAAACAAATGCCAATAACCATGGGCTTGTCATCTACGCCATAAGTGCAAATTGGATTTATCTTAATGGCATATGCATAGTTACTACAATGAGATTGCAAATATGACATATTGTTGATCTCATGCATAGCATATGACAAGTCAAGTGGATTGTCAAACATGATGTGACCAAGAGAATTATCACAAGAAATCCTATGCAACATGGCATCACAACTAATAGACTCCACATGACAATCATCAAACTCATCATAAATGGGTAAATCATCGCATGGGGAAATCATACTAGAATGAAGCATGGCAATAGGTGGATCAACATCATGCAAGCAATCAATTTCAACATAGTCCACTAGTGGGACGAGATCATCACCTTCACCTTTGTTACCTTTCTCATTCCACTCATGTGGTGTAGGTGAGGTGGGAAAGACCAAAAGGTGGTCATCATATTCATCTTGATGGAACCATGTGGGGGGTGCATCATATTCCACCATGGCCATCATCTTGTCGAAAGGAAGGACGAAGTCGTCGAGGATCGGCGCGTCATCAAATGTGGGACCTAGCACCAAATGAGAAGACACAATAGAGGTAGAGGTCAAGTCGTTAGTGTTGAAAGTGGCCTCACATGACCTATCAACTATCTCACTCTCTCTATGTGGTGGCTCACTCACTCCCTCAAGGTAGGTGCACTCAAACTCACATATGGTGGAGTCACTCATCTCACTCATGTGGTGGGGGTTGTGGCTCTCCTCACGTGGGAATCGGGGCAAGCTCATCATATATGGGGCTAGTGGTGAACTCGCTCTCACTCTCAATATGGTGGCACAAGTCACTCAAGTCATCATACGCCGCCGTGGTCGAAGGGAAAATCCCATGCTCAACCATCTCGTCACCATCGCCGTGGATGAAGGCCGAAGACGGCACATCATCACTCTCGCCTCCAAAGATGGAAGCATCATCCTTGCTCATCATCATGACGTTCGCCTCCAAAGCTTGGTCCTCGAATGGCTCCGTAGTCGTAGTCGTCGCCGCACCATCTTGAAAAAGAGTCGACGTAGACTCGGCATCATCAATGCCACAAAGAGGGCTGGCGGTGGAGTCAAACTTGGGAGCATCGTCTTGGAGCTCGTTGGGCTTGGACATCGTGGTGGTACTACCCTCATGCTCGCCGTCTTGGAGCTTGGTCTTCGAGAAGTTTGCTTGCGGTGGAGAAGCCTTGGCCTTCATAAGTTCTTGTTCCGCCTTGAGAGCACCAATGTAGTTGTCGTCGAGGGACTTATAGCTCTCGAAGAAGATAGTCTTGTAGATGTCGTTGTGCAATCCCATCATGAAGTGGAGCTTCATCGAAATGGGGTCGTCCACGCCGGCTCGTCGTAAGGCATTCTTCATCTTGCTGAAGTACTTGTCGATGGACTTGGATCCTTGTATGGTGTTCTCCAATTGGTGTAGAAGATGTTCCGTGTAAGTGGGAGGCACGAACTCTCGCCGCAAAGCTCTCTTCGTCTTGGGCCAATTCATGTTGAAGCTCGTCGAAGGTGTGTGAAGCCACCATGTTGACACATTGTCGTGGAAGTTTCTTGTGGCGCACTTCACTTGATCTTCGTAGGGGACTTGATGTAGCGTGAGGTAGTCGTCCATCTTGCGCTCCCACTCGAGATACTCCTCGGGGTCTTGAGTCCCATAGAAAGGAATCTTGTAGTCGTTGTCGAGGTCGTAGTAGCTCGTGGAAGTCGCAGAGTTGAGCTTGGGGAGCTTCTCTTGATCATAAGCTTGAGGTGCTTGTCTGAAGGAAATATGCCCTAGAGGCAATAATAAAGATGTTATTTGTATTTCCTTATATCATGATAAATGTCTTTTATTCATGCTAGAATTGTATTAACCGGAAACTTAGTACATGTGTGAATACATAGACAAAACAGTATGTCCCTAGTATGCCTCTACTAGACTAGCTCATTGATCAAAGATGGTTATGTTTCCTAGCCATAGACATGTGTTGTCATTTGATCAACGAGATCACATCATTAGGAGAATGATGTGATGGACAAGACCCATCCGTTAGCATAGCACTATGATCGTTTAGTTTAACTGCTATTGCTTTCTTCATGACTTATACATGTTCCTATGACTATGAGATTATGCAACTCCCGAATACCGTAGGAACACCTTGTGTGCTATCAAACGTCACAACGTAACTGGGTGATCATAAAGATGCTCTACAGGTGTCTCCGAAAGTATTCGTGGTGTTGGCATAGATCAAGATTAGGATTTGTCACTCCGAGTGTCGGAGAGGTATCTCTGGGCCCTCTCGGTAACACACATCACAATAAGCCTTGCAAGCAAAAGACTAATGAGTTAGTCACGAGATGATGTGTTACGGAACGAGTAAAGAGACTTGCCGGTAACGAGATTGAACTAGGTATAGAGATACCGACGATCGAATCTCGGGCAAGTAACATACCGTTTGACAATAGGAACAACGTATGTAGTTATGCGGTTCTGACCGATAAAAGATCTTCGTAGAATATGTAGGAGCCAATATGAACATCCAGGTTCCGCTATTGGTTATTGACCGGAGATGAGTCTCGGTCATGTCTACATAGTTCTCGAACCCGTAGGGTCCGCACGCTTAACGTTTGATGACGATCGGTATTATGAGTTTATGAGTATTGATGTATCGAAGGTAGTTCGGAGTCCCGGATGAGATCACGGACATGACGAGGAGTCTCGGAATGTCCGAGACATAAATATTGATATATTGGACGGCTATATTCGGACACCGGAAGTATACCGGAAAAGTTTCGGATTTATCGGGATTGCCGAAGGGGGTTACCGGAACCTCCTACGAAGGGGGATGGTCCAGAGTGGGCCTTGTGGAAAGGAGAGAGGCAGCCCATAGGGCTGGCTGGCGCCCCACCTAGTTCCTAGTTGGACTAGGATTGGTGGGAGGCGCCACCTCTTCCTTTTCCTACTCCATCTCTTCCTTCTTTGGTGATTCCTACTAGGAATAGGATTGCAATCCTATTCCTAGTAGAATTCCTTCCCTAGCCGCACCATAGGAGGTTGGCCGGCCCTCCTCCCTTCCTCCTTTATATACGGGGGCAGGGGGGCACCCAAAGACACACAAGTTGAATTGTTTTAGCCGTGTGCGGTGCCCCCCTCCACAGAATCACACCTCGGTCATACCGTCGCGGAGCTTAGGCGAAGCCCTGCGCCGGTGAACACATCATACCCGTCACCACGCCGTCGTGCTGACGAAACTCTCCCGTGAAGCTCAACTGGATCAAGAGCTCGTGGGACGTCATCAAGCTGAACGTGTGCTGAACGCGGAGGTGCCGTACGTTCGGTGCTTGATCGGTTGGATCGCGAAGAAGTTCGACAACATCAACTACGTCACTTGACGCTTCCGCTCCCGGTCTACGAGGGTACGTAGACACACTCTCCCCTCTCGTTTCTATGCATCTGGTAGATAGATCTTGCGTGATCGTAGGAAAATTTTAAAATACTACGTTCCCCAACAGTGGCATCATGAGCCAGGTCTATGCATAGATGATATGCACGAGTAGAACACAATGAGATTGTGGACGATACTAGTCATACTGCTTACCAGCATGTCATACTTTGCTTCGGCGGTATTGTGAGATGAAGTGGCCCGGACCGACATTACGCGTACGCTTACGCGAGACTGGTTTCACCGTTACGAGCACTCGTTGCTTAAAGGTGACTGGCGGGTGTCTGTCTCTTTCACTTTAGCCGAATCAAGTATGGCTACGCCCGGTCCTTGTGAAGGTTAAAACAGCACATACTTGACGAACCATCGTTGTGGTTTTGTATGCGTAGGTAAGAACGGTTCTTGCTAAGCCCGTAGCAGCCACGTAAAACTTGCAACAAACAAAGTAGAGGACGTCTAACTTGTTTTTGCAGGGCATGTTGTGATGTGATATGGTCAAGACATGATGAGTTATACGGTTTTTGTATGAGATGATCATGTTTTGCGAGGGTAATCATGACAGTGCTTTGGAGATGGAGATCAAAAGCACAAGATGATGATGGCCATATCATGTCACATATTTTGATTGCATGTGATGTTTATCTTATTATGCTTCTTATTTTGCTTAGAACGACGGTAGCATTATAAGATGATCCCTTACTAAATTTCAAGGTATAAGTGTTCTCCCTGAGTATGCACCGTTGCGAAAGTTCGTCGTGCCGAGACACCACGTGATGATCGGGTGTGATAAGCTCTACGTTCAAATACAACGGGTGTAAGCCAGTTTTGCACACGCAGAATACTCGGGTTAAACTTGACGAGCCTAGCATATACAGATATGGCCTCGGAACACTGGAGACCGAAAGGTCGAGCGTGAATCATATAGTAGATATGATCAACATAAGATGTTCACCATTGAAACTACTCCATCTCACGTGATGATCGGACATGGTTTAGTTGATTTGGATCACGTGATCATTTAGATGACCGGAGGGATGTCTATCTAAGTGGGAGTTCTTAAGTAATATGATTAAATTGAACTTTAATTTATCATGAAGTTAGTCCTGGTAGTATTAGCATATCTATGTTGTAGATCAATAGCTCGCGATGTTGCTCCCCGTTTATTTTTCATATGTTCCTAGAGAAAACCAAGTTGAAAGATGTTAGTAGCAATGATGCGGAATTGTTCCGTGATCTGAGGATTATCCTCATTGCTGCACAGAGAAATATGTCCTTGATGCACCGCTAGGTGACAGACCTATTGCAGGAGCAGATGTAGACGTTATGAATGTTTTGACTAAAGCTCAGTATGATGACTACTTGATAGTTTAGTGCACCATGCTTTACGGCTTATAACCGGGACTTCAAAAACGTTTTGAACGCCACGGAGCATATAAGATGTTCCAAGAGTTGAAATTAGTATTTCATACTCATGCCCATGTCGAGAGGTATAAGACCTCTGACAGTACTTTGCCTACAAGATGGAGGAGAATAGCTCAACCAGTGAGCATGTGCTCAGATTGTCTGGGTACTACAATTACTTTAATCAAGTGGGAGTTAATCTTCCAAATAAGATAGTAATTGACAAAGTTATCTAGACACTATCACCAAGTTAGTAGAACTTCGTGATGAACTATAATATGCAAGGGATGACGAAAGTAATTCCCGAGCTCTTCACGATGCTGAAATCGTCGAAGGTAGAAATCATGAAAAAGCATCAAGTGTTGATGGTTAACAAGACCACTTGTTTCAAGTAAAGGGCAAAGGGATAGAAGGGGAACTTCAAGAAGAATGACAAGCAAGTTGTCACTCCCGTGAAGAAACCCAAAACTAAACTCAAGCCTGAAACAAGTGCTTCTACTGCAAAGGAAATGGTCACTGGAAGTGGAACTGCCCTAGATACTTGGCGGATAAGAAGGATGGCAAAGTGAACAAATAAGAAGGATGGCAAAGTGAACAAAGGTATATTTGATATACAGATTATTGATGTGTATTTTACTAGTGTTCATAGCAACCCCTCGGTATTTGATATTGGTTCAGTTGCTAAAGAGTAATAACTCGAAGTGGGAGTTGCATAATGAACATAAACTAGTTAAAGGATGAAGTGACGATGTGTATTGGAAGCAGTTCCAAGATTGATATGATCATCATCGCACACTCCCTATACTTTCGGGATTAGTGTTGAACCTAAATAACTGTTATTTGGTGTTTGTGTTGAGCATGAATGTGATTTGATCATGTTTATTGCAATACGGTTATTCATGTAAGTTAGAGAATAATTGTTGTTCTGTTTACATGAATAAAACCTTCTATGGTCATACACCCAATGAAAATAGTTTGTTGGATCTCGATCGTGTGATACACATATTCATAATATTGAAGCCAAAAGATGCAAGGTTAATAATGATAGTGCAACTTATTTGTGGCACTGCCGTTTAAGTCATATTGGTGTAAAACGCATGAAGAAACTCCATAATGATGGACTTTTGGAATCACTTGATTATGAATCACTTGGTGCTTGCGAACCATGCCTCATGGGAAAGATGACTAAAACTCCGTTCTCCGGAACTATGGAGCGAGCAACAGATTTGTTGGAAATCATATAGCTTTATTCTCTTTTTTTGTATGGCCACGATGCGAAATGCACAAACCAAGATAGCAATTGTGTATATGCGGGAACAATCTTGTGACACAAGGGATGATAAGATGATACCAATGATGATATGGTATATATGCAATGGAAGAGTGGATCGATGATCACTAATGTGCACAAGTAACGTTGCCGGCAATACTCAAAGGCGAGTCTCGATAGGCAAGTGACGCAAAATGGGCTAGGGGTTAACAATGCAATTGCAAGGGGAATATACAATGATGTCGTCGAAGTTACCTTCCGTGTCGATGATGAGAGGTGGTGCTCTTGATGTAGACCCGTTCCTAATTAGCCGAAACACCTTAGGAAACGGAAAAACCACAACTCAAAATCTCAAGGACAAATGTCAAATGGTGGTACCGGCAATGCCGTGGTGGTTGCGGAAGTGGAAAGATGGGCTATACACGATGTCGGAGTTGAAGTCACGGTCCCTAAGTAGCCGAAACACCTTAGGAGACACGAGCCACAACTCATACAAGCTCACACAAAATTGGGTTAAGTTTCGTTGGCAGAAAAGTATAGTGGACTAAGCTATGCGGAAGTGGTGGTGGTAGTTGATGAAGAAGCAATTGTCCCTAAGTAGCCTAAACACCTTAGGAGACTCAAATCACTACTCAAACAACCACAAATGCTATGGGGAACAAAAATGTTAGGTTGCGGAAAGCTACGGTGGCTATGCAGATGATATGGTGGAGGGCCTATACAAACTTGCCAAATTTGACAAAATTTGATGGAGTCAAATGATGATGGTAGTATTTTTCTGGTATGTGGAATGTCAAGAGCTTCAAAACGAGCTTAAGAACGTCCAAATCGGAGTTCGTATGAATTAGTTATGACCAAAACAAAAATCAGCCGAAGTCAAAATCTGGGTGTACCGGACGTCCGGAAAAGGCCGGAAATCCGGTATTTTCTGCTGTATAGGTGGTTCCGGTGAGTTCCGGACGTCCAGTGCTTCGTGAGGGTCCGGACGTCCGGTAAAACGCCGGTCGTCCGGTGGGTCGGGGTCAACGCGATATTTGAGTTCCGGGACGCGATTTTGGGCGGAATTTGATGATTTTGGGGTCAAAATTTGACGGATTTTGTGGAGGAAAGATGGGGAAACTTGGGGAAATGCTAGATCCACTTGAAACCAAGCAAATCCATGGATCAAAATCAACAAAACGTCATCAAACCAACAGATCACAAAAAATTTTGGGGCTATTTTTGGTGGGGAATTTTTGAAATTGGGGAAGAACACAACAAAAACAAGCTAGAAAACGGTGGAGGGGGCTCCAAATTCGTGAGAAACCGTGGCTCTTGATACCATAATGATCCTAAACTAGGTGGGGGACTCCAATTTCGTGAGAAACCATGGCTCTGTTACCATAATTATGTAGGGTGGAACCCTAGATGGCCGATCTTTCACGAAGTGGAGGGGATCCCACGATGAACACGAAGAACACAAAGGGGAATCACGAGGGAAACACTCAAGAACAAGTCCAATCACACATCCACTAGACAATCAAACACACAAGATCACGAGTACATGAACAACAAAGGGAAAGATACAAGGTAGAGTTCATCTCCAAGAGGAGGTCTTGAATCCGCGAAGGATCTTCCCGTTAGGGGTCTTGAATCCAAGGTGGATCTTCTCCGTAGAGGGGCCGCGGTCTCTCTCGTGGAGTAGATCCGGGATGGATGAGCAAAGCTCTATCTCTCATATGAGCTAAACCATTGCTAACCCTAAAATGGTGGAGGTGGAGGAGTTTATATAGTCTAGGGCCACGAAGGGGTAAGTGGGAGAGGGATACATGGGCCTCTGGCCCGATAACTGTGCGCAGACAGCATGGGGCCGGACGTCCGCTGGGACACCGGACGTCCGGTGGCTCAGGAGGGACCGGACGTCCGGTAGCTCCCGGACTTCCGGTAATTTCCTGGATTTCGGTTCTGTTGCCGATGTCACGGACGTCCGGTGGCCTCCGGTCGTCCGATCGCCTGGGAGTCGTCGGTCGTCCGGTAGAGGCCGGACGTCCGGAGCCTGTAGCTTTTCCAGCAGCTCCGTTTCTTCCGTCTTCTCTTCCACGCTTCCCTCGCGGATGGTGTAGGTGATCCTTGGCGCTTGCACTCCTCCTCGTCGTCCGTGAAGCTCCGACAATACCTATGCATGCACACGAGTGGAGTGTCAAGTAGTATACCATCCTCGAAGGGGCCAAGTGAACACGTGTAAAGGAGATGATTCACCTTTATGTATGAGAAGTAGAGGTCACACGTGTCACTTGCCAAGCAGACTCTTGACATGGTGATGTCCATAGGATGCTCCGCATC
>LR738713.1:254607186-254645347 GCA_902687465.1 Secale cereale | reverse complement strand
AAGAAATAAATAATCTACAGCAGGTCAAATATGCAAAATAAGGCATGAATGGACAGAGCATAACATGGACAAAAAGACATGATCATTGGCCAATCCAAAATAAGCATGAATTTGACTATGGCATCAAGAAAACATAGCATCAGGATATAACAGATTCCACACTTAGCAGTTTTTTCACTAAGTATAAAACAACAACAACAACAACATGGCATGTTTACAAGCTTGTTTAAGTCAACACAAGGCATATCATGGAAAATGGATTGCACCACAGCAAAGACCATATGATTGTGCTTCTAAAACATATAGACATGTAGCATGAAGACAAGCACATCAATAGCAATGAGCAAGTGAAAACAACATCTCATAACAAGTTTCAGCACTTAACAGCCAAATGCACTTTTGAAACAGAGATTAACATGGAAATATGGCACCTAACATGAATGCTAAACACCACAATGACTTACAAAATTGGCACCAAGGCATTGAGCGCCATTCTGGATGCAATGAAAGTCATACGCTCCCCTCTTGTTGACTGTTGTTCAGAAGATGATCCTAATGACTCTTGTTCAAAATTGCCACATATAGAGAGAAAGCATGGAATTGCATTTCTTTTGGTTCTGTGATTCGTCATGAGTGGGCAACCAACATTGTATGCAATTAAGCGGAACCTCAAGAATATGCTTCCTCTTCTGTTCTTCAACATGTTCCTCTTTTGTTATTCTATATTTAGTACGTACAGTATGTTCCTTGTCAGGAAGGGGAGCAGGGACATCTGTAGTCAACAGCTGATAGAGCTGGCATGTACTTGATCGATAGGATTTCAGTTACTAGCGGCAATACAACACTGTATTTTTAAGCCAGTTCCACTATCCCGATTTATATATAGTGGTTATGGTGTACCCCTTTTATGTACACTATGATCTGCCTAGTTGTTGTGTGCTCTTGTTATCATGATTTGGCAATAAACTCTCTATATAGTATATTTTGAACCTATTATCTGCCAACTATCCTTACTTCTGGAGCCTATTTTTTGTGTACTTGTTCCAGATTATATAAATGCACACACCATATTACATCACACATGAGCTCTCTCATATGAATCCAGTGATAGCACACAAGTGTTTATAGGGGCGCCCCTATATTCGAATATCCTCTGCATTACAAAGATAATCTCAAAACTATTTATATTTTCATGGTTCTCAGATATTATATGTAATTACAGTGAATATCAGAATCCGCGCATCAGAAGAATATTGAGGAACACTGCAATGACTTACAAAATTGGGACCAAGGCATTGAGTGCCATTCTAGATGCAATGAAACTCATACGCTCCCCACCTATAGATTCTTGTTCAGAATATGATCCTAATGACTATTATAACCTCGAGGAGTCAAAGGAAGATGGCCTGTCATGTTCACCCATCAAGGTGACTGCTCTATTTTGGCAAGGTTTTATTGATTGCACGTATCTTGCATATGTTGTCTTGCATTTCTTCTACTTTGTTGCACCGCCATTTGATTAGTTTACTCATCATATATGTCAAGATGCCATTCCCATCCATCATCAATACATATTCCATCTGTCATCATACCATGTTTTTCCACTCAAATGTTGTTCTTGTGCATCAGACATCGAAAAGGAAGAGGGTGATTGCTGAACCTAAAGGAGCACCAGCAAAGTCCTTGAAAAACGAGGTTGTGCTGGAGAAATCAGACATCACCTCACTTATATTGGCTGCACAACCAGTGACACAAAACGTAGGACCGACTTCATGTCAGGACCATGATGCGATTCTGTCCCGATCACGTGAGACTTACGTGATTGGGGCACAATTGCATTTCGGGCGCTTTGCAAGATGGATATCATTACATCATGCCATTACATACATACATGGGGGATACAACAATACATACAAGTCACATGAATACAATAATGTCAATAAAAGGCATCCGACTACAGATGCAAACATGAAAAGAACACGACATCTATCTGCTATCCCAGGCTGCCGACCCGGAACCTAACCCAAGACTGAAGAGGAAGAAGAAGAAAGAACTCCAACACAACGAACATCGCTCTCACGTCAAGTCATCGGAAACCTGCACCTGCAACTGTTGTTGTAGTATCTGTGAGCCACGAGGACTCAGCAATCCCATAACCATGGGTAACAAGACTATCAAAGCTTAATGGGTAGGAAGAGGTAAAGTGGTGAGGTTGCAGCAGCGGCTAAGCAATATGTATGGTGGCTAACATACGAGTACAAGAATAAGATGAGCATCTACGCAAACGGTCGCAACTAGTAGTGATCGCTAAAGATCCTGAACTACCTATGAGTCAAACATAACCCCATCGTGTTCTCTTCTCAAAGTGAAAAGAGACAGTCACGGTTACTCACACAGTTGTGTGTTTTACTTCGGATACTCTGTCAAGTTTTCTATAGCCGGACATTAACAAATTCCAATCTGCCACATAACCGCGGGCACGGCTTTCGAAAGATCATAACCCTGCAGGGGTGTCCCAACCTAGCCCATCACAAGCTCTCACGATCAGCAGAAGTAATAATAATATTACCCCTTATATTAAGGACAATCCAATCAGGCCCGGAATCCCGGTGCACATGACATTTCGACAATGGTAAAACAAGTCCAGCAAGACCTCCCGGCGTGCCGACACCTTGATAGTAGCCGCACGTATCTCGTCTCAGGCCACGACCGGATGGGCGAGCCTACGGGAGCCAATCCTCGAGTGTGCCCGTGGTGGCCCCACAGTCTCCCCGTTTGGGACCAACACCATCAGCACTGCCCCCCCTGCTATGTAGAAAGAATCCTCGGGTAGCGCAAACTCCCTATGCAAATAATTAATTAATTAAGTTTTTATTATGAGCAAATTAAAACCAATGTTGGGCAATGCTGGAGGAGTTTTATTCAAAGACGAAGTGTCAAAGGGTCCCCATATACCCAACCGTGTAAGGAACGCAAAGTCAAGGAACATAATGCCGGTTTATCGGCTCCTAAGGTGGCATGAGTGGAACAAAACACCGAGCAAAAGGCCAAGCCTTCCACGCATGCCCAGTATATAGGTGTGTTAATAATAATAATAGATATTGTGATATTCCAACAACAAGATCCGACATGGATCAATCTTCATCTTCACCTGCAACCAACAACGCTATCAGAGGGGCTGAGCAAGCGGGCAACATAGCCAAACAATGGTTTGCTAGGAAGGTGTCAAAGGTTAGAGGTTTCATGGCAACAAGGAGAGGGGCTGACAATAAAGATGGGTAGCGCGACATATAACGATAGCATCGAGACAACTAAGCATGGCAATGATAGTAAAGGTATCCAAGGTGATGGTCATCTTGCCTGAGATCCCGCAAGGAATAAGAACGGATCCATGAAGAAGACAAAGAAGAAGCCTCGAAGACGAACCACGTGAAGTCGAACGAATCCTCACAATCGCAACGAAAAGAACTAGCGAGAAGAAGCACACAACAAAGTAAACACCCAACACAAGAACATGACAAGATGCTCAACCAAGTATGAAGCAAGACAAGTCTATATGATGCAAAACATGGCAAGGGATGAAGCACACAAGAACAACACAAGCCAACAAGTTTAAATGAGGCCGGAAACTACATATAACAAATCCGGTAAGTCCTCATATGCATAATTTGAAAATTAGTCCAGATCTGAACAAACTTTAAGTTAAAGTGGTTAAACAGCAAGTTAACATGCACCATGATGATCTACACGAAATTCTAGTCAAGTTACATATAAAGTTTGTTTAATTCGGAGCTACGGCCTAGAAGATATAAGCAAAACAAGACAAGCATGGCAACGGTGCAAGATGCACCCAAACATCAAGCAAACACACTCCAAATAGGTAAACAACATGATATTATGCTTGTACATCCAAAATCACACCATTTTCATATAGGACACACTCAAAATGGAGCAACGGTTCAACACATACAAACGAAACAAGATACAAAGCAAAGCTGAAGTTAACAGCCACATAGCAACTTTGGAGCAAGATATATATATGCTACAACACCCAACCATGATAACAAGAAGCATGGATGTGAAATAGACATGATACTTAAAAAGCATGAACTTATAACACACACAAAAGCTTGCTGGAAGACAATTAACCAAGCATGGCAAGTTGCAATAAATTTATCCAGACTTAGTCAAAATCTGGGAAGGCAAAAACATCATCACGATGCTGCCTTCGGAGGCACAAAACAACAAGCATAGCAACTCTACTGAGCATATAAAGAACATGGACACGTAGTAGACATAGCATACATCAAACAACTCCATTGGATCATCTCCATAGGAGGCATGGATCAATAGAACCAAGCTCCACCAAATTGAACATGCTGATATAATCCTGACACATATAATTTATAGCAACTTGAGAGCAAGAAATAAATAAGCTACAACAGGTCAAATATGCAAAATAAGGCATGAATGGATAGAGCATAACATGGACAACAAGACATGATCATTGGCCACTCCAAAATAAGCATGGATTTGACTATGGCATCAAGCAAACATAGCATCAGGATATAACAGATTCCAGACTTAGCAGTTTTTTCACTAAGTATAAACAACAACAACAACAACATGGCATGTTTACAAGCTTGTTTAAGTCAACAAAAGGCATATCATGGAAAATGGATTGCACCACAGCAAAGACCATATGATTGTGCTTCTAAAACATATAGACATGTGGCATGAAGACAAGCACATCAATAGCAATGAGCAAGTGAAATCAACATCTCATAACAAGTTTCAGCACTTAACAGCCAAATGCACTTTTGCAACAGAGATTAACATGGCAATATGGCACCTAACATGAATGCTACAACAACTAACATGTAGAGCACTTCACAATGAACATTTTGACATATCATATGCTCCATTTGGACCAACATGCACAAAGTTACAAGCATCACAAGTATGCAACAAAATATAGTTAACAGCAGTTTTAAACTTATAGCACTCTTGCAACAGAGATTAGAGCATCAAGATGAACTCAAACAAGCATGCCACAATGGAACAAAGTGAAGAGCATATCACCACGATCATTTTGACATATCATTCACTCAATTTGGACATACACACAAAGAGTTACAACCATGCAAACATGCAACATTTTAACAAAACGGCCAGGGACTTAGTGGCAAAAACTACCTCCGGGGGATGGACATTGTCCGGCTGGAGCTGACATGTCCGGCGGCGGGACCCACACGTCAGGGTCACAGGACGAGGCAGGCGGACATGTCCGTCGGCGGCGGCGGCGCGGGGCCCACTTGGCAGTGGCCCAGAGATGGAGCGGGTCGACTGGGCCGTGGATCCGGCGACGCCGGCAAGGCAGAGGCACCTCGCGGCGGGCTGCGACCTCTCGGCGGCGGAGCTGGCGGTTGGCGGCGGCGAAACTCCGACGAGGCGTCTGGGGAGGCGGGGCGTCTGGATCCGGCCAGGGTGGCGGAGCTTAGGTGCGCGGGACGGCTGCTCCTCCGGCGAGCCCTAGAGGAGAATGGCGGCGGCGGTGCGGGGCACTCCGGCGGCGGGGTCGGCGTTCCTCCAATGACGGTGGCTCGGGAGGAGCTCGGGAACGGCACCTGGAGCGGGCGGAGCACACGGGGTTGGCTCGGGCCCGGTGCGGCCCTACGCGGGCGCTAGATGGGCCGAGCGGGCCTGCGGGAGGAGGGACGGCAGGGGCTGAGGTGGCGCGCCCTCGTTGGCTGAGAGGGGAAACTGCGGCGTCGGCGGCCTATAGGATGCCTCCAAGTGGCGGAGAAGGGCTGGTGCGTGCCGGTTTTGGAGGGGGAGGCAGCGGCGCGACCCTCGAGGTGGGAGGAGGTGCTGAAAACGAGGGGGGAGAGAGGGTAGGCTGCCAAAAATGGAATTTGGGTGTTTAAATAGGGTAGGAGATAGGGTTTGAGGGTTTTTGGAGCATTTCGGACCCTCCGTTGACGATCGGACGACTCCAGTCACCAGGAGGGGTAGGTTGGGCCTAGAGGAGGTTAGTGGGCTGTGTAGGAGAGGTCTTGGGGTGAGAGAAGAGAGGCCCGACGGAAGTTTCGGGGATCGAAACGTCCAACGATTTAACCGGCGACTAGTGCCGCTATATATATCCGTTGGGCTATCAAACGGACTCCGAATGTGATGAAATTTGGCAGGCGGCCTGTCTACACTATAATAAGACCACACGCCAAGTTTCACCCCATTCCGAGAACATTTTAGGCCACTCATAAAATAAATATTCAGAGGTGCCGCGGGCGCGTGTGAGTGTGTCTGGGCTCAGAACGGACAATGAAGAGGACGAGGGAACTCAGACGGATGCAAGTTTTGAAAACATGATGATGCAACACACATGATGACATGGCAAGATGCAACACGGAAGCATATGACATGGCAACGGCAACGAATAACTGGCTGACACCTGGCACACCGGTTTTGGGGTGTCACAACACTCCCCTACTAACAAGAGATCTCGTCCCGAGATCTTAGGAACGAGAAGGAAGGAAAAAAGGAAGAACAAAGTTCTTCGAGGATAAAAGAGTGAAACCAAAGAACCTTGAGAGGTTGAACAACTTGAAAAGAAGAATGCAACGAAGAAGAAGAAGTTGCAAGGATTTAGTTAAACAAGAGGAACATGAATAAAAGGAGAATCAAGGGGGGTTGAAAGGCACGAAACAAAAGCTGAAGGAACAAGAATGAATTCGAAACCACTCCGGTTAAAAGAGACAGAAAAGGAATTAACACGAAGTAATTCGAGCAGCACTCCGGCTGAAACTGAAAGAAATAGCACACCGGTTGACATGAATGGAATATGATAAGAACTTGAGAAGATGAAATGATACTCGACGAGAGCAACAACACAATGCCTCCAAAAAAATTAAAAGAGTTGAATTAAAAGAATGGAGAAGGAGATGGCAACTTCCACCACAGATGAATTGAAAGAGCATCTTCAAAGAAAGACTCGAACGGATTTGTTGAGAAATCAACAACAAAAGAATTGACTTGTTGTGGACTTATGTAAACATCTCAAAAGTTGAGGTGAATTATGCCGCAACCAAAAGATTGAATAGATGAGAAGAAGGAAGAAATGCAAAACTCCATTGAAAAGAATGCGGAGAATTATTTGCATCTCAAGACGCAAATGGATAATGCTTGCGCTTGATCCAATTTTGATAAACACTTGAGGAATGAATTAGCTCATGATGAACCACCATGAAGAACTCCGGTAATGAAAGGATGATGAAGGATGAGAAGAATAAGAATAAGCCCTTGCGGTGATTTAGACGGGAGTTCCGACGAGATAGCCGAGAAATCTTTGAACTTCGGGGAAGAACAGATGAAAGCACTTGAGATTAGAATTTATTCATCAAGAATAAACTCCGAAGGAAGGGATAAACAACTTGATGAAAAGAATAAGAATTATGTTATGCTTATCCTTCACCCATTAAATTGATGAGAAGCAATGGATTCGCAAACTACTTATTCTTGAAGAATTGATTAAAAAGGAATATATCGCAAACTTGTGAAAATCTTCTTGAACCACCGGTAGGGTAGGAATAAGAAATGAATGGATTGATATGATAACACCGGAAAAGAACTCTTAAGCGAGCCACTGTAAGAATTGAAACCGAGTGAAAAAAGGAACAAATCACCGGGAAGAATTAAAATCGAATGATGAAAGCGAACAAACCACCGTAAGGACTTGAAATTGAGTGAATACAATGAATCGCCGAGAGAATAAAGCACTTGAGGAAAATTTGAATGATCAGAACAAGAGATCGTGAACTGATTAAAGAATGCTTGAACGAAGCACCGGAAGAATATGGGGACGAACGAAGAGGCGGCAACGAAGAATATTTGGAGGACGAAGTTGAAAATTGAGAACGAAGAAATCTTCTGATATGATGACCTTCGGAGAAACAGAAATAAAAGAACTCACGAAATACTCCGGACGGTTGAAGAAAGGATTTGACGCGAATCGGAACAAGTAAGAGATAGCATGAGCTAAAATGACGAACAGTCGAGAGAACGTACAAGATTTAGAGGAACTCTTCGTTGGTCTTGAAATGATGACGAGAAATATCTCCAAAATTTATTGAGATACTCCAGAAGTATGAAAAGAGAGAAAAGGTTATACCAATGATTAAAAAAAATTGAAATCGATCTTGGAGAAGGCATATGACTGATGGAATCCATACTTACGTCACACTTGAAAAAAAAATCCAGAACACTCCGGGAAAATAAAAGAGTCAGGTAAGATCCTGGGAAAAGACCTATGGGTTATGAGCCCACCGAAGAGAAAACACCGTTGAGAATTGGTTGAAAAAGAAGATAATGCACCGGAATGATTAAAAGACTCGAAGGAGGTGACAACCTCAAATTAATTGGAAGACAAACAAATTTCTTGAGATGTCTTCGGAACTCCGGGACATTTAAATGGCGAGAGGCGAACGAGAGAAAGGGAATTCTTGAGCAATGGACAAGAATAAGAAAAACATCGAAAACTCGAATTGAATCCACCAGAGAAGAATAGAGGTGAAGAATATCGAATCGAGAGGACAACTCATCGGAGAAGAAAAGAGATGAAGGATGACGAACTAGAAGAGAAATCACCGGTTGGAACAATTGATGAAAGAAAGCAAGACTCACACGAGTAGGATGGTTACTCGATTAAGGACTCTGGCTCCGAGAAGAAAAAGGGTGGGCCGGTGGGAAAAAAGAAAGGCAACTTCGGAAGGGGAAACAACATTGGTTGGAAAGAACTGAGGATGAACTTGCAAAGAAGAAGAGGGTCGAAACCACTTGACAAGAGATGCACCAGATGAAAGAACTGACAACGCAACGAACGAAAACTAACCGCGTGATCCTAAAAAAAATTGAAGGGGAAGAGGAGTAATTCAAAACACCTACGTCAATATTCCTCACCAGAGCGACGAAGGGGCTGAGGAGTAAAAAGAATTCCTACTCTCCGATATAACAAGACTCTGAAAAAAGTTTTCTGCTAGACTCAACAACGGCCATTCTATGATCAATCAAGCGGGAACCTATGGTCGGTCGAGGCTCTGATACCAACTTGTCAGGCCCAAGATGCGATTCTATCCCGATCACATGACACTTACGTGATTGGGGCACAATCGCATTTCGGGCGCTTTGCAAGATGTATATCATTACATCATACCATTACATACATACATGGGGGATACAACAATACATACAAGTCATATGAATACAACAACGTCAATACAAGGCATCCGACTACGGATGCTAACATGAAAATCACACGACATCCATTTGCTATCTCAGGCTGCCGACCCAGAACCTAACCCAAGACTGAAGAAGAAGAAGAAGAAAGAACTCCAACACAACGAACATCGCTCTCACGTCAAGTCATTGGAAACCTACACCTGCAACTGTTGTTGTAGTATCTGAGCCACGAGGACTCAGCAATCCCATAACCATGGGTAACAAGACTATCAAAGCTTAATGGGTAGGAAGAGGTAAAGTGGTGAGGTTGCAGCAGCGACTAAGCAATATGTATGGTGGCTAACTTACGAGTACAAGAATAAGATGAGCATCTACGCAAACGGTCGCAACTAGTAGTGATCGCTAAAGATCCTGAACTACCTACGAGTCAAACATAACCCCAGCGTGTTCTCTTCTCAAACTGAAAAGAGACAGTCACGGTTACTCACACACTTGTGTGTTTTACTTCGGATGCTCTGTCAAGTTTTCTATAGCCGGACATTAACAAATTCCAATATTCCACATAACCGCGGGCATGACTTTCGAAAGATCATAACCCTACAGGGGTGTCCCAACTTAGCCCATCACAAGCTCTCACAATCAGCAGAAGTAAAAATAATATTACCCCTTATCTTAAGGACAATCCAATCAGGCTCGGAATCCCGGTGCAAGAGACATTTCGACAATGGTAAAACAAGTCCAGCAAGACCTCCCGGCGTGCCGACACCCTGATAGTAGCCGCGCGTATCTCGTCTCAGGCCACGACCGGATGGGCGAGCCTACGGGAGCAAATCCTCGAGTTTCCCCGCGGTGGCCCCGCAGTCTCCCCGTTTGGGACCAACACCATCAGCACTGGCCCCCCTGCTATGTAGAAAGAATCCTCGGGTAGTGCTAACTCCCTATGCAATTAATTAATTAATTAAGTTGTTATTATGAGCAAATAAAAACCAATGTTGGGCCTTGCCGGAGGAGTTTTATTCAAAGACAAAGTGTCAAGGGGTCCCCATATACCCAACCGTGTAAGGAACGCAAAATCAAGGAACATAATGCCGGTTTATCGGCTGCTAAGGTGGCATGAGTGGAATAAAACACCGAGCAAAAGGCGAAGCCTTCCACCCATGCCCAGTATATAGGTCTGTTAATAATAATAATAGATATTGTGATATTCCAACAACAAGATCCGACATGGATCAATCTTCATCTTCACCTGCAACTAACAGCACTATCAGAGGGGCTGAGCAAGCGAGTAACATAGCCAAACAATGGTTTGCTAGGAAGGTGTCAAAGGTTAGAGGTTTCATGGCAACAAGGAGAGGGGCTGACAATAAAGATGGGTAGCGTGACATATAACGATAGCATCAAGACAACTAAGCATGGCAATGATAGTAAAGGTATCCAAGGTGATGGTCATCTTGCGTGAGATCCCGCAAGGAAGAAGAACGGATCCATGAAGAAGACGAAGAAGAATTCTCGAAGACGAACCCCGTGAAGTCGAACGAATCCTCACGATCGCAACGAAAAGAACTAGCGAGAAGAAGCACACAACAAATTAAACACCCAACACACGAACATGACAAGATGCTCAACCAAGTATGAAGCAAGACAAGTCTATATGATGCAAAACGTGGCAAGGGATGAAGCACACAAGAACAACACAAGCCAACAAGTTTAAATGAGTCCGAAAACTACATATAACAAATCCGGTAAGTCCTTATATGCATAATTTGAAAATTAGTCCAGATCTGAAAAAACTTTCAGTTACAATGGTTAAACAGCAAGTTAACATGCACCATGATGATCTACACGAAATTCTAGTCAAGTTACATATAAAGTTTGTTTAATTCGGAGCTACGGCCTAGAAGATATGAGCAAAACAAGACAAGCATGGCAACGGTGCAAGATGCACCCAAACGTCAAGCAAACACACTCCAAATAGGTAAACAACATGATATTATGCTTCTACATGCAAAATCACACCAGTTTCATATAGGACACACTCAAAACGGAGCAGCGGTTCAACACATACACATGAAACAAGATACGAAGCAAAGCTGAAGTTAATAGCCACATAGCAACTTTGGAGCAAGATATATATATTCTACAACACCCAAACATGATAACAAGAAGTATGGATGTGAAATAGACATGATGCTTAACAAGCATGAACTTATAACACACCCAAAAGCTTGCTGGAAGACAATTAACCAAGCATGGAAAGTTGCAATAAATTTATCCAGACTTTGTCAAAATCTGGGAAGGCAAAAACATCATCACGATGCTGCCTTCGGAGGCACAAAACAACAAGCATAGCAAATCCACTGAGCATATAAAGAACATGGACATGTAGTAGACATAACATACATCAAACAACTCCATTGGATCATCTCCATAGGAGGCATGGATCTATAGCAACAAGCTCCGCCAAATTGAACATGCTGATAAAATCCTGACACGTATAATTTATAGCAACTTGCGAGCAAGAAATAAATAAGCTACGGCAGGTCAAATATGCAAAATAAGGCATGAATGAATAGAGCATAACATGGACAACAAGACATGATCATTGGCCACTCCAAAATAAGCATGGATTTGACTAGGGCATCAAGCAAACATAGCATGAGAATATAACAGATTCCAGACCTAGCAGTTTTTTCACCAAGTATAAAACAACAACAACAACATGGCATGTTTACAAGCTTGTTTATGTCAACACAAGGCATATAAAGGAAAATGGATTGCACCATATGATTGTGCTTCTAAAACATATAGACATGTGGCATGAAGACAAGCACATCAATAGCAATGAGCAAGTGAAAACATCTCATAACAAGTTTCAGCACTTAACAGCCAAATGCACTTTTGTAACAGAGATTAACATGGCAATATGGCACCTAAGATGAATGCTAGAGCAACCAACATGTAGAGCACTTCACAATGAACATTTTGACATATCATATGCTCCATTTGGACCAACATGCACAAAGTTACAAGCACCACAAGTATGCAACAAAATATAGTTAACAGCAGTTTTAAACTTCTAGCACTCTTGCAACAGAGATTAGAGCATCAAGATGAACTCAAACAAGCATGCCACAATGGAACAAAGCGAAGAGCATATCACCACGATCATTTTGACATATCATTCACTCAATTTGGACATACACACAAAGAGTTACAACCATGCAAACATGCAACATTTTAACAAAACGGCCAGGGACTTAGTGGCAAAAACTACCTCCGGGGGATGGACATTGTCCGGCTGGAGCTGACATGTCCGGCGGCGGGACCCACACGTCAGGGTCACAGGACGAGGCGGGCAGACATGTCCGTGCCCGAACGGACATGTCCGTCAGCGGCGGCGGCGCGGGGCCCACTTGGCAGTGGCCTAGAGGTGGAGCGGGTTGGAGGAGGCGGAGCGGGTCGGCTGGGTCGTGGATCCGGCGACGCCGGCAAGGTAGAGGCGGCGCACGGCGGGCGGCGACGGAGCTGGCGGTTGGCGGCGGCGAAACTCCGGCGAGGTGTCTAGGGAGGCGGGGCGGCTGGATCCGGCCAGGGCTGCGGATCTTAGGTGCGCGGGACGGCTGCTCCTCGGACGAGCCCTGGAGGAGAATGGCGGCGGCGGTGCGGGGCACTCCGGCGGCGGGGTCGGCGTTCCTCCGACGATGATGGCTCGGGAGTATCTCGGGAATGGCACCTGGAGCGGGCGGAGCACGCGGGGTTGGCTCGGGCCCGGCGCGGCCCTGCGCGGGTGCCAGATGGGCCGAGCGGGCCTGTGGGAGGAGGGAAGGCAGGGGCTGAGGTGGCGCGCCCTCGTTGGCTGATAGGGGAAACTGCGGCGGCGGCGGCCTATATGATGCCTCCAAGTGGCGGAGGAGGACTGGTGCGTGCCGGTTTTGGAGGGGGAGGCGGCGGCGCGACCCCCGAGGTGGGAGGAGGTGCTGAAAA
Organism: Secale cereale; assembly: GCA_902687465.1. Lineage (NCBI taxonomy): Eukaryota > Viridiplantae > Streptophyta > Magnoliopsida > Poales > Poaceae > Secale > Secale cereale. The sequence goes on along the minus strand of LR738713.1, from coordinate 254,632,129 downwards.
TGAGGGGGGAGAGAAGGTAGGCTGCCAAAAATGGAATATGGGGGTGTTTAAATAGGGTATGTGCTAGGGTTTGAGGGTTTTTGGAGCGTTTCGGACCCTCCGATGACGATCGGACGACTCCGGTCACCAGGAGGGGTAGGTTGGGCCTAGAGGAGGTTAGTGGGCTGTGTAGGAGGGGTCTTGGGGTGAGAGAAGAGAGGCCCGGCGCAGGTTTCGGGGGCCGAAACGTCAGGCGATTTAACCGGCGACTTGTGCCGCTATATATATCCGTTGGGCTATCAAACGGACTCCGAATGTGATGAAATTTGGCAGGCGGCCTGTCTACACTATAATAAGACCACAAGCCAAGTTTCACCCCATTCCGAGAACATTTTTCGGCCACTCATAAAATAAATATTCGGAGGTGCCGCGGGCGTGTGTGAGTGTGTCTGGGTTCAGAATGGACAACGGAGAGGACGAGGGAACTCGGACGGATGCAAGTTTTGAAAACATGATGATGCAACACACATGATGACATGGCAAGATGCAACACACAAGCATATGACATGGCAACGACAACGAATAACTGGCTGACACCTGGCGCACCGGTCTCGGGGTGTCACACTCCAGCAAACTGTACCCATACTTCACTGGCCACACCACTAGCCCCACCACACAGGACCTGCACTCCAGCAAAAGGTATGCCAATTTCAGTTGCCATAGCACCAGCCGTACCACAGAAAAATCCCACTCCAGCAAATAGTACAACAAGTCCACCGGTCGAAGACCTATCCCAACTGCAGAGACGACCAATTCCTGCAGATTGGAACCCCATTTTATTCTCAGTTTAAAAGACAATGCTTTCAATGTTGTTAGGGACTACGCGCATATATTCCCATCATTGGAAGATTATAGTGAAGACAAACACCATTTTCACATCTTCCTGTCCCACTTACGTGTAAGTGCTATTATTCATGGTGATTATTTTCCTGTTTTCTGCTGATTGAACACATCAATGATTTACATTACATTGTTGTAAGTAGGCGAGGGTCAATCTGGATAGTCATGCTGAGCAAAGCTTGCTTGCGCTTTTCAAGGAAGCATTGCAGAAGTATTGGTATTACCTGAGGAAATCACACTTTGATGGCAAGTCTATAAACGAATTTCTGGTGAAGTCTCATGTGCTAAATTTAGAAGACATTGAATGGAAAAACCTTGTTATGCACTCGTCTCGTTCCGAGGATGAGGTACTGTCTATGATATCGCATGACAATTTGAACTTCTACTTTTCCACATGTGCCTTACGGATCTTTTTGCAGGAAATCTGCTCGAAAAAGAATTCCAGTTTGAAAAGAACGACAGGATATCGCAAGTATGATGCCCGCTACTTTGCTATTGTTAGTACCTGTTGTCCTGTATCACTGTACTTGCATACATACCTGGTTCATTATGTGACAACAGTATGCATGATAGCTTGCTTATCAATTGTTCGCTCCAAATTATCTGATTTGTATGAATGGTTACATTAGTGTAGAATATATCCTATGCCAATGATTTTTTTAGCTCTGCATTGTTCTTGTAAGTACCTGTTGTCCTTTATCAGTGTACTTATATTGACAGGTAGTTGTTCATGTACCATTACTCTGCAGCTTATTTTCCTTTGCCCTCCATTTTCTACACATGAGATCTATATTTACTCTTACCATAAGGTTGGATAACACCGATGGTACTGAAGAAGTTTAGCTCTGCATTGCTCTTGGCTGTACCTTTTGCCTGTATCGCTGTACTTACATTTATAGCTACTTGGTTATGTAGCATCACTCTTCATCTTATATTGTCACATCTATATTTACTCTTAACAAAATGTAGAATAAAGGCAATGCTTATGAAGAAGATTCTGTGGTAAACTTCTTGAATTGCCCCCCCATCGGAATGGACAAGGGCTTTATAGAGCCTGCCTTCACCAATAATGTAAGTTTGTCCTTCTCAAGCCTTCAAACTTTGTTGTGTATATTTGGTTAGGCATGACTGCAACATCTGTTTATTTTTGGTGTTTGCATCAAATTGCATGTTTAAAGTTTATTATGTACTCCAGTTCATAAACAAAAGTTTGTCCTTCTCAATTTAAGTTTTCAGTTGTACAACCAAGTTCCTTCTTCATACCATGTAAATTAAACTATACAGAGCAAGTGATCTTATTTTGCCAATCTGAAATGGGATAAATTGACACCACACTAACCATTGATACTTATGAGTTCTTGATCTGTAATCCACTGGTGTCGTGAAGCTGCCAACTCCTTCACAATGTCATTTCCTGCCATGTCTTGACATGAACAATACCATATTGTGTTAATGCTATTTTAAACTGTGTCACTTTATTCGTCAGTAAGAAATGTGATGAATTGTTAGCACTGATACTTATATGTGCAAAACCTGTCATTTGTCTGCTTGTTTATCTTTCAGAGTGAGGAGGATATAAGTGTCAAACAAGTGCAGTCTCACCAGCTTGCTCAGCTGCTTGCGCTACAGCTCCCGAGCAGGGCTAACCTTTCTTGAACTCTATTGAAGTGCTATCGGTTTTGTATATTATTGTGTCGGCATGTTTAGTTGCACTGGTGGCGATCTTTGATGCCCAGTGTATGTAATCTGCTGTTTGCTTGTGCTTTATTATCATAGTGGCGAACTTTGATGCCCAGTGGATGTAATATGCCGTAAATTTTTTACTGCACAGTCTAGGTTTTTTTCTTATTCACGATGCTGCAGTTATTTTACTGTATATATATCCTGTCTTCGCAGTAAACCGGCCAAACCGTAAAATTACGGTACATAATCAGGCCGTCATGCAAATCATCATGTATGATCCGCATCATGGGCCCCGTCATCTTGGTTCGTTAACATGCCTAAATGTAAACTAGCCCACTAGTAGATTCGGGTCTTTAATAGGCCGAGTAAACCGCCGACCCTATTTTCCCAAGAAAACTCAATGGGCCTTTAGGAGGCTGAAAAGTAGGTTGGGCCTGAATCGTGCTGAACAGCTCACGGGCCGGCAGCAGGCCGAAATAGACCCCGGCCCATGGATCGCCAATCAAATCACGGGCCTATAACATGCCAAAATTGTCTCGGTCCTTGTTTGGCCCAATCAGATTATCGGCTACGAGCAGGCCGGATGCAAACCGGGCCGTAGTTAGGCCCAACTATATGACGAGCTTTTAACAAGCCGATATTAATATAGGACCGAAATGCTAAACGGGCCCTTAACATGCCAAACTAATATCAGGCCGAATTACTAAATGGGCCTTTAGCAAGTGGGCCCAATAGCACAACGTCAAGTTGACGGGCCGAATCTGATATGGGCCATAATTTAGCCCAAAGCCTCTTAAAGGGCCGGACCTGACCTGGGCCGTAATTTGGCCCGGAACGTGGTAGGCTTTTAACGGGCCGGATCTCATATGGGCCATTATTAGGCCCGGAACGTGGCAGGCCATTAATGGACCGGATCAAATATGGGCCGGCATTTCGCCCAAAATATGGCAGCCAGTTAATGGGCCGGCCTACGAGGGTCCTCAAAATCTTGTGGGCCTACAGCTGGGCCGGCGCATTAATGTTGGCGAAATCTTGTGGGCCTTTAGCTGGGCCGACCCATTATGGTACAAAAAAATTTTGTGGGCCTTCACCTGGGCCGGCCCATTATGACCCGAAAAAATCTTGTGGGCCTTTACTTGGGCCGGCCCATTATGACCCGCAAAAATCTTGTGGGCCTTTAGTTGGGCCGGCCCATTATGGTTCGCAAAATCTTGTGGGCGTTTAGTTGGGCCGGCCCATTATGGTCTGCAAAATCTTGCGGGCCATTAGTTGGGCCGGCCCATTTAAACTTTATGGGCCACTTTTGGGCCGGTCCACGTGTCAACATATCATAGGCGCATCTCGCCCATTGGATGAGTGACACCTGTGCCAACGCGGAGCTCACACCTGTTTCCGTCAGCCAATCAGAATTTTACACGGGGAAAATCCCCATTGGTCGGGGCTGTTAACGGGTTATCTGATCCAAAACCAGACCCGATAGCTTAACGGCGTTCCATTACGGTGGATGCCACGTGTCGGTCACTCTTGACGAAAGCACTTTTGTGACGCGCGATTTATCGTCATGGAAGTGGACACTTCCGTGATGATAATTTTGGCAATGTCATGGAACACTTCTACGATAGCACAGGTATGACTATCTTGATTCTGCCATAAAATCGTCATGGATGTACATGCATGAAAGAAAACGTGACCTACTGTGACAAACACGTATCATCATGGAAGTGTTTTTTTGTAGAGACATAGGATTAGGGTATTACACCACAACGGTGGCCCGAACTAGTATAAACCCCTGTGTCTCTTGTTCTTCGGGTTGGACGAGCTAGGCCTAGGAATCGGTGCGAGAGCGAGCTAGGGCGGACGGGAGATATATTCGTGCGCACCCCAGTGTTTGAACCTCAAGGGTTTGCCCGAACCCACAATCCGACAGTTCCCAATCCTAGTTGGAGTCCCCTTCCTTTCCAAGAGAGAGAGAGAGAGAGGGAAGGAGGAGGAAGGGGAGAAGGAAAGAGGGGCGCGCCGCCCCCTCCCTAGTCCAATTCGGACTTGGCATCGGGGGGGGGGGGAGGGTGCTGCCTCCCCGTGTGGCCCTTCTCTCCTTTCCACTAAAGCCAATTAAGGCCCAATACCTTCCCGGGGGGTTCCAGTAACCTCCCGGCACTCCGAAACTTATCTGATACTTCCCGAAACCATTCCGGTGTCCTAATGTAACCTTCCAATATATGAATCTTTACCTCTCAACCATTTTGAGACTCCTCGTCATATCCGTGATCTCATCCGGGACACGGAACAAACTTCGGTCATCAAATCACATAACTCATAATACAAATTGTCATCGAACGTTAAGCGTGTGGACCCCACGGGTTCAAGAACTATGTAGACATGGCCGAGAGACATCTCCGATCAATAACCAACAGTGGAACCTGGATGCTCATATTGGCTCCTACATATTCTACGAAGATCTTTATCGGTCAAACCGCATAACAACATATGTCATTCCCTTTGTCATCGGTATGTTACTTGCCCAAGATTGGATCGTTGGTATCATCATACCTAGTTCAATCTCGTTACTCCCAAGTCTCTTTACTCGTTCTGTAATGCATCATCTCGTGACTAAATCATTAGTCATTTGCTTGCAAGGCTTATTATGATGCATGATGTCTACTACAGAACCTTCTTCTTGTAGACGTTGTTGGGCCTCCAAGTGCAGAGGTTTGTAGGATAGTAGCAAATTTCCCTCAAGTGGATGACCTAAGGTTCATCAATCCATGGGAGGTGTAGGATGAAGATGGTCTCTCTCAAGCAACCCTGCAACCAAATAACAAAGAGTCTCTTGTGTCCCCAACACACCCAATACAATGGTAAATTGTATAGGTGCACCAGTTCGGCGAAGAGATGGTGATACAAGTGCAATATGGATGGTAGCTATTGGTTTTTGTAATCTGAAAATATAAAAACAGCAAGGTAACTAAAGATAAAAGTGAGCATAAACGGTGTTGCAATGATAGGAAACAAGGCCTAGGGTTCATACTTTCACTAGGGAAAGTTCTCTCAGTAATAATAACATAACTGGATCATATAACTATCCCTCAACATGCAACAAAGAGTCACTCCAAAGTCACTAATAGCGGAGAACAAACGAAGAGATTATGGTAGGGTACGAAACCACCTCAAAGTTATTCTTTCTGATCGATCTATTCAAGAGTCCGTAGTAAAATAGCACAAAGCTATTCTTTCCGTTCGATCTATCATAGAGTTCGTACTAGAATAACACCTTAAGATACAAATCAACCAAAACCCTAATGTCACCTAGATACTCCATTGTCACCTCAAGTATCCGTGGGCATGATTATACGATATGCATCACACAATCTCAGATTCATCTATTCAACCAACACAAAGTACTTCAAAGAGTGCCCCAAAGTTTCTACCCGAGAGTTAAGACGAAAACGTGTGCCAACCCCTATGCATAGATTCCCAAGGTCACGGAACCCGCAAGTTGATCACCAAAACATACATCAAGTGAATCAATAGAATACCCCACTGTCACCACAGGTATCCCACGCAAGACATACATCAAGTGTTCTCAAATCCTTAGAGACTCAATCCGATAAGATGACTTCAAAGGGAAAACTCAATCCATTACAAGAAGGTAGAGGGGGAGAAACATCATAAGATCCAACTATAATAGCAAAGCTCGCGATACATCAAGATCGTGCCATCTCAAGAACACGAGAGAGAGAGAGAGATCAAACACATAGCTACTGATACATACCCCTAGCCCCGAGGGTGGACTACTCCCTCCTCGTCATGGAGAGCGCCGGGATGATGAAGATAGCCACCGGAGAGGGATTACCCCCTCCGGCAGGGTGCTAGAACTGGTCTAGATTGGTGTTCGGTGGCAACACAGTCTTTCGACGGCGGAACTCCCGATCTAGGTTATTTTTTGGAGGTTTTAGTATTTATAGGATTTTTTGGCGTAGGGCACAAGTCAGGGGGTCTCCGGGCTGTCCACGAGATAGGGGGGTGCCACCACTTGGGCTGGGCGCGCCCCCACCCTCATGGGCAGCCCGTGGCTCTCCCGGCCAAACTCTTTTACTTCGGGGGCTTCTTTTGGTCTAGAAAAAATCATCAAAAATTGGCACGTCAATTGGACTCAAGAACAAGGAAAAAACAGAAACTGGCACTGGGCTCTAGGTTAATAGGTTAGTCCCAAAAATCATATAAAAATGTATATAAAAGCCCATAAAACATCCTAGAAGGATAATATAATAGCATGGAACAATCAAAAATTATAGATACGTTGGAGATATATCGAGCATCCCCAAGCTTAATTCCTGCTCGTCCTCAAGTAGGTAAATGATAAAAACAGAATTTTTGATGTGGAATGCTACCCAACATAATTCTCAATGAAATTTACTTTATTGTGGCATGAATGTTCAGATCCATAAGATTCAATATAAAAGTTTATATTGACATAAGAATAATAATAGTTCAAACATACTAACAAAGCAATCATGTCTTCTCAAAATAACATGGACAAAGAAAGTTATCCCTACAAAATCATATAGTCTAGCTATGCTCCCTCTTCATCACACAAAATATTCATATCATGCGCAACCCCGGTTTCAGCCAAGTAATTGTTTTCATACTCAAATTTTTTCAAACCTTTCAACTTTCACGCAATACATGAGCGTGAGCCATGGATATAGCACTATAGTTTGAATAGAGTGGTGGTTGTGGAGAAGACGAAAGAGGAAGATAGTCTCACATCAACTAGGCGTATCAACGGGCTATGGACATTCCCATCAATAGATATCAATGTGAGTGAGTAGGGATTGCCATGCAACGAATGCACTAGAGCTAAAAATGTCTGAAAGCTCAACAAAAGAAACTAAGTGGGTGTGCATCCAACTTGCTTGCTCACGAAGACCTAGGGCATTTGAGGAAGCCCATCGTTGGAATATACAAGCCAAGTTCTATAATGAAAATTCCCACTAGTATATAGAAGTGACTAAACATGAGACTCTCTATCATGAAGAACATGGTGCTACTTTGAAGCACAAGTGTGGAAAAAATAGTAGCATTGTCCCTTTTCTTTTCTTTTTTTCTTTTTCTTGACCTTTCCTTCTTTTTTTTTCTTTTTTTTTCTTTGGGACAATGCTCTAATAATGATGATCATCACACTTATATTGATTTACAACTCGATATTACAACTCGATACTAGAACAAAGTATGACTCTATATGAATGCCTCCAGCAGTGTACCGGGATGTGCAATGAATCAAGAGTGACATGTGTGAAAAATTATGCATGGTGGCTTTGCCACAAATACGATGTCAACTACGTGATCATGCATGGCAATATGACAATATGAAGCGTGTCATATGAATGGAACGGTAGAAAGTTGCATGGCAATATATCTCGGAATGGCTATGGAAATGCCATGATAGGTAGGTATGGTGGTTGTTTTGAGAAAGGTATATGGTGGGTGTATGGTACCGGCGAAAGTTGCTCGGTGCAAGAGAGGCTAGCAATGGTGGAAGGGTGAGAGTGCGTATAATCCATGGACTCAACATTAGTCATACAGAACTCATATACTTATTGAAAAAATTTACGAGTCATCAAAACAAAGCGATCAACGCATGCTCCTAGGGGGGGGGGAGGTTGGTAGGAGTTAACCATCGCGCGCCCCCGACCTCCACACAAAGGATGACACTCTACAAATACCTCATGCTCTAACTTCGGCACATAGCGGTTCACCATACGTTCATGCTACGAGAATCACTAACTTTAACACAAGTATTTCTCAATTTCATAATAACTCCACTAGCATGACTCTAATATCACTATCCTCATATCTCAAAACAATTATCAAGCATCAAACTTCTCATCATATTCAATGCACTTAGTATGAAAGTTTTTACTACATTCATCTTGGATGCCTATCATGTGAAGGCTAGTTTTATAGCCAAAGCACATTACCATGCTGTTCTAATAGACTCTCAAAAGGATATAAGTGAAACAAGAGAGTTCATCTATTTCTTCAAAATAAAACCACCGCCGTGCTCTAAAAGATATAAGTGAAGCACTAGAGCAATAACAAACTACTCCGAAAGATATAAGTGAAGATTAATGAGTAGTTGAATAATTATGTAACTATGTGAATACTCTCTAACATTTAAGAATTTCAGATTTTGGGATATTATTCAAACAGCAAGCATAACAAAATAAAACAAAATGACGCTCCAAGCAAAACACATATCATGTGGTGAATAAAAATATAGTCCCGGGTATAGTTACCGATAGATGAAGACGAAAGAGGGGATGCCTTCCCGGGGCATCCCCAAGCTTAGGCTTTTGGTTGTCCTCGAATTTTACCTTGGGGTGCCTTGGGCATCCCCAAGCTTAGGTTCTTGCCACTCTTTGTTCCATACTCCATCCAAGCAATACTCAAAACTTGAAAACTTCACAACACAAAACTTAGACAAATATCTCGTGAGCTCCGTTAGTATAAGAAAACAAACCACCACTCAAAGGTACTGTAATGAACTCATTCTTTGTTTATATTGGTGTTAAACCTACTATATTCCAACTTCTCTATGATTCATACTTCCCAATACTACTCATAGATCCATTGAAATAAGCAAACAACACACGAAAAACAGAATCTGTCAAAACAGAACAATCTGCAATAATCTGTAACTTTCGCATACTTCTGTAACTCCAAAAAAATGAAATAAACTGGTAAACATGAGGAATTTGTCTATTAATCCTCTGCAAAAAGAATCAACTAAATAGCACACTCCAGTAAAATCTGGTGAAGATTCTAGCGAGCGCTAACGATTCTGTTTTTCATGGCAAGATCATATAAACTTCACACAAGTCTTCCCAAAGGTTCTACTTGGCACAAACACTAATTAAAACACAAAACCACATCTTAACAGAAGATAGATGCAATATTTATTCCTAAACAAAAGCAAAAACAAAGAAACTAAAATAAAGTTGGGTTGCCTCCCAACAAGCGCTATCGTTTAACGCCCCTAGCTAGGCATGATGATTTCAATGATGCTCGCGTAAAAGATAAGAATAGAAACATAAAGAGAGCATCATGAAGAATATGACTAGCACATTTAAGTCTAACCCACTTCCTATGCATAGGGATTTTGTGAGCAAACAACTTACGGGAATGATAATCAACTAGCATAGGAAAGCAAAACAAGCATTGCTTGAAAATTTTAAGCACATAGAGAGGAAACTTGATACTATTGCAATTCCTACAAGCATATGATCCTCTCTCATAATAATTTTCAGAGGCATCATGAATGAATTCAACAATATAACTATCACATAAAGCATTCTTTTCATGATCCCCAAGCATATAAATTTTATTACCCTCCACATAAGCAAAATTCTTCTCATTCATAGTAGTGGGAGCAAACTCAACAAAATAAATATCATGTCAAGCACAATCCAATTAAAAACTAAATCATGATGACAAGTTTCATGGTTATCATTATTTTTAATAGCATACAAATCATCACAATAATCATCATAAATAGGAGGCATTCTTTCATCATAATAAATTTGCTCATCAAAACTTGGGGGACTAAACATATCATCATCAAACATAGCATCCCCAAGATTGTGGCTTTGCATATCATTAGCATCATGGTTATTCAAAGAATTCATACTAACAACATTGCAATCATGATCATCATGCACATATTTTATGCCAAGCATTCTATGTAATTCTTCTTCTAGTAGTTGAGCACAATTTTCCTTCCCATCATTTTCACGAAAGATATTGAAAAGATGAAGCATATGAGGTAACCTTAATTCCATTTTTTGTAGTTTTCTTTTATAAACTAAACTAGTGATAAAACAAGAAACTAAAAGATTCGATGGCAAGATCTAAAGATATACCTTCAAGCACTACCCTCCCCGACAACGGCGCCAGAAAACAGCTTGATGTCTACTACACGACCTTCTTCTTGTAGACATTGTTGGGCCTCCAAGTGCAGAGGTTTCTTGGACAGTAGCAAATTTCCCTCAAGTGGATGACCTAAGGTTTATCAATCCATGGGAGGTGTAGGATGAAGATGGTCTCTCTCAAGCAACCCTGCAACCAAATAACAAAGAGTCTCTTGTGTCCCCAACACACCCAATACAACGGTAAATTGTATAGGTGCACTAGTTCGGCGAAGAGATGGTGATACAAGTGCAATATGGATGGTAGATATTGGTTTTTGTAATCTAAAAATATAAAAAAGCAAGGTAACTAAAGATAAAAGTGAGCATAAACGGTGTTGCAATGATAGGAAACAAGGCCTAGGGTTCATACTTTCACTAGGCAAGTTCTCTCAACAATAATAACATACTTGGATCATATAACTATCCCTCAACATGCAACAAAGAGTCACTCAAAAGTCACCAATAGCGGAGAACAAATGAAGACATTATGGTAGGGTACGAAACTACCTCAAAGTTATTCTTTCTGATCTATCTATTCAAGAGTCCGTAGTAAAATAACACGAAGCTATTCTTTCCGTTCGATCTATCATAGAGTTCGTACTAGAATAACACCTTAAGACACAAATCAACCAAAACCCTAATGTCACCTAGATACTCCATTGTCACCTCAAGTATCCGTGGGCATGATTATACGATATGCATCACACAATCTCCTAAACATCTATTCAACCAACACATAGAACTTCAAAGAGTGCCCCAAAGTTTCTACCGGAGAGTCAAGACGAAAACGTGTGCCAACCCCTATGCATAGATTCCCAAGGTCACGGAATCCACAAGTTGATCACCAAAACATACATCAAGTGAATCAATAGAATACCCCATTGGCACCACATGTATCCCACGCAAGACATACATCAAGTGTTCTCAAATCCTTAAATACTCAATCCGATAAGATAACCTCAAAGGGAAAACTCAATCCATTACAAGAAGGTAGAGGGGGAGAAACATCATAAGATCCAACTATAATAGCAAAGCTCGCGATACATCAAGATCGTGCCATCTCAAGAACACGAGAGAGGGAGAGGGAGAGAGAGAGAGAGATCAAACACATAGCTACTGATACATACCCTCAGCCCCGAGGGTGGACTACTCCCTCCTCGTCATGGAGAGCGCCGGGATGATGAAGATAGCCACCGGAGAGGGATTCCCCCTTCGGCAGGGTGCCAGAACAGGTCTAGATTGGTTTTCGGTGGCAACAGAGGCTTTTGGCGGCAGAACTCCCGATCTAGGTTATTTTTTGGAGGTTTCAGTATTTATAGGATTTTTTGGCGTAGGGCACAAGTCAGGGGTGTCTTCGGGCTGTCCACGAGATAGGGGGGCGCCACCACTTGGAGTGGGCGTGCCCCCACCCTCGTTGGCAGCCCGTGGCTGTCTTGGCCCAACTCTTTTACTTCGGGAGCTTCTTTGGGTCCAAAAAAATCATAAAAAATTGGCACGTCAATTGGACTCCGTTTGATATTCCTTTTCTGTAAAACTCAAAAACAAGGAAAAAACAGAAACTGACACTGGGCTCTAGGTTAATATGTTAGTCCCAAAAAAAATATAAAAATGTATATAAAAACCCATAAAACATCCTAGAAGGATAATATAACAGCATGGAACAATAAAAAATTATAGATACGTTGGAGACGTATCAATGCATTACCGAGAGGGCCCAAAGATTCCGACACTAGGATTGACAAATCCTAATCTTGATCTATGCCAACACCAAGAACACTTTCGGAGACACCTATAGAGCATCTTTATAATCACCCAGTTATGTTGTGACGTTTGATAGCACACAAGGTGTTCCTCCTGTATTCGGGAGTTGCATAATCTCATAGTCAGAGGGACATGTATAAGTCATGAAGAAAGCAATAACAATAAAACGAAACAATCATTATGCTAAGCTAACGGGTGGGTCTTGTCCATCACATCATTGTCTAATGTTGTGATCCCATTCATCAAATGACAACACATGTCTATGGCTAGGAAACTTAACCATCTTTGATTAACGAGCTAGTCAAGTAGAGGCATACTAGGGACACTCTGTTTTGTCTATGTATTCACACATGTATCAAGTTTCCTGTTAATACAATTCTAGCATGAATAAAAGACATTTATCATGATATATAAGGAAATATAAATAAGAACTTTATTATTGCCTCTAGGGCATATTTCCTTCATGCACACCATCTCAAACACCATATGATCCTAGCGTGTTGATTCGAAAGTCCAAAGGCACGGATAAAGATCAATTGAGAGCATTGGTTCACTTATGTACCTAGCGAGCGCAACGAGGCCTGACATCGTGTTTGTTGTGAGCAAACTGATCCACTTTGTATCCAATCCCGGGTGATGCACATTGGCATGTTGTTGAAAGAGTTATGCGCTATCTGAAAGGTACTATGAACTATGGACTTCACTATACCGGATACCCGTCGGTACTTGAAGGCTATAGTGATGTGAATTGGATCTCTGATGCTGATGAGATGAAGGCCACAACTGGGTATATGTTTACTCTTGGAGGTGGCCTTGTTTCCTGGAAGTCTTGCAAGCAAACGATCTTAATGAGATTGACAATGGAAGCAGAATTAACAACATTAGACACATCTAGTGTCGAAGCAGGATTGTTTCGAGATTTTTTTGATGGACTTGCCATTGGTTGATAAACCAGTTCTGGCTATCCTTATGAACTATGAAAACCATACTATCATCACCAAGCTAAAGAGTTCAAAGGACAACATGAAGTCCAACAAACACATAAGAATGAGATTAAAAGCTGTGAGAAAATCAAGAAACTCCGGAGTGATAGCGTTGGAGTATGTCCATATGGCTAAGAATTTGGCAGCTCCCTTTACAAAAGGGCTATCACATGTTGTGATAGATAGTGCATCGAGGGAGATGGGTATGAGACCCACATGAGTTGCCATGGTGGTGACCCAACCTATGTGATCAGAGATCCCATGAAGTAGGACCTGGGAAAACAAACCGGTGGTGAACTAAGGAGAGTAACTATACTAACCCACTCCGTTTGGAGATGCAATCTCTCGATACTCTATGGTAGGATGACTATTGTTTAATGTGTTCAAAAGCTTATGCAAGCAAGATGCTATCCAACAGAGCTATCTTTGGAGGAACACACCTATATGAGCTCGACTGCTGGTCACAGTCCATGAGATTGGGGTGATCTCTAGAAAGCTCATGAATAGGCCAGGAGTGTGACTTTTATGCTCCATCCGAGGGGTCAGCCTTCGGTAGCCTAGTACTAGTAAGACACATAGTGAAGCTTCTTTACGCCAAACTGACAATTCAGGGCTTAGTCCATTATTGAGTTGTGAAGGAGTATTGTAGCTACTTGCTCTAGGTGAAGTTCAACCCTAACAGTTCTTCACTGAAACACTGGTATACCGAAACAACAATTGGAACAGTGGACACAATGGGCCTCGAGATGTGGTGGGGGATTGTTGAAATATTAGGATGGGCCTAGGGACCATTTAACAATTTCTGAAAAATCTCTAAGGGACCCTGTGGGTTTATTGGCACTAGGTGTAGTGGTAAGTTTAGTCCCACCCCAGAAGTGGAAGAGGAGTTGGACCTCCTTATAAGGGATTCTCTTCCACATGCTGTTGGAGCTTGAGAAGAGAAGAGGCACTCGCACACTCATCCTCCACTGTCTGCCTCGTCACGACTCGCCGCGGGTTGTGGGATTGAGCCGAGCCGAGCTCACACCTATGCGCTTATTTTTGCCGGTCAGTAACGGAGAGTTTCTGACAGCAAGGCCAGAATTTGAGACATCGGATCGTGGGCTGTCACGGACTAGGACGTGGGTCGAGCCCACGTCTCTCCACCCAGCTGCGCCTATATAAGTGTGAGGTGTCTCATAACCCTAACGGCCACAACAGATCGCATCCACGCGCAAGCCCACCGTCGTTCCTTTGTTGCTGCTGCCGCCGGTGACTCCATCCTGTCCGCCACGTACATGGTCGATGGGAGAGCAGGTTTCTGAAACCCCGCCTCTCCGGATTCTGTACGTGAGAGGGGTGAATAGGTTTTTGGGAAGCGACTACGCGACTGCTCGCTTTCATTCGTCTGCTTCCTCTATGTCCGCGTCGCCCTCGTCATCACCATGGCCACCAATGCCAAACGTGCCGCCGCCCAGAAGATCGAAGTTGACACGAAGGCTATCGAGGATGCTGCTGCCGTCACCGCTGTCGCGGCCTCCGCATGGCCTACTCGAGGGTATAACTCGTTTATCCCGCTCCTACTATTTTCTGTTTTAGCCATGCTAGCGTTTTACGTAGATATGTGTGCAATTAGCGTAGTATGTGCTTGCATCATTGAATATCAGTATGCAATCATTTGTGTCAATGCCATGCTAGTGATTTACTCGTGGATTAAATTAATCAAAATATTGCCTATTTACTCAGCAGCATCACCCACCAGTTCCAACTTTAAAAGATACATCATAGAGCCCTTCTTTCGAGTTAAAACACACAGAACAATGAATACCCTTCCTCAAGAATTTATCTGTATTCAATGTCAGAATTTATCTAAAGGTTGCGCATTTGGAACTGCCCTTCAGTGGCTTGGAATGCACCACATCTCTACTAGTTCATGGCCGGCGAGCGCTTCGGTCAAAGGATGGTGGAACGACAACCTTCAGATTCGTCTCGGCTCTCCCAAAGCCCTTGCCTCATTGATGATGCTCATCTCATGGGAGGTTTGGTCCGAGAGAAACGCTAGAGTCCTCAATGTGGCGGTTCATTCGGTGGTCATCATTAACAAGATTAAGCATGAGGTGTCGCTTTGGGTCTTGGTGGGTGCCAAGCACTTGGGTATTGTAATCCTGCGAGAGTGATTTTTCTTTGTTTGCCACTTGCGGCTTCCGTCTAAATACTTCTTCCTTCATCAATGAAATGGCAAGTCTTTTGCCTCATTTCAAAAAACCAATCCAAACAACATCAGAATGATTGCAAAACCAAAAAAAGAAAGAAAAACTAGGTTCAGGGTTGCCTCTAATCGCTTGACAGAGGTTTGCATTCTGCAAAGCTATACAACACTCTACTTCAGGCCGGAGCTTGCAGTGTCAGGCCCAAGATGCGATTCTATCCCGATCACGTGACACTTACGTGATTGGGGCACAACCGCATTTCGGGCGCTTAGCAAGATGGATATCATTACATCGTACCATTACATACATACATGGGGGATACAACAATACATACAAGTCACATGAATACAACAATATCAATACAGTATCCGACTACGGATACAAACATGAAAAGCAAAAAGACATCCATCTGCTATCCCAGGCTGCCGACCAGGAACCTAACCCAAGACTGAAGAAGAAGAAGAACTCCAACAAAAGAACAACGCTCTCACGTCAAGACATCGGAAACCTGCACCTGCAACTGTTGTTGTAGTATCTGTGATCCACGAGGACTCAGCAATCCCATAACCATGGGTAACAAGACTATCAAAGCTTAATAGGTAGGCAGAGGTAAAGTGGTGAGGTTGCAGCAGCGGCTAAGCAATATATATGGTGGCTAACTTACGAGTACAAGGATAAGATGAGCATCTACGCAAAACGGTCGCAACTAGTAATGATCGCTAAAGATCCTGAACTACATACGAGTCAAACATAACCCCACCGTGTTCTCTTCTCAAAGTGAAAAGAGACAGTCACGGTTACTCACACAGTTGTGTGTTTTACTTCTGATCCTCTGTCAAGTTTTCTACAATCGGACATAAACAAATTCGAATCTGCCACATAACCGCGGGCACGGCTTTCGAAAGATCATAACCCTACAGGGGTGTCCCAACTAAGCCCATCACAAGCTCTCACGATTAGCTGAAGTGATAAATATAATATCATCACCCCTTATCTTAGGGAAATCCGATCAGGCTCGGCATCCCGGCGCACAAGACATTTCGACAATGGTAAAACAAGTCCAGCAAGACCTCCCGGTGTGTCGACACCCTGATAGTAGCCGCGCGTATCTCGTCTCAGGCAACGATCGGATGGGTGATCCTACAGGTAAAACCAAACCTCGAGTTTCCCTGTGGTGGCCCCGCATAACCCCTATTTGGGACCAACACCATCAGCACTGGCCCCCCCTGCTATGTACAAAGAATCCTCGGGTAGCGCTAACTCCCTATGCAATTTAATTAATTAAGTTGTTATTATGAGCAAATTAAAACCAACGTTGGGCCTTGCTGGAGGAGTTTTATTCAAAGACGAACTGTCAAGGGGTCCCCATATACCCATCGTGTAAGGAACGCAAAATCAAGGAATATAATGCCGGTTTATCGGTGCCTAAGGTGGCATGAGTGGAACGAAACACCGAGCAAAACGCGAAGCCTTCCACCCATGCCCAGTATATAGGTGTGTTAATATATAATAATAGATATTGTGATATTCCAACAACAAGTTCCCTCCTGGAACGATCTTCATCTTCACCTGAAACTAACAACGCTATAAGAGGGGCTGAGTAAGTGGGTAACATAGACAAACAATGGTTTTTGCTAGGAAGGTTTCAAAGGTTAGAGGTTTCATGGCAACAAGGAGAGGCTGACAATAATGATGGGTAGCGCGACATGTAACGATAGCATCGAGACACTAAGCATGGCAATGATAGTAAAGGTATCCAAGGGTATGGTCATCTTGCCTGAGATCCCGCAAGGAAGAAGAACAGATCCACGAAGAAGACGAAGAAGAAGCCTTGAAGAAGAACCACGGGTAGACGAATGAATCCTCACGAACGCAACGGAACAAGCACTAACGAGAAGAAGCAAGCAATACGGTAAACACACTACACAAGAACATAACAATATGCTCAACCAAGTATGATGCAAAACAAGTCTACTTATGATGCACAGCAAGTCTACACAGGAAGCAAAACATGGCAAGGTAGGAAGCACAGCAAAACAGCACAGGTCTATATGATGCAATACATGGCAAGGTATGATGCATGACAAGTCTATACAGGAAGCACAACAAGTCTATACAGGAAGCATAACATGGCAAGGTAGGAAGCACAGAAAAACAACACAAGTCTATATGATGCAATACATGGCAAGGTATGATGCATGACAAGTCTATACAGGAAGCACAACAAGTCTATACAAGAAGCATAGCATGGCAAGGTAGGAAGCACAGAAAAACAACATAAGTCTATATGATGCAATACATGGCAAGGTATGATGCATGACAAGTCTATACATGAAGCACAACAAGTCTATACAGGAAGCATAGCATGGCAAGGTAGGAAGCACAACATGGCAACGGTGCAAGATGCACCCAAACATCAACCAAACTCACTCCAAACATGAAAACAAGAAGATATTATGATTCTACATGCAAAATCACACAAGTTTCATATAAGGAACACTCAAAACGGAGGAACGGGCTAAAAGATACACATGAAACAAGATATAACAACAAGCTGAAATTAACAGCCACATAGCAACTTTGGAGCAAGATATATATACTCTACAACACTCAAACATGGCAACAAGAAGCATTAACATGAAGTAGACATATCCTACAGCAAACAACACCATTGGAGCAACTCCATAGGAGGCATGGATCAATAGCAACAAGCTACAACATTTTGATCATGACACTATAAACCAGACAGCAATATTTTATAGCAACTTGGGAGCAAGAAATAAATAAGCTACAGCAATCCAAAGGAGCAAGTAAGGACATGGATGGATAGACAACAACATGTACAACAAGGAATGATCAATGGCCACCCCAAAACTTACATGGATTTGCCTAGGACATCAAGCAAACATAGCATCGGGATATGACAGATTCCAGACTTAGTGAAATTTCACTAAGTGTTAAAACAGCAATAACAACATGGCATGTCTACAAGCATGTTTAAGTCAACACAAGGCATATCATGGAAAGTTAAATGCACCATCTCAAATACCACATCATGGAGAATCTAAAACATCTAGGCATGTGACATGGGGACAAACACAACAATAGCAACGAGCTCCTCAACTAGGCATCTCGTAACAAGTTACAAAACCTAACAGCCACATGCACTTTTGCAACAGAGATTAACATGGCAATATGAACTGAAACAAGCATGCTATAGCAACCAACATGTAGAGCATCTCATGATGAACATTTTGACATATCATACACTCAATTTGGATCACCACACAAAAAGTTACCACTATGCAAACATGAAACAAAATGCTGACAGAATAAAAGACTTAGCAGCTTTTGGACTTAGGGGAAAAACATAACGGCGTCATATAGTTAAACGGTGCATAGGGCGCTGGATAGGGTGCTCCCCGAAGTGGCCTCGGCCCAGGTCGGGGCGATAGCAGGCCGACTGCTGGAGGAGGAGGTGGGCTGGTGCGGCGGGCCTCGGGCCCACGCGCGGCTGGACTCCGGGCGAAGGGAGGCCTACGAGGCGGCGGAGGCCCATGGGAGGCTGGGCCTGGATCGGTTCGGCGCTGGAGGAGGCCCACGCGGGCACAGGCACAAGCGGAGGGCTCGGGCGCTCATCCTCGAGCACGAGGGCAGGAGCTGCGGCGGCGTGACTCTCCGGCGACGACGCAACGACAGAGAAGCAGGAAGGAGCGAATCGGGCCGTGGGGAGGCGGATCCGGCCATCCCGCGTCCGGATCTGGCCGGAGTGGCACGGATCGGTGACGGGAGCGACGGGGGAGCTACAGCTCGATGAGCTCGGCGAGGGGCGCGATGACCACGGCGAAGCAGGGCGTCGAGCCCTGGCGGCGGGGAAGGAGCAAGGCGACAGGGCAGGTACTCTAGCGATGGGAACCCTGAGGTCCGGCCGGAGTTGGTCGCCGGCAGGGCGACGCGGGGAGGCAGGAGTTGGACGGCGAGGGAGCCAGGCGGCGCGGGAAGCTCGGGCGCCGCGCGGGCCTAGGCGGGCCGCGCCTGGGCCCAGCGGGCCGCGGCTGCGGGAGAGCTGGCCAGGACGCGTGGCGCGCCTGGATTGGCCGCGGGAGGCGCGACGGGTGAGGTGGCCCAATGGGGGCCCGCCAAGTGGAAAAAATGAGGTGGCTGCACCAGGAAATTTGAGGAGGAGGGATTAGCTGCACACGGAAATTGAGGAGGAGATGGAAGAAGGCCAAAAATGGCAGGGAAGGGGGGCTTAAATAGGAAGGGGGGTTAGGATTAGGGTTTGGGGGGTGTTTTGGGGGGCTTTCGGAGGCATCGGATCACGATCCAACGGCACCGGAGCGGAGGGGGAGTAGGCTGGGCCTAGGTGGGCTGTGTAGATTAGTTGGGCGGAGATGAGAGGAGAGGGAGAGAGGCCCACGGGGGTTTTCGGAGACCGAAAACATCCGATGAAATAACCGGCGACTAGTGCCGCTATATATAACCGTTGGGCTATCAAACGAGCTCCGAATGCGATGAAATTTGGCAGGCGGCCTGTCTACCCTATAATAAGACCACACGCCAAGTTTCAACCCATTCCGAGAACGTTTTTCGGCCACTCATAAAATAAATATTCGGAGGCACCGCGGGCGCGTGCAAGTGTGTCTGGGCTCAGAACGGACAACGGAGAGGACGAGGGGACTCGGGCGGATGCAAGTTTTGAAAACATGCTGATGCAACACACATGATGACATGGCAAGAAGCAACACGCAAGTAGATGACATGGCACTGACAACGAATAACTGGTTGACACCTGGCGCACCGGTCTCGGGGTGTCACAACACTCCCCTACTAACAAGAGATCTCGTCCCGAGATCTTAGGAACGAGACAGGAAGGAAAAAGGAAGAACAAAGTTCTCCAAGAACAAAAGAGTGAGACCAAAGAATGTTCAGAGGATGGGCCACTTGAAAGAAAGGATGCAACGGAGAAGAACGAGAATTGAGAAGCTCCGGTAAAATAAGCAACAAGGCATAAGATGAGAACCAAGAGGATAAGGATATGAAGCATGAGTTGAAGGAACAAGAATGAATTCAAAGCCACTCCGTGCAGCACTCCGGCTGAAACTGAAAGAAATGCACACCGATTGAATATGAATAGAAGAATAATAACTTGAGAGATGGAACGATACTCGACGAGAGTAACAGCACAATGCCTCCGGAAGAATTGGAATAATGGAGAGAAAAGAACGAAAAAGAAGATGACAACTTCCACCACAAATGAATTCGAAGCATCCTTGCGAAGAAAGGGTGAACTGAGTTATTGAAAACAACGACGAAAGGAATTAACTAGTTGTGGACTTCTGGAAAATCATCTCGAAACTTGAGGTGATATTATGCCACAACTAACATACTGATGAGCTGAAAAGAGCGAAGAATGCAAAACTCCACTTCAAAAGAATACGGAGAATTATTTGCACTCGAGAGGCAAAAGAATAAGAATGCTTTAGCTGCTCCAGAAGACTCAGATGAACGTTTGAAGAATGATTTGAATGGCGATGAACCTCCACGAAGAACTCCGGGAACGAAAGAATGATGATATATAGAAGTGAAGGATTCAAGAATAAGAATAAGCCTTGCGATGATTTAGACGAGAATCCGACGAGATAGCCGAGAAACTTGAACTCCGGAAAAGAAAAGATTAAGGCACTTGGGACTAGAATTTATTCATCAAGAATAAACTCCGAAGGAAGGGATTAAACAACTTGATGAAAAGAATAAGAATTATGTTATGCTTATCCTCCACCAATTAAATTGATGAGAAGCAATGGATTCGCATACTACTTATTCACGATGAAAAGGATTAAAGATGGATATATCGCGAACTTGCGAAAATCTTCGTGAAACACCGGTAGGATTGGAATAAAATGAATGGATTGATATGATAGCACCGGAAAAGAACTGTCGAGCGAATCACCATAAAGAATTGAAGCCGAGTGAAGAAAATGAATGAACCACCGGGAAGAATTAATCGAATGATGAAAAGAACAAACCACCGAGAAGAATTACAATCGAGTGAAGAACGAGAATGACCACCGTCAGGAATGAAATTGAACGATGCAAGAGGACAGACCACCGTGAAGAATTGAGATTGAGTGAACACAAGAGAATGAATCTCCAGAAGAATAAAGCACTTGAGGAAAATTGAATGATGAGAACAAAGAGATCGTGAACTGATTAAAGAATACTTGAACAAGCACCAGAAGAATGTGAGACGAACGAAGAGGCATCACTGAAGAATATTTGGAGGACGAAGTTGAAAACTGAGAACGAAGAAATCTTCTAAAATGATGGCCTTCGGAGGAACACAATAGAATTAATTAATGAAATACTCCGGAAGAATGACAAAAGAAAGGTTGAACCAAAGATGAAAAGAATTAGAAACGATCTTGAAGAAGGCATATGACTGATGGAATCCATACTTACGTCACACTTGAGAAAAAAAAGAATTTCGGAACACTCCGGGAAATAGAAGAGTCATGTAAGATCCTGGGAAAGACCTGTGGGTTATGAGCCCACCAAAGAGAAAAACACCGTTGAAAAGGATTAGAAAGGAGACGATGCACCAGAACAATTGTGAGACTCGAATGAGGTGATTGAAACACGGATAGAACTCCTGAAATTACTTTGGAACTCCGGAATAATTAAATGGTGAGGGGCCAACGAGACAAAGGAAAACACTTGAACCGATGAAAGAATAAGAACAACACCGAGATTTTAGAATTGAGTCCACCGGAAAAGAAGGAGAGGTGAAGAATATCAAATCGAGAGGAGAATTCACCGGAGAATAAAGGAGATAAATGATGACGAACTATACGAGAATTCACCAGTTGAAACAATTGATGAAAGAAAGAAAAGACTTCACACGAGTAGGATGGATACTCGATTACGAACTCCGGCTCCGAGAAGCAAAAGGGTGGGCGGGTGGGAAAAATAAAGACCACATCGGATGGGGAAACACCGTTGGAAGGAAGAACAGAGGATTGAACTTGCAAAGAAGAAGAGGGTTGAAACCACTTGACAAAGAGATGCACCAGGTGAAAGAACTGACAACGCAACGAACAAAAACTAACCGCGATCCTAAAAAAGTTGAAGGGGAAGAGGAGTAATTCAAAACACCTACGTCAAGATTCCTCACCAGCGCGACAAAGGGGCAGAGGAGTAAAAAGAATTCCTACTCTCCGATATAACTAGACTCTGAAAAAGTTTTTTGCTAGACTCAACAACGGCCAAGCTACGATCAATCAAGGGGGCTCCTATGGTCGGTCAAAGCTCTGATACCAACTTGTCAGGCCCAAGATGCGATTCTATCCCGATCACGTGACACTTACGTGATTGGGGCACAACCGCATTTCGGGCGCTTAGCAAGATGGATATCATTACATCGTACCATTACATACATACATGGGGGATACAACAATACATACAAGTCACATGAATACAACAATATCAATACAAGTATCCGACTACAGATACAAACATGAAAAGCACAAAGACATCCATCTGCTATCCCAGGCTGCCGACCAGGAACCTAACCCAAGACTGAAGAAGAAGAAGAAGAACTCCAACAAAAGAACAACGTTCTCACGTCAAGACATCGGAAACCTGCACCTGCAACTATTGTTGTAGTATCTGTGAGCCACGAGGACTCAGCAATCCCATAACCATGGGTAACAAGACTATCAAAGCTTAATAGGTAGGCAGAGGTAAAGTGGTGAGGTTGCAGCAGCGGCTAAGCAATATATATGGTGGCTAACTTACGAGTACAAGGATAAGATGAGCATCTACGCAAAACGGTCGCAACTAGTAATGATCGCTAAAGATCCTGAACTACATACGAGTCAAACATAACCCCACCGTGTTCTCTTCTCAAAGTGAAAAGAGACAGTCACGGTTACTCACACAGTTGTGTGTTTTACTTCGGATCGTCTGTCAAGTTTTCTACAACCGGACATTAACAAATTCCAATCTTCCACATAACCGCGGGCACGGCTTTCGAAAGATCATAACCCTGCATGGGTGTCCCAACTTAGCCCATCACAAGCTCTCACGATTAGCTGAAGTGAAAAATATAATATCATCACCCCTTATCTTAGGGAAATCCGATCAGGCTCGGCATCCCGGTGCACAAGACATTTCGACAATGGTAAAACAAGTCCAGCAAGACCTCCCGGTGTGTCGACACCCTGATAGTAGCCGCACGTATCTCGTCTCAGGCCACGACCGGATGGGTGATCCTACAGGTAAAACCAAACCTCGAGTTTCCCTGTGGTGGCCCCGCATAATCCCCGTTTGGGACCAACACCATCAGCACTGCCCCCCTGCTATGTAGAAAGAATCCTCGAGTAGCGCTAACTCCCTATGCAATTTAATTAATTAAGTTGTTATTATGAGCAAATTAAAACCAATGCTGGGCCTTGCTGGAGGAGTTTTATTCAAAGACGAACTGTCAAGGGGTCCCCATATACCCATCGTGTAAGGAACGCAAAATCAAGGAACATAATGCCGGTTTATTGGCGCCTAAGGTGGCATGAGTGGAACAACACACCGAGCAAAAGGCCAAGCCTTCCACCCATGCCCAGTATATAGGTGTGTTAATATATAATAATAGATATTGTGATATTCCAACAACAAGTTCCCTCCTGGAACGATCTTCATCTTCACCTGCAACTAACAACGCTATAAGAGGGGCTGAGCAAGCGGGTAACATAGCCAAACAATGGTTTTTGCTAGGAAGGTTTCAAAGGTTAGAGGTTTCATGGCAACAAGGAGAGGCTGACAATAATGATGGGTAGCGCGACATGTAACGATAGCATCGAGACACTAAGCATGGCAATGATAGTAAAGGTATCCAAGGGTATGGTCATCTTGCCTGAGATCCCGCAAGGAAGAAGAACGGATCCATGAAGAAGACCAAGAAGAAGCCTTGAAGAAGAACCACGGGTAGACGAACGAATCCTCACGAACGCGACGGAACAAGCACTAATGAGAAGAAGCAAGCAATACGGTAAACACACTACACAAGAACATAACAATATGCTCAACCAAGTATGATGCAAAACAAGTCTACTTATGATGCACAGCAAGTCTACACAGGAAGCAAAACATGGCAAGGTAGGAAGCACAACAAAACAGCACAAGTCTATATGATGCAATACATGGCAAGGTATGATGCATGACAATTCTATACAAGAAGCACAACAAGTCTATACAGGAAGCATAACATGGTAAGGTAGGAAGCACAGAAAAATAACACAAGTCTATATGATGCAATACATGGCAAGGTATGATGCATGACAAGTCTATACAGGAAGCACAACAAGTCTATACAAGAAGCATAGCATGGCAAGGTAGGAAGCACAGAAAAACAAAACAAGTCTATATGATGCAATACATGGCAAGGTATGATGCATGACAAGTCTATACAGGAAGCACAACAAGT
>LR738713.1:254591437-254607176 GCA_902687465.1 Secale cereale | reverse complement strand
AGTCTATACAAGAAGCATAGCATGGCAAGGTAGGAAGCACAGAAAAACAACACAAGTCTATATGATGCAATACATGGCAAGGTATGATGCATGACAAGTCTATACAGGAAGCACAACAAGTCTATACAAGAAGCATAGCATGGCAAGGTAGGAAGCACAGAAAAACAAAACAAGTCTATATGATGCAATACATGGCAAGGTATGATGCATGACAAGTCTATACAGGAAGCACAACAAGTCTATACAGGAAGCATAGCATGGCAAGGTAGGAAGCAGAACATGGCAAAGGTGCAAGATGCACCCAAACATCAACCAAACTCACTCCAAACATGAAAACAAGAAGATATTATGATTCTACATGCAAAATCACACAAGTTTCATATAAGGAACACTCAAAACGGAGCAACGGGCTAAAAGATACACATGAAACAAGATATAACAACAAGATGAAATTAACAGCCACATAGCAACTTTGGAGCAAGATATATATACTCTACAGCACTCAAACATGGCAACAAGAAGCATTAACATGAAGTAGACATATCCTACAGCAAACAACTCCATTGGAGCAACTCCATAGGAGGCATGGATCAATAGCAACAAGCTACAACATTTTGATCATGACACTATAAACCTGACAGCAATATTTTATAGCAACTTGGGAGCAAGAAATAAATAAGCTATAGCAATCCAAATGAGCAAGTAAGGACATGGATGGATAGACAACAACATGTACAACAAGGAATGATCAATGGCGACCCCAAAACTAACATGGATTTGCCTAGGACATCAAGCAAACATAGCATCGGGATATGACAGATTCCAGACTTAGTGAAATTTCACTAAGTGTTGAAACAGCAATAACAACATGGCATGTCTACAAGCATGTTTAAGTCAACACAAGGCATATCATGGAAAGTTAAATGCACCATCTTAAAGACCACATCATGGAGAATCTAAAACATCTAGGCATGTGACATGGGGACAAACACAACAATAGCAACGAGCTCCTCAACTAGGCATCTCGTAACAAGTTACAAAATCTAACAGCCACATGCACTTTTGCAACAGAGATTAACATGGCAATATGAACTCAAACAAGCATGCTATAGCAACCAACATGTAGAGCATCTCATGATGAACATTTTGACATATCATACACTCAATTTGGATCACCACACAAAAAGTTACCACTATGCAAACATGCAACAAAATGCTGACAGAATAATAGACTTAGATGATTTTGGACTTAGGGGAAAAAACACAACGATGTCATATAGTTAAACGGTGCATAGGGCGCTGGATAGGGTGCTCACCGAAGTGGGCTCGGCCCAGGTCGGTGCGATAGCAGGCCGACTGCTCGAGGAGGAGGTGGGCTGGTGCGGTGGGCCTCGGCCCACGTGCGGCTGGACTCCGGTCGAAGGGAGGCCCACGAGGCGGCGGAGGCCCACGGGAGGCTGGGCCTGGATCGGTTCGACGCTGGAGGAGGCCCACGCGGGCACAGGCCCAAGCGGAGGGCTCGGGCGCTCGTCCTCGAGCACGAGGGCAGGAGCTAGGGCGGCGTGACTCTCCAGCGACGACGGAACAACAGAGAGGCAGGAAGGAGCGGATCGGGCCGTGGGGAGGCGGATCCGGCCATCCCGCGCCCGGATCTGGCCGGAGTGGCACGGATCGGCGACGGGAGCGAGGGGGGAGCTACAGCTCGATGAGCTCGGCGAGGGGGCGCGGTGACCACAGCGAAGCAGGGCGTCGAGCCCTGGCGGTGGGGAAGGAGCAAGGCGACGGGGCAGGTAATCTGGAGACGGGAACCCTGAGGTCCGGCCGGAGTTGGTCGCCGGTAGGGCGACGCGGGGAGGCAGGAGTTGGACGGCGAGGGAGCCAGGCGGCGCGGGAAGCTCGGGCGCCGCGCGGGCCTGGGCGGGCCGCGCCTGGGCCCAGCGGGCCGCGGCTGCGGGAGAGCTGGCCAGGACGCATGGCGCGCCTCTATTGGCCGCGGGAGGCGCGACGGGTGAGGTGGCCCAATGGGGGCGCGCCAAGTGGCAAAAATGAGGTGGCTGCACTAGGAAATTTGAGGAGGAGGGATTAGCTGCGCACGGAAATTGAGGAGGAGATGGAAGAAGGCCAAAAATGGCAGGGAAGGGGGGCTTAAATAGGAAGGGGGGTTAGGATTAGGGTTTGGGGGTGTTTTGGGGGGCTTTCGGAGCCATCGGATCACGATCCAATAGCACCGGAGCGGAGGGGGAGTAGGCTGGGCCTAGGTGGGCTGTGTAGATTAGTTGGGCTGAGAAGAGAGGAGAGGGAGAGAGGCCCACGGGGGTTTTCAGAGACCGAAAACATCCGATGAAATAACCGGCGACTAGTGCCGCTATATATAACCGTTGGGCTATCGAACGAGCTCCGAATGCGATGAAATTTGGCAGGCGGCCTGTCTACCCTATAATAAGACCACAGCCAAGTTTCAACTCATTCGGAGAACATTTTTCAGCCACTCATAAAATAAATATCCGGAGGCACCGCGGGCGCGTGCAAGTGTGTCTGGGCTCAGAACGGACAACGAAGAGGACGAGGGGACTCGGGCGGATGCAAGTTCTGAAAACATGCTGATGCAACACACATGATGACATGGCAAGAAGCAACACGCAAGCAGATGACATGGCACTGACAACGATTAACTGGCTGACACCTGGCGCACCGGTCTCGGGGTGTCACATGCAGTCCTTGAAACATTCTAGTGAATGCCCGCAAGTATCTTCTCTCTGCATGGAGTTAGTTGTAATGCCCAGTATGAGATTATACCTCCTACGTGTCGAGGCACGACTTAAAGGTATAAGCTCATACTAGAATGATCTCAAGTATGGTATCTTTGCATGACTCGTGTAAAATAGGGATGAAATTGCAAAATAGTAGTTGGCTTACACTCGCCATGTCACACAATACATTACATAACCAATCATCATCCAAATAACATCACAGTCCGACTACGGACGAAAATCCAAATGAAAGATACCAAATAAATAAAGCCACAAGGTCCGATTTGCCCCTAGTAGAAGCCACTACTGATCATCGGGATAGTACACGTAGTATCGCACACGTTCTTCATCGAACTCCTAGTACAGCTCGGTGCCGTCACCTTTGTAGTTCACCATAGTACCTGCATCTGGTGTTGTGTAGAATCTGTGAGCCACGGAGGACTCAGCAATCCCGTTCCCGGGTAGCAAAACTATCTAAGCCTTGGGTGTGGAACAAGGTAGAAGAATAAGGTTGCAGCTGCACTAGCACTAGCTTACGTGTTTAGAGCGAGAAGAGAAGTGCCACGAGCGTCAAAGTGATCACGAAGTGATTCTATCTAAGCACGTCAAACATAACCCCACCGTGTTCACTTCCCGAACCCTTTTTCGGAAAATGACCGTCACGGTTACTCACGCTAGTAGTGTTTTCTGAACATGGTGTCAAGTTTTCTACAACCGGATATTAACAAATTCCCATCTGCCACATAACCGCGGGCACGGCTTTCGAAAGATCAAACCCTGCAGGGGTGTCCCAACTTAGCCCATCACAAGCTCACGATCTGCGGAGTCGCAACTCCAAGGTGGGAAGACCCGAGTATTCTGGGAATCCCGTGCTCAAGATATTCCGACTAAGGTAAAACTAATCCAGCAAGACCTCCCGGCATGCCGACACCCTGACAGTAGCCGCGCGTATCTAGTCTCAGGCCACGACCGGATGGGTGATGCTACAGGTTATACCAGATACCTCAGGTTTCCCCAAGGCGGCCCTGCAAGACCCCCAGTTTGGACCAACACTCATGTGGAGCACTGGCCCGGGTTGTTGATCAAGAAGAGGGTTTATAACTCCCTATGCAAGTTTTAGTTGTTAGGCAAGTGTAAAACCAATGCCGGGCCTTGCAGGAAAAGCTTTAGCGCTAAGCGGGTTATCGAGGGGGGCCCATAAACCCCAACCGTGTTAGGGATGCAAAATCAAGGAACATAACACCGGTTTATACTGTTCCTAGGGAGGCATGAGTGGAACAAAACACCAAGCAAGAGGCTTAGCCTTCCACCCATTGCCAAGTATATAGATGATTTAGTTTAACAGATTATATAGTGTGATATCCCAACAATAACTTCAACATGAAGCAAGAATCTTCAGATCTTCACCTGCAACTAACAATGCTATAAGAGGGGCTGAGCGAAGCTTACGTAGCTAAACAATGGTTTGCTAGGTTGGGTGGTTAGGGAGATTCATGGGTACAATAGGAGGCTGACAAACAAACATGGGCATCGAGGCAATGAGCTAAAGAGCGAAACATCTAGCAATAGGCAAAGATAGTAATGATATCTGGGTCAGGTCATCTTGCCTGTCGAGTCATCGATGGGATCATAAGACGGCTCCTCGTACTCAACCTCGGTAGGAACCTCGTTCTCGAACTCGGCTCCCGGCTCTACTCAACACAAGAACACAACATGGCACAATATCAAACAAGGTGCAATGCACAACCAACACGATGCAAGTATGATGCATTTCATGGCAAGGGATGAAGCACACAAGAATAACACAAAACAACAAGTTTAAATGAGGTCGGAATCAACATATAGCAACTCTGGTAAGTCCTCTTATGCATATTTTGAAATTGTCCCAGATCTGAACAAACCTTAAGTTAAAGTTGTTAAACAGCAAGTTAACAAGCACCATGATGATCTACACGAAATTCTACTCAAGTTTCATATAAAGTTTGTTTAATTCGGAGCTACGGTCTAGAAGATATGAGCAAAACAAGACAAACATGGCAACGGTGCAAGATGCATCCAAACATCAAGAAAACACACTCCAAACATGTAAACAACATGATATTATTATTCTACATGCAAAATCACACAAGTTTCATATAGGGCACGCTCAAAACGGAGCAACGGTTCAACACATACACGCGAAACAAGATACAATGCAAAGCTGAAGTTAACAACCACATAGCAACTTTGGAGCAAGAGATATATACTTTACAGCACCCACACATGATGACAAGGATCATGGACATGAAGTAGACATATCCTACAGCAAACAACTCCATTGGAGCAACTCCATAGGAGGCATGGATCAATAGCAACAAGCTACACCAAATTGATCATGATGATAAAAACCTGACAGTTATAATTTATAGCAACTTGAGAGCAAGAAATAAATAAGCTACAGCAAGCCATATGTGCAATTGAGGGCATGAATGGATAGACAAAAACATGGACAACAAGGAATGATCATTGGCCACTCGAAAACTAGCATGGATTTGAGTGGCGCATCAAGCAAACATAGTAACAAAATAACAAGTAACAACAGTTTATAACAAGTAGCACTCTTGTCACGAAGATTAGGACATCTAGATGATCTCAAACAAGCATGCCACAATGGAACAAAATGTAGAGAACGTCACCACGATCATTTTGATATATTATATGCACAATTTGGACAAGCACACTAAAAGTTACAGCCAAATAAAAAAGGTTTGGCAACAAAAGATCACACGCACAAATTCGGGGATTCAGCCCCAACGGCCTGCGAATAAAAGGAAGGTTTGGCAAGAAAAAAAGAAGGTTTGGATAAATAAGAAGGTTTGGATAGCTAAGCGTAACAGTAGGGATCTACCTACTTCTTCTCACCAGTTTGCCGATTTTGCCCCGGACGTTTCGCATCCTTGCCAACCTATCTCCAGTCAGGGTCTTGTAGGGGATGAAGAAGCTCCGCCTCCTATGGGCGCCTCCCCTCACCCAAATCATCTACCCTTCCTAAATGCCATGCAGCAGCACCACCATGAATCACAAGTTTGGCAGTTGCAGAATGCGGCAAACGCGTGGGAGGCAGCTCCTCCTCCTCCTCCACAACAGGGATGGGGGGAGTGGCCTGTGTTGCCACCAGTTCCCCCAGCGTACCGTGGATTTAGTTACAGAGCTTTTACTGGGTATGATGGGCCCTCCATGATGGATGGAATTCAAACTGCTGACTCTGGCTTCGATGATGGTCTGAGACTTTGGAATGAACATGTGCAACTGGTTGAAGAGATAGCAGAACATTTTGTCCAAGGTAGTCCACAGGGGGATTTGAACTTTATGCAGATGAATGATCATGTCGCAACTATAGAAGTTCCTGAGGAAGAAGATAATTGGCTCTCTTTCACGATCTGCTTCTACTGTATTGTCTTCATGCCCAGGATAGGCTGGATTGCAGAGGATGTGACTGTCGACGGAGCTTGGTCCACGTTTGCCGAGGGATTGCAACATATGTTTGTGGACCTTGTGGGCGGGGCATGTTTTTCGTTATTCCCATTTTCTCTCTTCCACCCAGGAACAACTACGATTCATTTCCCGCAAGCAGCGTGGTCCTTCTGCATTGAGTTTTTCTCTGCTCAGTTACATCAGGTCTGTTTAAGAGTGGGTGCTATGGCTAGGTCTGATGAAGGAGCCTGTCAGATGCTTGTTGATCCGCAGTCGCAAACTTTGGAATTGGAAGGGTGTCCCAATAAAAGGAAGCGCCATGTTTTCACGCTGCTGGACGTGTCTGAAGTTCGTCGGAGTGTGCGCACAACTAGGTACCAGGGCTTCAAGCCGCCTTCTCTGGCAGATTCCAAGCGAAGAGCTTCCTATGTCAAGCCTAGGAGGGACCCGGACATTCTTCATCTGCAGCATGGCACTCCTTCTGAGGGCTCGTCTTCGCCCGCCCCAGTTCCACAGCATACTCCGATTGAAACCCTGCAGCGGATGGGAACGATGCAATGTGCAATTCCAGCGGAGGAGCTTACTGAAGAAAAGCTGCTTGAGCCCTTGAAAGGCAGCAAGCAGAATGAAGCTTAGAGGCTTATTTTTAGTCTTTTCTCTACTGTTGGCATTGTCCTAAGTTTACTTTGCACTCTATCGTTTTAAAACTGTGATGGACACTTTAATGTGGAATATTTTGTGCTGGAATATTCGTGGTTTAAATGCTACTTCCAAATGTGATGCTCTTCGAAACAAAATTGATGACTCAAACTGCTCCATTATATGTTTACAAGAAACGAAGAAATCAGAATTTGATCACTCTTTTCTTCGGAAGTGCTGTCCTAGGCGTTTCGACAAATTTGAATTTGTTCCATCTGAAGGAGCCTCAGGTGGTCTTCTTATTGTTTGGTGTAGTAGCCAATTCTCGGGGCAAATCATACATCAATTGTCTTTTGTTCTTACTCTGAAATTGACATCAGTACAATCTAACGAAAGTTGGTTCCTCTCTAATACTTATGGACCTTGTGATGGGCCAGCAAGAGTTATTTTCACTGATTGGCTTGACAATGTAACTTTCGATCCTGAAGACCTCTGGCTATTCATGGGAGATTTCAATTTCATGCGATCACTGGAAAACAGAAACCTACCAGGAGGAAATATGGAGGATGTCCTTAAATTTAATGAAATTATCAGTCACATTGGTCTACTTGAGAAACCCATCAAGGGCCGCAGATTTACTTGGAGTAACATGCAAGAAAATCCTCTTCTAGAACAACTGGACTGGTTCTTTTCCTCACCTGAATGGACGCTAAAATTCCCTAATACCACTGTTAAACCACTTGCGCGTCCAATTTCTGACCATATTCCCTGTGTACTCTCAGTGGAGACGGCGATTCCCAAGTCTAAATTATTTAGGTTTGAAAATTTCTGGGCCTCTCACCCTGGGTTTTTGGATGTGGTTCAAACATCTTGGAATGCACCCATCAAAGCATCCTCGAGTGCTACTATGATTTCTGCTAAACTCAAGAGACTTAGATATGCATTGAAGAAATGGAGCAAGAGACTTTCCAAACTAAAACTGTTAATTGACAAGTGTAACCAGGTTCTATTACAACTGGATAATCTTGAAGATCTTCGCCCATTGTCTATTCTGGAAGCTAACTTCAGGAACATTTTAAAAGCTCACGTAATGCGACTACTGAAATATCAAAGTGATTACTGGAAGCAACGTTATACAGTCAGGTGGGCTGTTAAAGGCGAGGAAAATACTAAATACTTCCAAGCACGAGCTACTGAAAGAGCCAGGAGGAACTCTATCGCTAATTTGGTCTTAGCAGATGGCAATGTGATTGAAAATCATGAGGAAAAAGCGAATGCCTTCTATGCCTGTTTCAAGAGCAGGATGGGGATCTCAACAACCCCAATTTATGATTTTGATCTTGCTGACATCGTGCAAAAGTGCCCCGATCTAGGAGATTTATCTCTGCCTTTTTCGAAAGAAGAGGTAGACCATATAATCAAAATCATTCCAGCAGACCGAGCGCCAGGACCTGACGAATTTAATGGCTTCGTCCTCAAAATATCTTGGAACATTATAAAAGAAGATTTCTATAGAATGACAGAGGAATTTTGGGCTGGTTCACTTAACTGGCAATGCATCAACACTTCCCTAATCACATTGATTCCGAAAAAACTTGTACCTGAATCGGTGAATGACTACAGGCCTATCTCATTGATGAACTGTGTGCTCAAGGTACTTACTAAAATTCTTGCTGAACGATTACAACGTCGGATTCTCCAAGTGGTCCACAGAAACCAATATGGTTTCATTAAAACTAGAACTATACAAGATTGCTTGGGTTGGGCTTTTGAATACTTACATCAATGCAAACATTCGGGAAGAGAGATTGTGGTTCTGAAACTAGACTTTGAAAAAGCGTTCGATACAATGGACCATTCCTTCATCTTGAAAATGCTTCGCTGTAAAGGATTTGACGACAGATGGTGTCTGTGGATGGAAAATATCCTGCAATCTGGATCATCATCTATTCTTTTAAATGGGATTCCTGGTACAGAATTTAAGTGTAAACGTGGTGTCAAGCAAGGGGATCCGGTGTCGCCACTGCTTTTTGTACTTGCAGTAGATTTACTGCAATCTATGGTTAACAAGGCTTGGCGTGACGGTCTCATTACACTACCAATATACCAACCTGAATCAGAGGATTATCCGGTGATTCAATACGCAGATGATACATTGATTGTTTTACCCGCAGATCCGCGGGAGTTGCAAACTGTCAAGCAGATTTTGGATTCATATGCCCGTGCGACTGGCCTGAAAATCAATTACGCTAAGTCGCAACTGATGCCAATAAACGTGACTGCACAAAAAACCACAGAGCTAGCTAATGATTTGGGCTGTCAGGTAGGCTCGATGCCCTTTACATATCTGGGTCTGCCACTTGGAACTACAAGACCGACTGTAAGAGAATTAATGCCCCTGGTAGACAGAATCGAGAGAAGACTGACGGCAACTGCCATATGGTTATCTTATGGAGAGCGGGTTCAGCTCATTAACTCTGCTTTGTCGTCATTGCTCTCCTTTGCGATGTGCGTTCTCAAGTTACCGTTGCGACTGATCGACATTTTTAATAGAGCGAGGAGACATTGTCTTTGGAGAAAGGAGATTGATAGAGAAGCGAAAACCAATTCTTTGGCTGCATGGGACATGGTTTGTAGACCAAAGAAGAAGGGAGGGTTGGGAATCCTTGATCTAAAAATTCAAAATAAAGCACTGCTGCTCAAATACATACATAAGTTCATTCATAAGCATGATACTCCCTGGGTGATGCTGGTCTGGAATGCCTATTACAATGAAACACCCCCCATGCTAAACCACCTTGTGGGTCGTTTTGGTGGCGTGATGTCTTTTCCCTAATGGACATTTATAGAGGGATCACCACGTGTGTGCCTACTGCAGGTGATACTATATTGCTTTGGAAGGATGTATGGATTAATGAAAGACCGTTGGCAGAGACACACGACCATCTCTTCTCCTTTGCCCTTAATGAAGACATCTCGCTGGCTCAATTTTATTATAATGATGCAGCGTTAGATAACTTTATGCTCCCTTTGTCATTGGAGGCCCGAGAAGATTTGAATGACTTACGTCAGGTGATGGATGGAATGACTTTGACACCAATGGGAACTGATGAATGGATCTTATGCTGGGGGGATACAAAATTCAAACCGAAGAAGTTTTACAATTATGTTTTTAGAAACATCACGGCTCCATAGTACATCACCTCCATATGGAAGACTAAATGCATCATGAGACACAAGGTTTTTGCGTGGTTGATGTTGAATGATCGATTTAACACGAGAGACCTCCTTATACGAAGGAATTTCGACATTCGGGATGATCATGACTGTCCTATGTGCACAATGAGAGTAATGGAAACGAATAGACATCTGTTCTACGACTGCCCATTCGCTGCAACATGCTGGGAAGCTGTGGGCATAAGCTGGGAAGATCACCAAGATTTGCAAAACAGATTTGACACGGCGAAAATTGGGTGGCATGGACCTCTCTTTAAGGATATAACCATCTTGGCGGCTTGGAACATTTGGAAACAGCGAAACAATGAGATATTCGATGGGGTGACTGCCACTCATGTAGACTGGTTGCGGAGATTTAGAGAAGACCTGGTGATCTTAGGTTATAGGATCAACCCCCAAGGCCTAGCCTTTTTGAGAGACTTTAGCAACTCTCTTTCTATCTAAAAACACCTTTTCTCTTGCAGTTCAATACTTTGTGCCCCCCCTGTTTTGTCAAAATGTAAATACTAGCTTTGGGTGCCAACTCTTGGCTCGCACTCATGGCATATAAATGAAAAAAGGGCAGTAGGAGACTCTCCTGCTGTTTTCAGAGTGTCAAAAAAATGCAAAGATGCCAACAAAATATGCAAAAACTGGGACTTAGTGGTTTTTTTATACCTCCAAAAGTCAAACGTGGACGGGGATGTCCCGGGACGGAGCGGATCGGGACGCGGAGGGACGCTTGGATGAGCAGATGGGTGGATCTGGTCCCAGTGACCAGATCCGGGACGGCGGCGCGCCGGAGCACCGTCGGAGACGGCGGCCGGCGGAACTGAGGTGGCCGGAGCCGGCTCGGCCGGCGGGGACAACCGGGGCGGTGGCGCCTGGACGCGGTGGCGGAGGTCGGCGAGAAGGCGCGGGGAGGCGGCGTCGGAGGAGCGCCGGCGGCTGGAGGGCGGCCGACGGGGCGACGACGACCCCCGCGGCGACGACGGCGAGGCGCGCGGCGGCGCCGGGCGGCGGTGAGGCCGGTGGGAGAAGGGACGAAGGCGCGGGGCGGCAGGAGCAGCGCTTAGGCTGGGCGGGCCCCGCCTGGGCCCGATGGGCCGGCGGCTGGCGCGGTGGGAGAGGCCGGCCGGGACGCCACGTGGCGGCCTCTGGTTCGTCCGGGTGCGGCGGCGGACACGTCCGGCGCCGGCGGACACGTCCGGCGCGCGATGGATCTGCGGGGCACGGGAAAAAAGAAAAAAAGGATGGACTAGGGTTTCGCCCGACAATGGAGGGGATGGGGCCTTTTTATAGGCATAGGGAGCTAGGAGACTCCAAATGCGGTGCGGTTTTCGCCCACACGATCATGATCCGACGACCGAGATGATGGGAAGGGTTGTGTTGGGTTAGTGGGCTATTGTGGAGGGGGTCTTGGGCCAAAAGGAAGGGGTACTTTTAGCCCACTAGGTTAACCGTTTGAGTACCAAACGAACTCCAAACGCGCCGAAACTTGACAGGCGGCCTACACGTACCAAAACAACAACGCACGACAAGTCTCACGTCATTCAGGGAACGTTACACGGCCACACAAGAAAGAAGGACTCGGGGGTGCCGTGGACACGTGTGTGAGCGTCGGAACTCGAAACGGACAACGGGAAGAGGCGAGTGGGACCGGGTGCAAGTGACAACACGAATACAATGCAATGCACATGATAACATGACATGGATGAAATGCACACACGCACGCGACAAAACAAGAAACCTGAAATGAAGAAGAGCCCAAAATGGAATTGATGAAGTCAAAGTTTCATATATTGCCATAATTGGAAAGTGTTACATCTGGGGCATTACAAACTCTCCTCTACTACGAAAAGATCTCGTCCCAAGATCTAGGACTGGAAGAAGGAAGGGTACTTGGAACGAAGGTGATCTTCTCGTTCCCACGTAGCTTCTCGGTCGGTATGGTGTGACCACTTAACTTTCAAGAACTTGATTGACTTGTTGCGGGTCTTGCGCTCAGTTTCTTCAAGAATAGCAACAGGGTGCTCACGGTAAGACAAGTCTTGTTGAAGATCAATCTCCTCGAACGGAATGGTGCGTTCAGGTCTCTTGAAGCACTTGCGGAGTTGGGACACGTGAAACACATCATGAAAATTTGCAAAGTTGGAGGGGAGCTCAAGTTGATAGGCTAGATCGCCTCTTTTGCCAAGAATCTTGAAAGGGCCCACGTATCTAGGAGCAAGCTTTCCTTTGATACCGAATCTTTGGGTTCCTTTCATAGGAGAAACACGGAGATAGACATGATCCCCAATGTCGAAAGCCAAATCACGATGCTTGCCGTCATAGTAGCTCTTTTGACGCGACTGAGCGGCCTTGAGATTCTCACGTATGACTTTGCACATTTCTTCGGCTTCTGAGATCAAGTCATTGCCAAGAAGTTGACGTTCACCAGTCTCGGACCAGTTGAGAGGGGTACGGCACTTTCTGCCATAGAGGATTTCAAACGGAGATTTGCCGGCACTTGCTTGGAAGCTGTTGTTGTAAGAGAACTCGGCAAACGGGAGACAATCTTCCCACTTCATGCCAAAATAGATGACACAAGCTCTGAGCATGTCTTCGAGGATCTGGTTCACTCTTCCGACTTGACCACTAGTCTGAGGGTGAAACGCAGTGCTGAAACGGACCTTAGTGCCCATGGCTGACTGAAAGGAGTCCCAGAACTTGGATTTGAACAAACTTCCACGGTCTGAGGAGATAACTTGAGGAATGCCATGTAACGACACAATTCTGGAAGTGTACAGCTCTGCCAGTTGAGCTGCATTGATGGATTCTTTGACTGGAAGGAATTGAGCTACTTTGCTTAGCTTGTTAATCACCACAAAGATAGCATCATTCCCCTTCTTGGACTTAGGCAACCCAGTGACGAAATCCATTTCAATGTGGTCGAATTTCCACTCGGGAATAGGAAGAGGTTGGAGGAGACCGGCTGGACGTTGATGCTCTGCCTTCACTCTTCTGCAGACATCACATTCATTCACGAATTGGGCAATCTCCCTTTTCATGCGAGTCCACCAGTAAGATTGCTTGAGGTCTTGGTACATCTTGGAACTTCCGGGATGAATCGAGAGGAGGGAGTCATGTGCTTCGTTCATTATGAGCTTCCTGAGATCACCCTTGGGAACCACAAGTTTATCCTCAAAGAACAAGGTGTCTTTCTCATCAACGCGATAGCACTTGTATTTGATAGTAACCTTCGCAATACCATGTTTCACTTTCTGCACCATAGCATCACTGAGTTGGGCCTCATGGATCTGTTCTTCCAAGGTAGGAGCAACTTGAAGATTTGCAAGAAAGCCTTGCGGAACAACTTGGAGGTTGAGCTTCCTGAATGATTCACAAAGCTCAGGCTGAAACGGCTTGATAAGGAGACTGTTGCAATATGCCTTTCTGCTCAAGGAATCTTCAATGACATTGGCCTTGCCTGGTGTGTATTCGATGCTTGGATCATACTCTTGGATCATCTCAATCCAACGAGTCTGGCGAAGGTTCAGGTTCGGCTGTGTGAAGATGTACTTCAAGCTCTTGTGATCGGTGTAGATGTCCACTTTTCTGCCCAACAGAAGGTGTCTCCACGTGATCAAGGCGTGTACCACTGCTGCTAGCTCAAGATCATGTGTGGGGCAGTTCTTCTCATTTGGCTTCAATTGACGAGAAGTGTATGCCACAATTTTCTTGTCTTGCATGAGAACACCACCAAGTCCTTGAAGAGAAGCATCACAGAATACTTCGTAGGGCTTGGACTCATCCGGAGGAGTAAGAACCGGAGCAGAGATGAGCTTTTCTTTGAGTGTTTTGAATGCCACATCACAATCCGGAGACCAGTTGTACTTGACATTCTTCTGCAGCAAGTTGGAGAGAGGCTTACAATCTTGGAGAAGTTCTCAACGAAGCTTCTGCAATAGCTAGCAAGACCAAGGAAGCTTCTGAGTTGCTTGACGTTCTGCGGGGGTTCCCAGTTGACAATCGCTTCAACTTTCTCGGGGTTGACAGAAATACTCTCAGCGGAGATGATATGGCCAAGATATAAGACCTTATCGAGCCATAATTCACATTCGAAGAACTTCGCATAGAACTTGTGTTCACGGAGTCCGTCGAGAACCAAACGAAGGTGCTTGGCATGGTCTTCTTCATTCTTGGAGAATACCAAGATGTCATCCAGATAGACGAGAAAAAATTCATTGGTGTAGGGGTTGAATATGTAGTGCATCATTCTCGAGAAGGTGGGTGGAGCTTTTGCGAGGCCAGAAGACATGACCGTGTATTCATAGGAGCCGTAGCTTGTTCTGAATGCGGTCTTGTTGATATCTTCTTCACGGATACGGATCTGGTGATAACCCATCCGGAGATCGAGCTTTGAGAACACTTTTGCTCCTTTGAGCTGCTCGAACAATTCATTGATATTGGGGAGCGGATACTTGTTCTTTATTGTCTTCTTGTTCAATGGCCGGTAATCAACGCAAAGGCGCTCCGTGCCATCCTTCTTCTCGACAAAAATAACACCACAACCCCAAGGAGAAGTGATAGGCCTGATTAGACCCATACGCTCTTGCTCATCGAGTTGTCTCTTCAGCTCCTTCAATTCTTCAGGGGAAAGCTTGTACGGACACCGACATGCTGGCTCGGTACCGGGCTCGAGTTCAATGATGAATTCAACTTGACGATGCGGAGGCATGCCTGGAAGCTCTTCAGGGAAAACATCTTCATATTCATTGACCACCGGAATTTGAGAGATGTCATTAATCTCGCCCTTGTCATTGAGAGAGAATAGCCTGATTGTGTTATCTCGAGAGGCAAAGATAATCACGTCTTCGTCAGGATGAGTAAGCTTGACTTCCTTATTTGCACAATCAATGTTTGCATAATGCTTGGAGAGCCAATCCATCCCAAGAATAAAATCAATGTCGGAGTTGCTGAGAATAACCGGAGAAACCAAAAAGCGGTAATCACCCATATAAATAGATATATCCGGAGCAAATATATTATAATGCATTCGTCTCCCCGGAGAAATAACTGATAACTCCCTTGGCAAACTTTTGATGTCAACATTATGCTTGGATGCAAAAGGTTGAGACATGAAAGAGCATGATGCACCTGAATCAAACAACATTTTTGCAGGAATAGAGTTAACTGGAAGGTTACCAAGTATCACATCTGAAGAATTCTCTGCTTGAGCTGCATTCAGCAGATTCACTCTTGCTGCTTTCGGATCGTGCTTGACAATAGCAATGCTGACAGGTGGAGGAGGCGGAAGGCGCCTTTGAGTACACTTGTTTGCATAGTGACCTTTCTGCCCGCACTTGTTGCAATCCACTTCTAAGAGAGGACGATAATAAGGAGCACTTGACTTCGAAGCTTGAAAGTGATTCTTGGACTGATTGCTTGGGTTGGGTGAGTAGGAGAAGCCACGGCTACCAGAATGCTTGTTGTTGTTGGAAGGTCGGGTCGCTGGAGGAGGTGGAAGCCAAAACTTCTACTGCTTTGCGACCACTTGGGAAGAAGAGGAGGAGTGAACAACATCTCTGATCCTCTTTTTGGAAGCTTCCATCTTGAGCTGGGCTGCCTCTTGCTTAAGTGCCATGTTAATGAATTGATCAAATTCATCCGGCTCAAACAAGGTGAGAGCTTGCCGGAGT
>LR738713.1:254542127-254591427 GCA_902687465.1 Secale cereale | reverse complement strand
GGCGCCTTTGAGTACACTTGTTTGCATAGTGACCTTTCTGCCCGCACTTGTTGCAATCCACTTCTAAGAGAGGACGATAATAAGGAGCACTTGACTTCGAAGCTTGAAAGTGATTCTTGGACTGATTGCTTGGGTTGGGTGAGTAGGAGAAGCCACGGCTACCAGAATGCTTGTTGTTGTTGGAAGGTCGGATCGCTGGAGGAGGTGGAAGCCAAAACTTCTACTGCTTTGCGACCACTTGGGAAGAAGAGGAGGAGTGAACAACATCTCTGATCCTCTTTTTGGAAGCTTCCATCTTGAGCTGGGCTGCCTCTTGCTTAAGTGCCATGTTAATGAATTGATCAAATTCATCCGGCTCAAACAAGGTGAGAGCTTGCCGGAGTTCATCCTTCAGACCACCACAGAACTGATAAATCTTGCTCTTGGAATCTGGGATGTCTTGCTTGGCATAGCGGGCAAGGTTCTGGAACTTGACATTGTATTGATAAACAGACATGGTGCCTTGCTTCAGGTTGCGGAATTGCTCACGCATACCTTCGGTGACACTAGTTGGAATGTGGTGAGAGTGGAAATCCTTGCAGAAGTCAGTCCACGAGATTTCACGTCCCTCTCTGGAATCTATGTACTGCTGCCGCCAATCAGCGGCTTGGTCCTTGAGTTGGAAGGCGGCAAACTTGACATAATCCTCAGGTCTCACGTTACTGCACTTGAAATGCTTCTTGATATCTGTTATCCAGTCTTCAGCATCTAGCGGATCCACACAGTAACTGAACGCCTTCGGTTGGTTTGCCAGGAACTGGTTGAGTGTAGCAAAGTGAGGTTGGTTGAACAAATTGCCTACGCCTTGGTTCCCATGACCAACTTGATTTGCTTGATTTGCTTGAATGTTCTGCATCATTTGCATAAGCATCTGGGTGTTCTGGTTCGTCGCTTGCATAATTGCTCTCCAGGCCTCAGACGGAGGAGGAGGGGAAGGAGGACGATCAGGAACTTCTTCACCCTCTGGGTTAGCGTTGGGAACCCTTTTAGGAGCCATCCTGAATGAGATGACAACTATTAGCCATTGATTGAGAAAATATATAAGCTGAATCAACGGCTACAAATTGCAACATAAGTCTTCACAAGAACATTCGAACAAGATGAACGAATGTAATCCACAGTTTAATGGTACAACAATCTTCTCGAGAAGCCACTTGGGAGAACAAAAGGTAAATAAAAACAACAAGGAGTAGATAGAACAAATACAAGATAGAAGCTTCGTTCGACATATTCGTGCTGAAATCTTATGGA
The DNA here is from genome assembly GCA_902687465.1 of Secale cereale. Lineage (NCBI taxonomy): Eukaryota > Viridiplantae > Streptophyta > Magnoliopsida > Poales > Poaceae > Secale > Secale cereale. The sequence goes on along the minus strand of LR738713.1, from coordinate 254,590,137 downwards.
ATGTGTTACAAAAGGGTTTTGCAATCCCCGGATCAACATAGCCAAGGACCCTTTAAGATGCAACTCCCGATCGGAACAACGCCCATAAAACTACTTCACTCAATGTAGAACCCCAAACTCCATATCATGCATTTGTTGGAAGAATGCCTACGAACTACTAGATGAACCCACCTATTAATTTCCGAAAGTTTCCAGTTATGCAATCAGGTGTTGGGGATACAGGGGAAGCATCACGCACTCAACTCTAATCCTACATCCAGCTGTATCCATTCTTCAACACATAACCAGTTATTTCCGGAAACCGTTTACCTCAGACCTTTGAAACGCATCTGCTATACAAGCTATGGAAATACTCCCGAACTACCTCCCCAGTACTGGGTGACGTCGGGGTTATCTTGCCACTAACCGCAATCATCATCCAAATAACATCACAGTCCGACTACGGACGAAGATCCAAATGTAACATACCAAATAAATAAAGCCACAAGGTCCGAATCGCCCCTAGTAGAAGCCACTACTGATCATCGGGATAGTACACGTAGTATCGCCCACGTTCTTCATCGAACTCCCAGTACAGCTCGGTGCCGTCACCTGTGTAGTTCACCATAGTACCTGCATCTGGTGTTGTGTAGAATCTGTGAGCCACGGAGGACTCAGCAATCCCGTTCCCGGGTAGCAAAACTATCTAAGCCTTGGGTGTGGAACAAGGCTGAAGAATAAGGTTGCAGCTGCACTAGCACTAGCTTACGTGTTTAGAGCGAGAAGAGAAGTGCCACGAGCGTCAAAGTGATCACGAAGTGATCCTATCTAAGCACATCAAACATAACCCCACCGTGTTCACTTCCCGAACCCTTTTTCAAAAAATGACCGTCACGGTTACTCACGCTAGTAGTGTTTTCTGAACTTGGTGTCAAGTTTTCTACAACCGGATATTAACAAATTCCCATCTGCCACATAACCGCGGCCATGGCTTTCGAAAGATCAAACCCTATAGGGGTGTCCCAACTTAGCCCATCACAAGCTCACGATCTGCGGAGTCGCAACTCCAAGGTGGGAAGACCCGAGTATTCTCGGAATCCCGTGCTCAAGATATTCCGACTAAGGTAAAACTAATCCAGCAAGACCTCCCGGCATGCCGACACCCTGACAGTAGCCGCGCGTATCTAGTCTCAGGCCACGACTGGATGGGTGATGCTACAGGTTATACCAGATACCTCGGGTTTCCCCAAGGCGGCCCTGCAGGACCCCCAGTTTGGACCAACACTCATGTGGAGCACTGGCCCGGGTTGTTGATTAAGAAGAGGGTTTTTAACTCCCTATGCAAGTTTTAGTTGTTAGGCAAATGTAAAACCAATGTCGGGCCTTGCTGGAAAAGCTTTAGCGCTAAGCGGGTTACCGAGGGGGGCCCATAAACCCCAATCGTGTTAGGGACGCATAATCAAGGAACATAACACCGGTTTATACGGTTCCTAGGGAGGCATGAGTGGAACAAAACACCAAGCAAGAGGCATAGCCTTCCACCCATTGCCAACTATATGGATGATTTAGTTTAACAGATTATATAGTGTGATATCCCAACAATAACTTCAACATGAAGCAAGAATCTTCAAATCTTCACCTACAACTAACAATGTTATAAGAGGGGCTGAGCGAAGCTTACGTAGCCAAACAATGGTTTGCTAGGTTGGGTGGTTAGGGAGATTCATGGCTACAACAGGAGGCTGACAAACAAACATGGGCATCGAGGCAATGAGCTAAAGAGCGAGACATCTAGCAATAGGCAAAGATAGTAATGATATCTGGGTCAGGTCATCTTGCCTGTCGAGTCGTCGATGGGATCATAAGACGGCTCCTCGTACTCAACCTCGGTAGGAACCTCGTTCTCGGACTCGGCTCCCGGCTCTACTCAACACAAGAACACAACATGGCACAATATCAAACAAGGTGCAATGCACAACCAACATGATGCAAGTATGATGCATTTCATGGCAAGGGATGAAGCACACAAGAACAACACAAAACAACAAGTTTAAATGAGTCTGGAATCAACATATAGCAACTCTGGTAAGTCCTCATATGCATATTATGAAATTGGCCCAGATCTGAACAAACCTTAAGTTAAAGTTGTTAAACAGCAAGTTAACAAGCACCATGATGATCTACATGAAATTCTAGTCAAGTTTCATATAAAGTTTGTTTAATTCGGAGCTACGGTCTAGAAGATATGAGCAAAACAAGACAAACATGGCAACGGTGCAAGATGCAACCAAACATCAAGAAAACACACTCCAAACATGTAAACAACATGATATTATTATTCTACATGCAAAATCACACAAGTTTCATATAGGGCACGCTCAAAACGGAGCAACGGTTCAACACATACATGCGAAACAAGATACAATGCAAAGCTGAAGTTAACAACCACATAGCAACTTTGGAGCAAGAGATATATACTCGACAGCACCCAAACGTGATGACAAGAAGCATGGACATGAAGTAGACATATCCTATAGCAAACAACTCCATTGGAGCAACTCCATAGGAGGCATGGATCAATAGCAACAAGCTACACCAAATTGATCATGATGATAAAAACCTGACAGTTATAATTTATAGCAACTTGAGAGCAAGAAGTAAATAAGCTACAGCAAGCCATATGTGCAAGTGAGGGCATGAATGTATAGACAAAAACATGGACAACAAGGAATGGTCATTGGCTACTCCAAAACTAGCATGGATTTGAGTGGGGCATCAAGCAAACATAGCAACAAAATAACAAGTAGCAGCAGTTTATAACAAGTAGCACTCTTGTCACGAAGATTAGGACATCTAGATGATCTCAAACAAGCATGCCACAATGGAATAAAATGTAGAGAACATCACCACGATCATTTTGATATATCATATGCACAATTTGGACAAGCACACTAAAAGTTATAGCCATGCAAAGATGCAAACAAAATATGCAAAAACTGGGACTTAGTGGTTTTTTGTACCTCCAAAAGTCAAATGTGGACGGGGATGTCCCGGGACGGAGCGGATCGGGACTCGAAGGGACGCTTGGATGGGCGGATGGGTGGGTTTGGTCCCAGTGACCAGATCCGTGACGGCGGCGGCGGCGGCTCGCCGGAGCACCGCCGGAGACGGCGGCCGGCGGGGCCGAGGTGGCCGGAGGCGGCTCGGCCGGCGGGGACAACCGGGGCGGCGGCGCCCGGCAGCGGTGGCGGAGGTCGGCGAGAAGGCGCGGGGAGGCGGCGTCGGAGGAGCGCCGGCGGCTGGAGGGCGGCCGGCGGGGCGGCGGCGACCCACGCGGCGACGACGACGAGGCGCGCGGCCGGTGAGGCGCGCGGCGGAGAAGGGACGAAGGCGCGGGGCGGCGGAGCGGCGCGCGAGCCGGGCGTGGGCCGGCAGGAGAAGGGACGAAGGCGCGGGGCGGCGGAGCGGCGCGCGAGCCGGGCGTGGGCCGGCGGCTGGCGCGGTGGGAGAGGCCGGCCGGGACGCCACGTGGCGGCCTCTGGTTCGTCCGGGCGCGGCGGCGGACACGTCCGGCGCACGGTGGATCTGCGGGGCACTGGAAAAAAGGAAAAAAAGGGATGGACTAGGGTTTCGCCCGAAAATGGAGGGGATGGGGCCTTTTATAGGCATTGGGAGCTAGGAGACTCCAAATGGGGAGCGGTTTTCGCCCACACGATCACGATCCGACGACCGAGATGATGGGAAGGGTTGTGCTGGGTTAGTGGGCTATTGTGGAGGGGGTCTTGGGCCAAAAGGAAGGGGTACTTTTAGCCCACTAGGTTAACCGTTGGAGTACCAAACGAACTCCAAACGCGACAAAACTTGACAGGCGGCCTACACGTACCAAAACAACAACGCACGACAAGTCTCACGTTATTCCGGGAACGTTACACGGCCACACATGAAAGAAGGACTCGGGGGTGCCGTGGACACGTGTTTGAGCGTCGGAACTCGAAACGGACAACGGGAAGAGGCGAGTGGAACCAGGTGCAAGTGACAACACGAATGCAATGCAACACACATGATAACATGACATGGATGAATGCATACATGCACGCGACAAAACGAGAAACCCGAAATGAAGAAGAGCCCAGAATGGAATTGATGAAGTCAAAGTTTCGTATATTGCCATAATTGGAAAGTGTTACATCTGGGGCATTACATTAGTTCACATCAACAAATCAACAAGTTAAGCATAAAATGGCTACAATAAAGAATACGGGGTCTTGATCAACACCCAGGAGTCACAAGTCACTTGCCTCGACAGTCTCGAAGCCATATATGACCCACTTGCCCTCATTGCGAGCAAAACAAACGCCATTGCGAGTGACAACCGGGTGACAACGCTATTGCCACCATGGACGACCGCGAGATGCGATCTAGCCTGGATGTGGCCCCATGCATGACGGTGCCTGCTGGCTGCCTCCTCGAGGTTCAGCCGCGCCCCCGCACGTCCCGTTGACCTCGTGTGACATGTATTTTAGAAGGGATAGAGAGAGGATTGGCGGAATATAATGGATGTATTATTGAGCCTTGAGGGCGAGTATATATTGAGTACAAGGTTTGGAGGGCAAGATGCCTCGCCTAGAGATAAGGTAGGAGACGGATTACAAATCTTAAACTATCAAATACATGTATCCCAAATATATCTCTGACATCCCCCGAGTCATGGCGGTAGCGTTACGAACAAGAGAAACATTGTGGACGGTCAGACTTGAGAGAATAGCAGCCGACAAGCTAACATTCCCCCTCGCAGTCGTAGTGGGAGTGTCGTAGAATGTGTCACGTCGCGGACACGTTGATTGTAGTGGAATCCGACGAGTTGCTCAAGCGACGTGATAGCCCTTTGTGCTGATGTCGAGGTAGCCAAGAGCATAGAGTAGTGTACCGGTGGTCGAGGCAGCCATGCGAAGAACGCCGTGGTCAATGTCGAGTCGGGGTAGCCAGTGTCGAGGAAGTCGCTATGGAGCCGCGGGCGCAAGGAGGCGCCGAGTTAGTTATGGGCACAATGGTGTCGAAGTAGTGGTGCGTCCGTGAGAAGACGTTATTGGCGAGGCGTCGCGCCGGGTTTGCCAAACCCGGGGAGACATCGTAGACGAAGGCACGCGTCGGCGTTGCCAGCACCGGGCATGCGCAGACGGGGGAAAACGAAGTTGACGAAACGATGCTCCAGGCTTGCCAGGACCCGAGACACGTCGTGGAGGAAGGCACACATCAGTGTTGCCAGCATCGAGCATGCGTAGATGGAGACCTGCACAAGATGTACGCCACGTTGGAGAAGTCGGTGGGGTGAGCAAAAAGGACTAGACGAAGGTTGCGACGCCATTCGGCGCAGGACCGATGTCGCCAATGGTGGTCAGAGTAGACGAAGTGGTTGGGGAAGATGACAGCGACACTGACGATGGGATAGTGCCGGATGAAGACGAAGGGGGTGGAAGAGCGGCGGCGGCTACGGGGGTAGCAGCGACGATGGCCGAAGAAGAGCGGCTGCGGAGGCTACGTTAGGAGCGCGGCAGTGGTGCTCGAAGTGCGAAGAACCTGACAACGTGATGAAGACTAGCACGAACGGTGGCGTTCTTGTGCCAAGGGAGGTGGCATGACGCATACCACAAGAACTCGACACATAGGGACGACAGAGTGGACCGTGGGCCGTGGCACTATGCTACTTATTGAGCTTGCGTTGTATTCCCTCGAAGAGGAAAGGGAGATGCAGGACAGTAGCGTAAGTATTTCCCTCAGTTTTTGAGAACCAAGGTATCAATCCAGTAGGAGACCACGCGCGAGTCCCTTGCACCTGCACAAACAAATAAGAACTTCGCAGCCAACGCGATAAGGGGTTGTCAATCCCTTTACGGTCACTTACGAAAGTGAGATCTGCTAGAGATGATAGTTTATATTTTTGGTATTTTTAGTTTATAAGAACAACAAATAAAAGCGGTAAAAGTAAAGTAGATGTAGATTGATATGTTGAGAATAGACCCGGGGGCCATAGTTTTCTCTAGTGGATTCTCTCATAATAGCGATATTCTACGGCGGGTAAACAAATTACTGTCGAGCAATTGATAGAAAAGCGAATAATTATGAGACTATCTAGGCATGATCATTGTATATAGGCATCATGTCCGAGACAAGTAGACCGAGTCCTGCCTTCATCTACTACTATTACTCCACACATCGACCGCTATCCAGCATGCATCTAGTGTATTGAGTTCATAAGAACAGACTAACGCCTTAAGCAAGATGACATGATGTAGAGGGATAAACTCAAGCAATATGATATAAACCCCATCTTTTTATCCTCGATGGCAACAATACAATACGTGCCTTGCTGCCCCTACTGTCACTGGGAAAGGACACCTCAAGATTGAACCCAAAGCCAAGCACTCTCCCATTGCAAAAACTATAGATCTAGTAGGCCAAACCAAACCAATAATCCGAAGAGACTTGCAAGGATATTATGAGCACACATAAAAAGTTCAGAGAAGAACCAAATATCTTTCATAGATAACCTTGATCATAAACTCACAATTCATCGGATCTCGACAAACACACCGCAAAAATAGATTTCATCGAATAGATCTCCTCGAAGACTGAGGAGAACTTTGTATTGTGATCCAAAGAGAGAGAAGAAGCCATCTAGATACTAGCTATGGACCCGAAGGTCTGTGGTAAACTACTCACAACTCATGGTGAGGGCGATGATGATGATGATGAAGAACTCCGTGATGGATCCCCCTCCGGTGGAGCTCCGGAACAGGCTCCAAGATGGGATCTTCACGGGAACAGAAGGTACGGCGGTGGAATTATGGTTTTCTCTCTGTTCACGGAGTTTCTGGGGTACGTAGACTTATATAGGAAGAAGGAGGGAACCGGGGGACGCTTGAGGGGGCCACGAGGCAGGGGGCGCGCCCTGGAAGGGGTCGCGCCCCCACCCTTGTGGGCCAGCCCTCGATCCCCCGACGTGGTTCTCAAGCTCCACGTGCGTGATTTTCTCCAAAAAATATCTCTCGCGAAGGTTTCATTCCGTTTGGACTCCATTTGATATTCTTTTTCTGCAAAACCCTGAAACAGGCAAAAAACAACAATCTGGACTGGGCCTTTTGGTCGGTAGGTTAGTCCCAAAAATGATATAAAAGTGAATGATAAAGCCCATGAAACATCCAAGACTTCATAAATAATAGCATGGAACAATCAAAAATTATAGATACGTTGGAGATGTATCAAGCATCCCCAAGCTTAATTCCTGCTCGTCCTCGAGTAGGTAAATGATAAAGAAAGAATTTTTGATGTGGAATGCTAACCAATATAGTTTTTCAATGTAATTCTCTTAATTGTGGCATGAATGTTCAGATCTGAAGGATTCAAGATAAAAGTCTATATTGACATAAGAAACAATAATACTTCAAGCATACTAACAAAGCAATCATGTCTTCTCAAAATACTATGGCTAAAGAAAGTTATCCGTACAAAATCATATAGTTTTGGCTATGCTCCCTCGTTATCACACAAAATATTCATATCATGCGCAACCCCGATTTCAGCCAAGCACTTGTTTTCATACTCTATCTTTTCAAACCTTTCAACTTTCACGCAATACATGAGCGTGAGCCATGGATATAGCACTATGGGTGGAATAGAGGTGGTTGTGGAGAAGACAAAAAGGAGGGAGATAGTCTCACATCGACTAGGCGTATCAATGGCTATGGAGATGCCCATCAATAGATATCAATGTGAGTGAGTAGGGATTGCCATGCAACGGATGCACTAGAGCTAAATATGAATGAAAGCTCAATAGAAGAAACTAGTGGGTGTGCATGCAACTTGCTTGCTCACGAAGACCTAGGGCATTTGAGGAAGCCTATCGTTGGAATATACAAGCCAAGTTCTATAACGAAAATTCCCACTAGTATATGAAAGTGACTAAGCATGAGACTCTCTACAATGAAGAACATGGTGCTACTTTGATAGAGGCAAAGGTGTCCCGTCTTTCGATGAGATGGTGGCTATCGTTTTGGAGGAAGTAGACATTGACGATCCGACTACGAACGTGCAAGGACGTCGCGCCTTAGCAATCGCTAAACCAACTCCGAGAGGTTATTGACCACGCCGGAGCACGATCAACCTGACCACAAAGGTCTGTTTCCTGCAGGCAAACGAAGAACTAGCAAGAAATTGAGATTGCAATCTGGATATTGTGAATTCAAGAGGAAAGCTTTATTGATCAAGTGGGGTTCTGTGACGTCTTGGTCTAGTCGTTGAACACAAACGAAGTACGCGAAGTTGCAGCTATGGTGAACTTTAAGCTAAACAAAACCCAAAGTCTAAACGACGCCCTAAGGGCAGTATATATGGGGGAAAGAGGGGGAATTTCGTGGCCCTTGGTGGAGGGGTCCGAAACCAACCCTAACTCTTGTTTCCCCACACATAGGGACTCTAAAAACAGCCTATACTCAAGTATTTCGAAATTACATGGGCCTGGCCCAATAATAAGGTGACGCGGCACCTATAATAGCCTCTGGACGAAATGTATGAAGTGGCATCTTGTATATTTTGTCCAAGGCTTCACGCACTCATTATGGTGGCTTCAAAGTCCTGAAATCATCACTTGTAACTCCATTCTTGTTCCCCTTGCGCATGCCATCATCTCCATGCTTGATCTTGCTCCAATGTTCATCCTTCTTGTCCAAGCTAGGCCCTTCATTTGTAAGCAAGACAAATGTATCCAATTTAGGTAGCATCATATTCTCATGAACATTAGATTCATTACCAAGAAACGAAAGTACGTGGTAATTTAATTGGCGTGCGTGAGCTCTAGTAATTGGTCATCTATATGTGTCAGTTGGAGTTGTGGGTGTAACCTTGTTAGTGATGTCCTCCTCATCCTCCCCTTCTTGAATTGAAGTCGTCCTCGACGGAAACTCATCTTCCTCACCCAAGTAAGGCTTCAAATCTGCAATGTTAGATGTGGGACTAACCCCAGAATCTGCAGGCAACTCAAGTTTATATGCATTATCATTTATTTTCTCTAACACCTTGAAAGGACCATCAGCACGTGGCATTAGCTTTGACTTGCGCAGATTAGGAAACCTATCCTTACACAAATGTAACCAAACAAGATCTCCAGGTGCAAAGACAACATGTTTTCTACCCTTATCTCCAACAAGTTTATATTTAGCATTCATGCGCTCAATATTTTCCTTAGTTAACTCATGCATTTTTAAGATCAATTCACCATGTTGTTTAGCATCAAAATTAACCTTCTCCGAAGATGGAAGAGGCAACAAATCAATAGGTGCACGAGGTAGGAAACCATAGACAATTTCAAAAGGGCACATCTTAGTACTAGAATGCAATGAACGATTATAAGAAAATTCAATATGAGGCAAGCATTCTTCCCACATTTTCTTATTATTCTTCAAAACAGCCCTAAGCATAGTAGACAAAGTTTTGTTGACTACTTCAGTTTGACCATCAGTTTGGGGGTGACAAGTAGTACTAAAAAGCAGTTTAGTCCCCAACTTAGCCCATAAACATCTCCTAAAGTGGCTAAGAAATTTAGTATCACGATCTGAAACAATAGTATTTGGCACACCATGCAAGCGAATAATTTCACGATAGAACAAGTCAGCAACATTAGCAGCAGCATCGCTTTTATGACATGGTATAAAGTGTGCCATCTTCGAGAACCTATCCACGACAACAAATATGCTATCCCTCCCCTTCTTTGTTCAAGGTAAACCCAAAACAAAGTCCATAGATATATCTTCCCAAGGAACACTAGGAACAGGCAAAGGCATATATAAACCATGAGGATTGAGTCGTGACTTAGCTTTTTGACATGTAGTGCAGCGACCATCAAAACGCTCAACATCCCGTCACATCTTTGGCCAAAAGAAATGTGTAACAAGTACGTCCTCCGTCTTCTTCACGCCAAAGTGTCCCATTTATCCTCCTCCATGCGCTTCCTGCAACAACAAAAGACGAACAGAGCTAGCTGGAATGCATAGCTTGTTAGCACGAAACACAAATCCATCATTAACGACGAACTTGTTCCATGTTCTCCCTTCTTTACAATTCTGCAATACATCTTTAAATTCAGCATCATGCACATATTGATCTTTGATGGTCTCCAAACCAAATATTTTAAAGTCAAGTTGTGAAAGCATAGTATAACGACAAGACAATGCATCAGCAATAACATTTTCTTTTCCCTTCTTCTGTTTAATAACATAAGGGAAAGTCTCTATGAATTCAACCCATTTAGCATGTCTACGGTTCAGTTTTGCTTGACTTTTAATGTGCTTAAAAGATTCATGATTAGAATGTATAACAAATTCTTTGGGCCATAAATAATGTTGCCATGTCTCCAAAGTCCGAACAAGAGCATATAATTCCTTATCATAAGTAGAAAAATTCAGACTAGGCCTACTCAATTTTTCAGAAAAATATGCAACAGGTTTACCATCTTGTAATAACACACCTCCTAACCCAATTCCACTAGCATCACATTCAAGCTCAAAAGTCTTATTAAAATCAGGAAGTTGGAGCAAAGGAGCATGTGTCAACTTATCTTTCAATACCATGAATGCTTCTTCCTGTGGAGTACCCCAAACAAAAGACACATCCTTCTTTGTAAGCTCATTGAGAGGTGCAGCAATGGTGCTGAAATCTCTCACAAAACGCCGATAGAATCCAGCGAGGCCAAGGAAACTCCTCACGTGTGTGACCGTTTTGGGCTGCGGCCAACTCTCAATAGCTTCAATCTTGGCTTTATCAACCTCAATTCCCTGTGGAGTAACAACATAGCCAAGAAAAGATACTCGGTCGGTGCAAAAGGTGCACTTTCCAAGGTTACCAAACAAACGTGCATCACGTAGAGCAATAAAAACAACACGTAAATGTTCCAAATGTTCCTCCAAAGATCTGCTAAAAATCAATATATCATCAAAGTAAACTACCACAAATCGTCCAATGAAAGCACGTAAAACTTCATTCATTAATCTCATGAAAGTACTAGGTGCATTAGTTAACCCAAAAGGCATGACTAACCACTCATATAATCCAAACTTAGTTTTAAATGTTGTTTTCCATTCATCTCCCAATTTCATACGAATTTGATGGTATCCACTACGCAAATCAACTTTGGAGAATATTGTAGAGCCACTCATTTCATCAAGCATATCATCTAGCCTAGGAATAGGATCACGATAACGAATAGTAATATTATTAATGCTCCTACAATCAACACACATACGCGATGTACCATCCTTTTTTGGCACTAGAATAATAGGAACAACACAAGGACTAAGGGATTCGCGTATATAACTTTTGTCGAGTAGCTCTTGTACTTGGCGCATAATCTCCTTCGTCTCTTCTGGATTGGTACGGTATGGTGCGTGGTTGGGTAGCGATGCACCGGGAATTAAGTCAATCTGATGCTCAATCCCTCGAATAGGTGGTAATCCCGATGGCACGTCTTGTGGAAAGACGTCGGTGAACTGCTGCAAAATGTTAGTGACAGCAGGAGGCAAAGAGGAAGGCATGTCCTTGAATGAAAATAATGCCTCTTTGCATACAAAAGCATAGCAAACAGATTTGCTTAAATCTAGATCATCAATATCAGATTTGGTGGCAAATAAACATCCACTCTTTAATTTAATTTCAGATGCAACATGAGATGATGGTGTGTTATTAGGCTTCATTTGTTGCTCAAATTCTTTTGCCACAGTCTGATTTTCACTCTTATTTTGCTCCTGTTTTGCTTTATTAGCTCTATTAATATCATCTTTCAAAATGGAATCATGAGTCATAGGAAGCAAAGTAATATTTTTATCCTTATGAACAAGAGTGTACTGATTGTTTCTACCATGGTGTACAGATTTTTTATCAAATTGCCATGGTCAACCAAGTAATAAGGAACATGCTTGCATAGGTACCACATCACAATCAACATAATCAGCATATGTAGAGATACTAAAATGCACACGAACAGTACGTGTTACCTTAACCTTGCCGCTGTTGTTGAACCATTGGATGTAGTAAGGATGTGGATGTGGTCTTGTGGTGAGAGAAAGCTTCTCGACCATCTCCATGCTAGCCAAGTTGTTGCAACTCCCTCCATCTATGATCACGCGAACAGAACGTTCCTTCACAACTCCCTTTGTATGGAACAAATTATGCCTCTGATTTTGCTCAGCTTGTCTAACATGCACACTCAAAACACGTTGAGCAACTAAACATTCATACCTGACAGCATCTTTAGGAGCCATGTATTGCGTCTCATGATCAGAATCGTCTCCATCGTGTTCTTCACGTGTAATAAGAGCCAAAGTCTCCTCATCATAGTCACTAGCGGACTCATATCCACCATCCTCGGTAGCAATCATCACACGCTGAGATTTGCATTCTCTCGCAAAATGTCCTCTTCCCTTACAACGACGACAAATAATATCATTGGTGTGCCCTGTTGATGCCATGGAAGAAGAACTCTGTGCAGGCCCAATAGGTGTGCTCTTGGCAGATAATGGTGGTTGTGCCTGCTTCCTTGTATCACGGCTGGAGGTAACAGCTGATGGAGGTGTCGGTGCAGTAGAATGTGTGGAAGTAGAGGATGCACGCGGTGTCCATGATGAAGGTCGACCTGCAGAAAAGTTAGTCCGTGCCAATGCCTATCGATCCTGCACTTCACATTCAGCTTTACAAGCAAGATGGAATAAACGAGTGATATTATTATAATCATTATACTCTAGAATGGTCTGAATCTCTCTATTTAATCCACCCATAAAACGTGCAAGCATAGCTTCATTCTCCTCAACAATACCACATATAATCAGGCCAGTTTGTAATTGCTGATAATATTCTTCTACAGAATTTTTTCCTTGTCTTAAGCGCTGCAATTTTTGAAGTAATTCACGTTGATAATATGGTGGAACCCAACGAGTACGCATAGCAGTTTTCAAAGCAGCCCAAGTAGCTGGAATAGGATATAATCTACAATGTTCAGACCACCAAACACATGCAAAACTAGTGAAAGCACAAACAGCAGCAGGAACACGTCTCTCCTCGGGATAGTGCAAACATGTAAAACGTTATTCAGTTTCTAACTCCCAAGTAAGATATATATCAGGAACATATCTACCCTCAAATGGTGGAAGATTCAATTTTAGTTTAGGAAGATGGTCATGTACCTCAGGTGGTGGTGCAACCCTACCGTTGCGATGATATGCATGAGGACGACCTGGTGGTGGTGGTGATGGTGGTTGCACATAGTTCTGATTTTGGTCAACCTCATCCTCGTAATGGTCCTCCACCTCTGCAGTAGCAGTAGGAGCTACAGAAACATCAACAGCGGCACCAGAAGCTTGACCAGGCTCAAGGGGAACGCACTATGCTCGTCCCACTTGATTTGGAAGGCGATGTTGTTGTTGTTGTAGTTGTTGTTGTTGTTGTTGTTGTTGTTGTTGTTGTTGTTGTTGTTGTTGTTGTTGTTGTTGTATGGTGGCAAAAAATCAGGGCAGCGACGACGAAAAAGTGCGGTAAAAAAACTGTATGGTGGCACGTGTCTCAAATGACTCAGAAAAGCCCAAATATAGGATGGGGAAAAATATTTTCACCTGCCGAAATTTTGGCCTAAAAACTGCCCGGGGTTCTCCGGACTTTTTTTGTCCGAGACCTACTCAGGCAAGGAAACACGAAACCGAAACTAGATAGATCTCGAAAGCCAATCTAGAACGAAAAGAACTTGGATGGTGGTGGATATGTGGTGGTAGAATATGGCAGCGATGGTGGTATATGGCAGCGGTGGTGGTATATGGATACGGATTGGTGGTGGTATATGGATACAGATCGGTGGTGGTATATGGCAGTAGCGATGAAGATGTTGCGGCGGCGGCGTGACAACTTATGACCAGAACTCGAAACTCTAAAAGCCTAGATGCTAAGACCAGCAACTTGATACGACGATGCAACGGCAAATTCAACTAAGCAAACACGGAAAAGATTATGCAATGGCTCATACTGGTTCGGATATGATGAACTAACCCTAAATTTTTTTTGGCTTTTTCGTGGACTGTAGGTATGAAGAACAGACTCAATCTAATCTACGAAAAACTGTAAACTCTCACCGAGCAACCTGGAAATCTGATACAACTTGATAGAGGCAAAGGTGTCCCGTCTTTCGATGAAATGGTGGCTATCGTTTTGGAGGAAGTTGACTTTGACGATCCGACTACGAACGTGCGAGGACGTCGCGCCTTAGCAATCGCTAAACCAACTCCGAGAGGTTATTGACCACCCCGGAGCACGATCAACCTGACCACAAAGGTCTGTTTCCTGCAGGCAAATGAAGAACAAGCAAGAAACTGAGATTGCAATCTGGATATTGCGAATTCAAGAGGAAGCTTTATTGATCAAGTGGGGTTCTGTGACGTCTTGGTCTGGTCGTTGAACACAAACGAAGTACGCGAAGTTGCAGCTATGGCGAACTTTAATCTAAACAAAACCCAAAGTCTAAACGACACCCTAAGGGCTGTATATATGGGGGAAAGAGGGGGGAATTTCGTGGCCCTTGGTGGAGGGGTCCGAAACCAACCCTAACTCTTGTTTCCCCACACATACGGACTCTAAAAACAGCCTATACTCAAGTATTTTGAAATTACATGGGCCTGGCCCAATAATAAGGTGACGCATCACCTATAATAGCCTCTGGACGAAATTTATGAAGTGGCATCTTGTATATTTCGTCCAAGGCTTCACGCACTCATTATGGTGGCTTCAAAGTCCTGAGATCATCACTTGTAACTCCATTCTTGTTCCCCTTGCGCATGCCATCATCTCCATGCTTGATCTTGCTCCAATGTTCATCCTTCTTGTCCAAGCTAGGCCCTTCATTTGTAAGCAAGACAAATGTATCTAATTTAGGCAGCATCATATTCTCATGAACACTAAATTCATTACCAAGAAACGAAAGTACCTGGTAATTTAATTGGCGTGCGCGAGCTCTAGTAATTGGTCATGTATATGTGTCAGTTGGAGCTGTGGGTGTAACCTTGTTAGTGATGTCCTCATCATACTTTGAAGCACAAGTGTGGAAAAGAAGATAGTAGCAATTGTCCCTTTTTCTTTTTTTTCTTTTTTTTTTCTTTTTTTTTCTTTTTTTTGGGTCTTTCTTTTTTATTTGGCCTTGCTTTTTGCGGAGGGGCTTTATAGGTTTAGCCTTTCCTCCCATGGACAATGCTCTAATAATGATGATCATCACACTTTCATTACAACTTGATATTACAACTCGATACTACAACAACAAAGTATGACTCTATATGAATGCCTCCGGTGGTGTACCGGTATGTGCAATGAAAAAAGAGTGACATGTATAAAAATTATGCATGGTGGCTTTGCCACAAATAAGATGTCAACTAGATGATCATGCAATGGTGATGGGCCTCGAACCCCTCATTGGTTACCCCAAGTGGAAGGTGTAAGATGCAGTAAGTAGAAGTGTTTTCCCCTAGCAAAGATGCCAAGGATCGAATCCCCGGAGACTCCTAGGTTCAACAGGTAGGTGTCAACTGCTAACGGCGCAATTAGCAATCAACGTGGACCTGCACACAGATACAAATAACATTGCTCCCAACGAGTACAGAGAGGTTGTCAATCTCTCCGGCCTTGTAGTTCACAAAGGGTTAAAAGCAATATGATAGTAGTGATAGATATTGTTTTGCAATAGTAAATAAAATAGCGAAAAGTAAATAGTGGATGTGATCAATGATGGTAATATGGACCGGAGTCTCATGATGTTCACTAGTGATGTCTCTCTCCCAAAAGACGATAAAACAACTATGTGAGGTAAACAAATTACAGCTGGGCAATTGACAGGACCACGAACGCAAACCAATGCTGACTACATTGCAAGAAAGGTTGAGGTTCAAAGCATGGGCGGTACGCCAAAGTAAGTAGACCGAAATCCATCAATATCTACTATTAATCATCCACCTTGAGATATCTATCCAGAACATCTCGCTGGTATTAAGTTGTGAGTCCCACCCATAGTGTAAACTCAATGCAACAGACAACTGCATTAAAAGAACTTTGCATAAAGTAAACAATCCTTGCACCCGCGGGCACAAGCACCGTTGTTTTCCCCCTTGTGGCAACAGCACATCCCCTAGACTCATGTTTCTGTCACTCAAGCTAGTCATCGAGGGGCATGAACCCACAATCGAGCATAACGTTCCCTCTTGGAGTCACTACCTATTACTCGGCCAAAGCAATAAATAACAACGGGGAACATGCAAGAATTACTTATGAACTAAAATATAAAAGAGGTGAATCAAATATATTACTCAAGATCAATCTGAACATAATCTCATAATCCATCGGATCCCAGCAAACTCAACATAGCAACAGCATAAGGATTACATAGGTGCCTCGATCATGTAGGGCAGCTCACGAGGACTAATTAGTGAAGCACAAGAACGGGAGGAGAACATCACATAGCTACTGGTCATGGACTCATGGTCCAAGGGAGACTACTCACGAGTCATCCGGGAGGCGTCCATGGTGGTGGAGAAGCTCCCGGTGGTGATCCTCCCCTCCGGCAGGGTGCCGGGAAGAGTTCTCCTGGTGCTCCCGATCTTGGAAGCGGCGGCGGCGGCGGAACAGAGATGGGATCGCGAAAAGAAGTCCTGTTCTGAGGGTTACGGGGAACCCTTTAAATATATGCCAAAGTAGGGCACCGGGGGAGCCTCGGGGGGCCCAGGCGCCCCCCCGGCGCGGCCCAGGGGGGGGGGGCGCGCCCACAGGGCGCCTGGAGCCCCTGTGGCCCCCCCAGACTGCCCTTCGGATGCAGTGTTGTTTCCGGTTCGCTGATTTTTTATATAATTTTTCTGGGCAGTTCTAGAAACGTGAAAACCTGAAATACAAAAACAGCCGAAAACAGAAACTGGCACTGGGGTGCACTGGATTAGTAAGTTAGTCCAAATATGATCAAAAGTGTATGGAAGTGTATGAATATCATAGCAATATCATCCAAAAGTGGCATGGAGCAAGCAGAAATTATAGATACGTTTTGGACGTATCAACATCCCCAAGCTTAATTCCTGCTCGTCCTCGAGTAGGTAAATGATAACAAGAATAATTTCTATGGTGACATGCTATTAACCATATAGGACTTTCTCATAGTCATATGACAAAAGCTTACTGAGACAATGATTCTAAAGTAATTAAGTTGCCTCAAGAGAAAATCACAAATGACTGAAAGTTTTACAACATGAAACTGAAACATCAAAAAGATTTGCAATGAACATGATGTGCAAATATGATCAAGTGATATCTAGCTTGCCCCCTTTAGTGATGCAAAACATAAATGCAGGGGCACCTTCAAGGTTTAAGTGATGAGTAGATACAATCATTTCAGAATAAACGATATCACAATCATGCAAAAGACAATGCTACTTTGGGACAATGCACATTACACTCAGAATGACAATCATGCTCTCAGTAGTTGGTGCTTGAAGTGCTAGAGCTTTTTATTTTGAAACATGGAAGCAATTGTGTCAACGGTAGTAGTACTTCATATGTGTCATGCATAAAACATCCTATAAGTTGCAAGCCTCATGCATCGAATACTAATAGTGCTCGCTCCTTGTCCTAATTAGCTCGGATCCCCATGAGTTATCATTGCATTGCATATGTTTTAACCAAGTGTCACAAAGGGGTACCTCTATGCCACCTGTATAAAGGTCCAAGGAGATAGATCACATTTGATATCTTATTTTTGATAGATCTCAACTTGAGGACATCCATACCGGGACAACATAGAAAATAGATGATGGACTCCTCTTTAATGCATAAGCATATTCTCATGAGAGATTGAGGATTAAGGTCCAAGCTAAAACTTCCACCATGATGCATGGCTTTGGTTGGCGGCCCAATGTTCTTCTCTAACAATATGCATATTAATTCAACCCACGGTAAATCACCCTTACTTCAGACAAGACGAACATGCATAGCAACTCACATGATATTCAACAAAAGTGTGACAGTTGATGGCGTCCCCAGAAACATGGTTACCGCTCAGCAAGCAACTCATAAGAAATGAGATACATAGGCAACATATTCTTTACCACAATAGTTTTTAGGCTACTTTCCCATGAGCTATGTATTGCATGGTTAGGTTGCTTAGTACAGGTGAGGTTAGCAAAAGACTGGGAGCGACCAACTAAGAGAGCAATGACGGTCATAATCATGCAGAGCGACAAAGCAATATTGAATCAGGCATGGTAGTTATATCGCTACTCAGAAACAAAAGATCATAAAGGCTTGATAGACTTTCTTTACAGTCTTGAATATGTGTGAGCATACGCCAAGTCAATCAAAATAAATTCTCGAAGGAAGATATTACTAAACCATACCACATCATAGGCAAACAAACCAAGTTGGTACTCCAATAACACATTGGGAACCCCCCCAGCTATTTGAGATTAACCAAAAGAAAACCTGAACTACTAAGCACCATCATGAAAGTAGCATCTTTATCATAGACACATTAACCCATGCAACGGAAGCAAACTCTCTTAATAAGGTGAGCATGGTAATTAAAGAGAGTTCAAGCAACCAACTAAATAAAAGCTCTTGAAAAGATAAGCATGAATAATAAGAGCAAAGCACGATAGTAGCTATTAAAAGACAAAGAACACACACAGCGTAGATAGACATGAAAATTCTATGTAATGTTCTAGGTAGAGGTGGAGCGTGTTTCTCTACCACATAAAGGAATGCTGGGTTCCGAATCGTTATGAAAAACAAAAAAGAAAACTAAAAGCAAGACGCTCCAAGCATAGCACATAACACATGAAGTGATAAAAATATAGCGGAACGAAAGACGAACTGATAATGTTGATGGAGAAGGGGATGCACGGGGGGCATCCCCAAGCTTAGATGCTTGAGTCTCCTTGAATATTTCTTGGGGGTGCACGGGGGCATCCCCAAGCTTGAGCGCTTGACACTCCTGAATCTTTTTATCATCTTCCCTCGCACACTTGAAAACTCCCTTCATACACAACTCATCATAATCTGATTAGCGAGGTTAGTACCCTTAATAAAATAATTATACCTTGCTGGAAATAAGGATATTCTTGTAGTTCTACTGTTTCTCAAGATTGCCAAAAGGTTTTTGCAAAGAAAAAGCAAGTTCTCAATTTGCAAAGTGAAGGTAAGGCAAAACAGGACAGAATCTGTGAAAAACAGAACAACATGCAGTAATTGACCTGTTCGGGATACTTCTGCAACTCAAATCAAAAAACTCAGAACTGACGCACGAAAAACAATTACATAGAGAACGCTGTCGAAAATATTCAGACCAAAAAGATGATCTGGTGATTTTATACGAATTTTTCTATCCAAGGACAGAATCTGTTTCCTGGACAGCACCTCACAACTTTTGAACTTTCTAGCAATCAGAGGCTATACTTGGCACAAATATGAAAAGAAAAGATACAATGATGATGCTACAGAAGTAAACAACATCAAGACACAACAAAAGCAAAAATTTATTCATGTGGGCTGCCTCCCAAAAGCGCTTTCTTTTATGCCTTTAAGCTAGGCATAATGCATAGATCAAGTTTTATCAAGAGTAAAAGAATAGCTAGCCCGTACAACGGACTCAAAAGGTAACTTGACCTTCTTACGAGGGAAGTGTTCCATCCCTTTCTTGAGAGGAAACTGAAATTTTATATTACCCTCTTTCATGTCAATGACAGCACCAACGGTGCGCAAAAAGGGACGTCCCAAAATAATTGGACATGAAGGATCACATTCAATATCCATAATAGTGAAATAAACGGGCACATAATTATCATTGACAACAATAAGAACATCGTCAATCCTCCCCAAAGGTTTCTTTATGGAAGAATCAACGAGACGAACACCAAAAGAACAAGAATCATAAGGTTTCAATTTAAGCATATCATATATCCTTTTGGGCATAACAGAGGTACTAGCACCAACATCACATAATGCATAACAAGAGAAGTCATTCAAATAAATTTTTATCATAGGATCCCAACCATCTTCTAGCTTTCTAGGTATGGAGGCTTCTACTCTAAGTTTCTCCTCCCTAGCTTTGATGAGAGCATTAGTGATATGCTCTGTGAAGGCAAGGTTAAGCGTGCTAGTGCGAGGATCTCTAGACATTTTGTGAAGGAAATCAATAACTTCTGTAAGAGTGCAATTATCAGAATCAAGGTCGCGAGCATCAAGTAAAGTGGTAGTGGTGTCCTTAAGGCTCACCTGTTTGGTAGTTTCTATAGCATCACCATTAATAGGTCCAATGGGACCAGGAGTACATTGGGTGCTAAGAGTGTGAACATTCTCAATAACTTGGATAGTAGCGACAGTGTGGTGGGTAGGAAGGCTCTTAATTCTTTCCTATTCCTCCCTTTCTCTAGCCCATCTTTCTTTAAGCTTAGCCATCATCCTAATATTTTCATTAATTTGTACTTGAGTAGCATTAATAAGGATGACTTCCCTCTCCTTAAGAGGAGAAGTTTCAATTTTTAGCAATTTTAACTCATTGGCTAAGTGGTCTACCTTAAAAGAAAGATCATCTAGTTTATGTAGTTTCTCTTCTACATTCTTATTAAAAGCTTTTTGGGTAGTGATGAAATCTCTAAGCATGGTCTCTAGTTCAGTATTGGAGTTCTTGGTACTAGGATAAGCATTATTGTTCCCATAAGAGTTAGAGGGGAACGGTCTAGAATTGTTACCAAAGTTACTCCTATAAGCATTGTTGTTAAAATTGTTTCTAGAGATAAAATTAACATCTACTTGTTCTTGAGCAATCAAAGAATTTAAAGGAACATCACGAGGATCAACAGTAGATTGCTTCGAAAGTAGAGACATGATCAAGTCAACTTTTTCATTGAGGGAGGAAATCTCCTCGACAGAGTTTACCTTCCTACCTGTTGGAGCGCGTTCGGTGTGCCATTGGGAATAGTTGGTCATCATCTCATCGAGAAGCTTTGTGGAAGCACCAAGTGTAGTTGACATAAAAGTTCCTCCCGCGGCCGAATCTAACAAGTTCCGCGAGGTAAAGTTCAAGCCTGCATAAAAAGTTTGGATAACCATCCAAGTAGTCAAACCGTGAGTAGGGCAGTTTTTGATAAGAGATTGCATACGTTCCCAAGCTTGGGCAACGTGTTCATTATCCAATTGTTTAAAATTCATGATGGTTCTTCTAAGTTGGATAATTAGAAGAACACGATTTTCATGATAACTAGAAGAACACGATTTAATATAATCTTCTCTTTTAGCACGCATCCTAGCGGTTCTTTCTTTGCATTCATCAATGGAAATTCTCATGGCTTTGAGAGACTCATTGATATCATGATTAGGTGGGATAGATCTAAGTTTCAAAGAATCAACATCAAGAGTAATTCTATCAACACTTCTAGCCAATTCATCAACCTTCAGCAATTTCTCTTCAAGCAATGCATTGAAATTCTTTTGTGAGATGATAAACTCCTTAACACTAGTTTAAAATTCAGAAGGCATCTTTCCATGAGAGTTGTTGTAGGAATTACCATAATTATTAGAGGAATTATTAGGAAAAGGCCTAGGATTAAAATTACCTCTATAAGCATTGTTACCAAAATTATTCCTACCAAAAAAATTCACATCCATAGATTCATTGTTATTCTCAATCAAAGTGGACAAAGGCATATCATTAGGATCAGAAGAAGCACTCTTAGTAGCAAATAATTTCGTAAGTTCATCTATCTTTCCACTCAAAACACTAATTTCTTCGATAGCATGCACTTTTTTACTAGTAGATCTTTCAGTGTGCCATTGAGAATAATTAACCATAATATTATCTAGGAGTTTGGTAGCTTCTCCTAAGGTAGTTTCCATGAAAGTGCCTCCGGCAGCCGAATCTAAAAGATTTCTAGAAGCAAAATTCAAGCCAGCATAAAAGTTCTGAATAATCATCCATAGATTCAAACGATGTGTAGGGCAATTACGTATCATCAATTTCATTCTCTCCCAAGCTTGTGCAACATGCTCATGATCTAGTTGCTTAAAATTCATAATATCGTTTCTAAGAGAGATAATCTTAGCAGGAGGGAAATATTTAGAGATCAAAGCATCTTTGCACTTATTCCACGAATCTATACTATTTCTAGGCAAAGAGGAAAACCAAGTTTTAGCACGAACTCTAAGTGAAAACGGAAATAACTTCAATTTAACAATATAGGTATCCGTATCCCTTTTCTTTTGCATATCACACAAATCAACAAAGTTGTTTAGATGGGTAGCGGCATCTTCACTAGGAAGGCCGGAGAATTGATCTTTCATGACAAGATTCAACAAAGCAGCATTGATCTCACAAGATTTAGCATCGGTAATAGGAGCAATCGGAGTGCTAATAAAATCATTGTTGTTGGTATTGGAGAAGTCACACAATTTGGTATTGTTCTGAGCCGTAGTGACAAGCAAGCAATCCAACACACACAAGCAAACAAAAAGCAAGCAAACGATAAACACACGGCGAAAGAAGGGCAAATAAAATGGCAAGGGTGAATTGGGGGAGAGGAAAACGAGAGGCAAAAAATGTAATGCGAAGGATAAGGATTTGTGATAGGTACTTGGTATATGGCTTTTGTGTAAGCCTCCCCAGCAATGGTGCCAGAAATTATTCTTGCTACTTCTTGAGCTTGTGTTGTATTCCCTCGAAGAGTAAAGGGAGATGCAGCACAGTAGTGTAAGTATTTCCCTCAGTTTTTGAGAACCAAGGTATCAATCTAGTAGGAGACCACACGCGAGTCCCTCGCACCTGCACAAACAAATAAGAACTTGCAGCCAACGCGTTAAGGGGTTGTCAATCCCTTTACGGTCACTTACGAAAGTGAGATCTGATAGAGATGATAGTTTATATTTTTGGTATTTTTAGTTTATAAGAACAACAAATAAAAGCGGTAAAAGTAAAGTAGATGTAGATTGATATGTTGAGAATAGACCCGGGGGCCATAGTTTTCTCTAGTGGCTTCTCTCATGATAGCGATATTCTACGGCGGGTAAACAAATTGTTGTCAAGGAATTGATAGAAAAGTGAATAATTATGAGACTATCTAGGCATGTTCATTGTATATAGGCATCACGTCCGAGACAAGTAGACCGACTCCTTCCTGCATGTCGAGGAACAGAGTAACGCCTTAAGCAAGATGACATGATGTAGAGGGATAAACTCAAGCAATATGATATAAACCCCATCTTTTTATCCTCGATGGAAACAATACAATACGTGCCTTGCTGCCCCTGCTGTCACTGGGAAAGGACACCGCAAGATTGAACCCAAAGCCAAGCACTTCTCCCATTGCAAGACTATAGATCTAGAAGGCCAAACCAAACCAATAATTCAAAGAGACTTGCAAGGATATTATGAGCACACATAAAAAGTTTAGAGAAGAACCAAATATCATTCATAGATAACCTTGATCATAAAGTCACAATTCATCGGATCTCGACAAACACACCGCAAAATGAGATTACATCGAATAGATCTCCTCGAAGACTGAGGAGAACTTTGTATTGAGATCCAAAGAGAGAGAAGAAGCCATCTAGATACTAGCTATGGACCCCACCCTCGTGGGCCTGCCCTCGATCCCCTGACGTGGGTCTCAAGCTCCGCGTGCGTGATTTTCTCCAAAAATATCTCTCGCGAAGGTTTCATTCCGTTTGGACTCCATTTGATATTCTTTTTCTGCAAAACCCTGAAACAAGCAAAAAACAGCAATCTAGACTGGGCCTTTGGGTTAGTAGGTTAGTCCCAAAAATGATATAAAAGTGAGTGATAAAGCCCATTAAACATCCAAGACTTCATAAATAATATCATGGAACAATCAAAAATTATAGATACGTTGGAGACGTATCACACTACGACCCGAAGGGGTGACGCAGCGACAACAGACGGGTTGGGGCGACAACTTGAAGACCTGCAGGCGGCGGCGGTGACCATGGGCCACCGTGCTACAGCCCGAAGGGGCAGCACAGCGGCAGAGCGCGGGTCGGTGCAACCATGGGGATGACATCGGGCGATGGCGGGGACCACGTGCCATGCTCGCTACGGCCCGATAGTGCAACGCAGAGGCATCGCGAGGGTCGGTGCAGCCACGAAGAAGACCTGGATAGGATGATCCTGGGGCGGCAGTAGACTGCAACCTCTTGACTTTGAGTTGTATTCCCTTGAAGAGGAAAGGGAGATGCAGCACAATAGCGTAAGTATTTCCCTCAGTTTTTGAGAACCAAGGTATCAATCCAGCAGGATACCACGCGCGAGTCCCTCGCACCTGCACAAACAAATAAGAACTTCGCAGCCAACGCGATAAGGGGTTGTCAATCCCTTTACGGTCACTCACGAGAGTGAGATCTGATAGAGATGATAATTTTATTTTTGGTATTTTTGGTTTGATAAAACAGAAAATAAAAGCAAGGAAAGTAAAGTAGATGTAGATTGATATGTTGAGAATAGACCCGGGGTCCATAGTTTTCTCTAGTGGCTTCTCTCATGATAGCGGTATTCTACGGCGGGTAAACAAATTACTGTCGAGCAATTGATAGAAAAGCGAATAATTATGAGACTATCTAGGCATGATCATTGTATATAGGCATCACGTCCGAGACAAGTAGACTGAAATGATTCTGCATCTACTACTATTATTCCACACATCGACCGCTATCCAGCATGCATCTAGTGTATTGAGTTTAGACAAACAGAGTAACGCCTTAAGCAAGATGACATGATGTAGAGGGATAAACTCAATCAATATGATGAAAACCCCATCTTTTTATCCTCGATGGCAACAATACAATACGTGCCTTGCTGCCCCTTCTGTCACTGGGAAAGGACACCGCAAGATTGAACCCAAAGCTAAGCACTTCTCCCATTGCAAGAACTATAGATCTAGTAGGCCAAACCAAACCAATAATTCGAAGAGACTTGCAAGGATATTATGAGCACACATAAAAAGATCATAGAAGAACCAAATATCTTTCATAGATAACCTTGATCATAAACTCACAATTCATCGGATCTCAACAAACACACCGCAAAAATAGATTACATCGAATAGATCTCCTCGAAGACCGATGAGAACTTTGTATTGAGATCCAGAGAGAGAGAGAGAAGAAGCCATCTAGATACTAGCTATGGACCCGAAGGTCTGTAGTAAACTACTCACAACTCATGGTGAGGGCGATGATGATAACGATGAAGGCCTCCGCGATGGATCCCCCTCCCGGAACAGGCTCCAAGATGGGATCTCCACGGGTACAGAAGCTACGGTGGTGGAATTAGGGTTTTCTCTCTGCGTATGGAGTTTCCGGGGTACGTAGGTATATATAGGAAGAAGGAGGGCGCCAGGGGCCGTGTGGGCCAGCCTCGAGGCAGGGGGCGCGCCCCCACCCTCGAGGGCTGGCCCCTTGCCCCGTGACTTGGTCCTGACGTTTCCCGAGCGTGATTTCCTCCAAAAATATCTATCGCGAAGGTTTCATTCCGTTTGGACTCCGTTTGATATTCCTTTTCTGCAAAACCCTAAAATAGGCAAAAAACAGCAATCTGGACTGGGCCTTTGGGTTAGTAGGTTAGTCCCAAAAATGATATAAAAGTGAATGATAAAGCCCATTAAACATCCAAGACTTCATAAATAATAGCATGGAACAATAAAAAATTATAGATACATTGGAGATGTATCAAGCATCCCCAAGCTTAATTCCTGCTCGTCCTCGAGTAGGTAAATGATAAAGAAAGAATTTTTCATGTAGAATGCTAACCAATATAGTTTTTCAGTGTAATTCATTTAATTGTGGCATGAATGTTCAGATCTGAAAGATTCAAGATAAAAGTCTATATTGACATAAGAAATAACAATACTTCAAGCAATACTAACAAAGCAATCATGTCTTCTCAAAATACTATTGCTAAAGGAAGTTATCCCTACAAAATCATATGTTCTGGCTATGCTCCCTCTTCATCACACAAAATATTCATATCATGCACAACCCCGATTTCAGCCAAGCACTTGTTTTCATACTCTATTCTTTTCAAACCTTTCAACTTTCACGCAATACATGAGCGTGAGCCATGGATATAGCACTATGGGTGGAATAGAGGTGGTTGTGGAGAAGACAAAAAGAGGAAGATAGTCTCACATCGACTAGGTGTATCAACGGGCTATGGAGATGCCCATCAATAGATATCAATGTGAGTAAGTAGGGATTGCCATGCAACGGATGCACTAGAGCTAAAAATGAATGAAAGCTCAACAAAAGAAACTAGTGGGTGTGCATCCAACTTGCTTGCTCACGAAGACCTAGGGCATTTGAGGAAGCCCATTGTTGGAATATACAAGCCAAGTTCTATAATGAAAATTCCCACTATTATTTGAAAGTGACTAATCATGAGACTCTCTACAATGAAGAACAAGGTGCTACTTTGAAGCACAAGTGTGGAAAAAGAGAGTAGCATTGTCCCTTCTATCCTTTCTCTTTTTTTGGAGGGGCTTCTCTCTTTTTTTTATTAGCCCCTCTCTATATTTTTTTGGGCCTTCTCTTTTTTTATTGGCCTTTCCTCACACGGGACAATGCTCTAATAATGATGATCATCACACTTTTTGTTACAACTTGAAATTACAACTCGATACTACAACAAGTATGACTCTACATGAATGCCTCCGGCGGTGTACCGGCATAAGCAATGAATCAAGACCGACATATATGAAAAATTATGCATTGTGGCCTTGCCATAACTACGATGTTAACTACATGATCATGCATGGCACTATGACAATATGATGCGTCTCATATGAACGGAACGGTGGAAAGTTGCATGGCAATATATCTCGGAATGGCTATGGAAATGCCATGATAGGTAGGTATGGTGGCTGTTTTGAGGAACAATATGGTGGCTGTTTTGATGAAGGATATATAGTGGGTTTATGGTACGGGCGGAAGTTGTGCGGTACAAGAGAGGCTAGCAATGGTGGAAAGGTGAGAGTGTGTGTAATCCATGGACTCAACATTAGTCATAAGAACTCATATACTTATTGCAAAAATCTACGAGTCATCAAAAACAAAGCAATCAACGCATGCTCCTAGGGGGGAGGTTTGTAGGAGTTAACCATCGCGTGCCCCCGACCTCCACACAAAGGTTGGCACTCTACAAATACCTCATGCTCTAACTTCGTCACATAGCGGTTCACCATACATGCATGATACGGGAATCACTAACCTTAACACAAGTATTCTTCAGTTTCATAATAACTCCACTAGCATGACTCTAATATCACTATCCTCATGTCTCAAAACAATTATCAAGCATCCAACATCTTATTCTATTCAATGCACTTGGTGTGAAAATTTTACTACGCTGACATTGGATGTTTATCATGTGAAGACTAGTTTCTTTAGCCTAAACACATTACTATGCTGTTTTAATGGACTCTAAAATAGATATAAGTGAAGCATGAGAGTTCAACAATTTCTACAAAATATTACCACCACCGTGCTTTAGAAGATATAAGTGAAGCACTAGAGCAAACAACTATTCAACTCAAAAGATATAAGTGAAGCACATAAAGTGTTCCAATAATTTATAGGCCATATTTAACTCTCTCAAATAGGTGTGTCCAGCAAGGATGATTGTGGCAAACTAACAAGCAAAGACTCAAATTATACAAGACGCTCCAAGCAAAACACATAGCATGTTGTGAATAAAAATATAGCTCCAAGTATAGTTACCGATGGATGAAGACTAAAGAGGGGATGCCTTCCGGGGGCATCCCCAAGCTTAGGATTTTGATTATCTTGATTTTACTTGGGGTGCCATGGGCATCCCCAAGCTTGGGCCTTTGCTACTCCTTGTTCCATAGTCCATCAAAGCAATACTCAAAACTTGAAAACTTCACAACACAAAACTTGTACAAAAATTCTCGTGAGCTCCGTTAGTAAGAGAAAGCAAACCACCACTCAAAGGTACATCAATTAATTCATTATTTGTTTATATTGGTGTTAAACCTACTGTACTCCAAGTTATCTATGATTCATATCCTCCAATATTACTCATAGATGCATCGGAATAAGCAAACAACACACGAAAAACAGAACCTGTCAAAAACAGAACAGTCTGTAGTATTCTGGTGGGTTCGCATACTTCTAGAAATCAAAAAAAATCAAACTAAATTGGTAAATTTTTGATATTTGTCTAACAGTCTGCAGAAAAAATAATCAACTAAAAAGCGTGCTCCAGTAAAATCAGAAGACTACTTTAGCAAGCGTTAACGATTCTGTTTTTCACAGCAAGATCAAATAAACTTCACACAAGTCTTACCAAAGGTTCTACTTGGCACAAACACTAAACAAAACATAGAAACACATCTAATCAGAGGCTAGATGCAATATTTATTCCCTAAGAGCAACAAAAGCAAAAAACATAAAATTGGGTTGCCTCCCAACAAGCGCTATCGTTTTACGCCCCTAGCTAGGCACGATACAAGATAGATCTAGGTATTGCCATCATTGGAAGGCAATCCATAAGTGGCTCTCATGATAGATTCATATGGTTATTTGATTTTCTTTCTAGGAAAGTGTTCCATGCCTTTACTTAACATAAATTGTAATCTAATATTTCCTTCCTTCATATCAATAATTGCACCAATTGTTCTAAGGAAAGGTCTACCAAAAATAATAGGACATGAAGGATTGCAATATATATCAAGAACAATGAAATCTATGGGCACATAATTCCTATTGGAAAAAATTAGAACATCATTAATTCTTCCCATAGGTTTCTTTATAGTGGAATCCGCAAGATGCAAATTTAAAGAACAATCATCAAGCTCATGGAACCCTAGCAAATCACACAAAGTTTTTGGGATAGTGGAGACACTTGCACCCAAATCACACAAAGCATAGCATTCATGATCTTTTATTTTTATTTTTATAGCAGGTTCCCACTCATCATAAATCTTTCTAGGTATTGAAACTTCCAACTCAAGTTTTTCTTCATAAGATTGCATCAAAGCATCCACTATATGTTTAGTGAAAGCTTTATTTTGACTATAAGCATGCGGAGAATTTAGCACGGATTGCAACAAGGAAATACAATCAATCAAAGAGAAATTATCATAATTGAATTCCTTGAAATCAAAAGTAGTGGGTTCATCACTATGCAAAGTTTTAATCTCTTCAATCCCACTTTTTGCAATTTTAGCATCAAGATCGAAAAACTCCGAATTATTGGGACACCTTAAAGCAGAATCATCTCCAATCCTATTCTCATCAAGATTAATACTAGAAAACAAGGATCTAATAGGAGACACATCAATAACTTTCAGATCTTCATCTTTATTTTCATGATAACTAGAAGAACACGATTTAATATAATCTTCTCTTTTAGCACGCATTCTAGCGGTTCTTTCTTTGCATTCATCAATGGAAATTCTCATGGCTTTGAGGGACTCATTGATATCATGCTTAGGTGGGATAGATCTAAGTTTCAAAGAATCAACATCAAGAGTAATTCTATCCACACTTCTAGCCAATTCATCGACTTTAAGCAATTTCTCTTCAGGCATGGCATTGAAATTCTTTTGCGAAATCATAAACTCCTTAACACTAGTTTCAAATTCAGAAGGCATCTTTCGATAAGAGTTGTTGTAGGAATTACCATAATTATTAGAGGAATTACTAGGAAAAGGCCTAGGATTAAAATTACCCCTATGAGCATTGTTACCAAAAAAAATCTACCAACAAAATTCACATCCAAAGATTCATTGTTATTCTCAATCAAAGTGGAAAAAGGCATATCTTTAGGTTCAGAAGAAGCACTCTTAGCAGCAAAGAATTTCATAAGTTCATCCATCTTCCCACTCAAAACACTAATTTCGTCGATAGCAAGCACTTTTTTAGTAGTAGATATTTCAGTGTGCCATTGAGAATAATTAATCATAATATTATCTAGGAGTTTGGTAGCTTCTCCTAAGGTAGTTTCCATGAAAGTGCCTCCGGCGGCCGAATCTAAAAGATTTCTAGAAGCAAAATTCAAGCCAGCATAAAAGTTCTGAATAATCATCCATAGATTCAAACCATGTGTAGGGAAATTACGTATCATTCATTTCATTCTCTCCCAAGCTTGTGCAACATGCTCATGATCTAGTTGCTTAAAATTCATAATATCGTTTCTAAGAGAGTTGATCTTAGCAGGACGGAAATACTTAGAGATAAAAGCATCTTTGCACTTATTCCATGAATCAATACTATTTCTTGTCAAAGAGGGAAACCAAGTTTTTGCACGATCTCTAAGTGAAAACGAAAATAACTTCAATTTAACAATATCGTTATCCATATCCCTTTTCTTTTGCATATCACACAAATCAACAAAGTTGTTTAGATGGGTAGCGGCATCTTCACTAGAAAGGTCGGAAAATTGATCTTTCATGACAAGATTCAACAAAGCAGCATTGATCTCACAAGATTCAACATCGGTAATAGGAGCAATTGGAGTGCTAATGAAATCATTGTTGTTGGTATTGGAAAAATCACACAATTTGGTATTGTTCTAAGCCATAGTGACAAGCAAGCAATCCAACACACACAAGCGAACAAGAAGCAAGCGAACGAAAAACACACGGCAGAAGAAGGGCAAATAAAACGGCAAGGGTGAAGTGGGGGAGAGGAAAATGAGAGGCAAATAAATGTAATGTGAAGGATAAGGGTTTGTGATAGGTACTTGGTATATGACTTTTGCGTAAGCCTCCCTGGCAACGGCGCCAGAAATTCTTCTTGCTACCTCTTGAGCTTCCATTGTATTCCCTCAAAGAGGAAAGGGAGATACAGCACAGTAGCGTAAGTATTTCCCTTAGTTTTTGAGTACCAAGGTATCAATCCAGTAGGAGACCACGCGCGAGTCTCTCGCACCTGCACAAACAAATAAGAATGTCGCAGCCAACGTGATAAGGGGTTGTCAATCCCTTTACGGTCACTTATGAGAGTGAGGTCTGATAGAGATGATAATTATATTTTTGGTATTTTTGGTTTAATAAAATAGAAAATAAAAGCAAGTAAAGTAAAGTAGATGTAGATTGATATGTTGAGAATAGACCCGGGGGCCATAGTATTCTCTAGTGGCTTCTCTCATGATAGCGGTATTCTACGGCGGGTAAACAAATTACTATCGAGCAATTGATAGAAAAGCGAATAATTATGAGATAGGCATGATCATTGTATATAGGCATCACGTCCGAGACAAGTAGACCGAAACGATTCTGCATCTACTACTATTACTCCACACATCGACCGCTATCCAGCATGCATCTAGTGTATTGAGTTCATACGAACAGAGTAACGCCTTAAGCAAGATGACATGATTTAGAGGGATAAACTCAAGCAATATGATGAAAACCCCATCTTTTTACCCTCGATGGCAACAATACAATACGTGCCTTGCTGCCCCTACTGTCACTGGGAAAGGACACCGCAAGATTGAACCCAAAGCCAAGCACTTCTCCCATTGCAAGAACTACAGATCTAGTAGGCGAAACCAAACCAATAATTCGAAGAGACTTGCAAGGATATTATGTGCACACATAAAAAGTTCATAGAAGAACCAAATATCTTTCATAGATAACCTTGATCATAAACTCACAATTCATCGGATCTTGACAAACACACCGCAAAAAGAGATTACATCAAATAGATCTCCTCGAAGACCGAGGAGAACTTTGTATTGAGATCCAGAGAGAGAGAAGAAGCCATCTACATACTAGCTATGGACCCGAAGGTCTGTAGTAAACTACTCACAACTCATTGTGAGAGCGATGATGATGATGATGAAGGCCTCCATGATGGATCCCCCTCCCGGAACAGGCTCCAAGATGGGATCTCCATGGGTACAGAAGCTACGGCGATGGAATTAGGGGTTTCTCTCTGCGTATGGAGATTCTGGGGTACATAGGTATATATAGGAAGAACGAGGGCACCGGGGGCCGTGTGGGCCAGCTTCGAGGCAGGGGCGCGCCCTGGGAAGGGGGGCACGCCCCCCCACCCATGAGGGCTAGCCCCTTGCCCCGTGACTTGGTCCTGACGTTTCCCGACCGTGATTTCCTCCAAAAATATCTCTCGCGAAGGTTTCATTCCGTTTGGACTCCGTTTGATATTCCTTTTCTGCAAAACCCTAAAATAGGCAATAAACAACAATCTGGACTGGGCCTTTGGGTTAGTTGATTAGTCCCAAAAATGATATAAAAGTGAATGATAAAGCCCATTAAACATCCAAGACTTCATAAATAATAGCATGGAACAATAAAAAAAATAGATACGTTGGAGACATATCATAGACCGCGGGCCACAACACAACGGCCCGAAGGGGCGACGCAATGGCAGCATGCGGGTCGGTGCATCCATGAGAGGAGAACCATGGGGCAGTGACGCTGTGGCCCGAAGGGGCGACATGGCGGTAGCCCGACAGTCGATCGGTGTAGGGACACACTGTACTCTAGACGGTCTTCATGGGACCGGCGGAGGCACGCGCAACCGACGGGCCATGTCGATCACACGACGTAGATGAGGAGGATCGCGGCGGTGGGCGGGTGATCAATCCTATTGCGCGCGAGGTCAGGGATGCCGCTCGATGGAGGCGGGGTGCCGACATATTCCGAGATGAAGGCGGTGAGGACGATGCATCCGGCAAGTCTTAGGCAATGGCCCGAGGCAGACAGCAATGGGACGGCCGCAGGTGAGCCCGAGGCAGCCGGGGAGGGGCCCGACGAGTCAGACGGCATAGCGGCCGTATATACGCGGCAGTGGGTCGTGGTGTTGTAGGGGCTCGATCGGAGTAGGGCGGTGACGACCGGTGCAGAGCGACGGGTGGGCGACGCGCGTACGGCGGCTGGATGTGCCGGGCCGCCTCGGGGCATGCGGCCACCTGGTCGGAGGAGAGACCGGCCGGTCGCGCTGGTGTCAGAGTAGAGGCGCATGTGGATCGACGGTGGCGACGTGTGATGCAACCGGTTTTATATCGGAAAACAAAAACGAAAACACCGATCTAGATGACCAGCGGGAGAGAAAAATACCCGGAGCAAGCACTCGGGAAAAATACTCTCTAGGGTAGCCGATCAACATGACCGACGAATGAACCCTAGGTATGGGTGGCGCGGCCCCCGACGACATTCATAGAGGCCGACCGCCCAGGGGCCGGCGCGTAGGGCGGAAGTGGTTGGCGGCGGCTAGGGTTTGGATCAATTAAGACGATACAATGTTAGAAGGGATAGAGAAAGAATTGGTGGAATATGATGGATGCATTATTGAGCCTCGAGGATGAGTATATATTGAGTACAAGGCTTGGAGGGCAAGACGCCTCGTCTAGAGATAAGGCAGGAGACGGATTACAAATCCTAAACTACTAAATATGTGTATCCTAAATATATCTCTAACAATGTTGTTCAACCCCAGGATAGTGATTTGGAATGTGCGTGGTATGAACGCATGTGCGTGGCGCAATGCCATGCGCTCGCTCCTTGCCACGATTGATGATGCCACTACTATGCGTAAACCGACTGATTGTAGGGGTTTTTAAACCACCTTGCTAGCCATTGATCTGCATTATTTTGAGTCGCTTGATCCCTGAACCATAACAACACTTCCATCCCAACAAAGCCTATATCTCTCCAACATGGACTAGTGCATCCTCGGTACCACACGATGAGCTGCAGTGGGCTGACATGCACCAGCTGTAGCGCTCAGGTTGCAGCAGCGGTGTCACCGATCATCTTACACCAAAAACGTCGATGAGTTCACCATGCACGGCCATGGCTGCAGCAACAACACTGTTGGGACCATCCCTTGAAGCACGGATAATGCTCTGGAGGGCCATCAATACTTCAACACAACCCCGGTCATGACGATGCTCCATTGCAGCATCGGCGAGGTTTCGAGAGGCCAACAATGCTCCTCCAACACAACACCGGTGATGCCTTGTTGCAACACCGGCGATGCTCCGGCGGCCCCGACGATGCTCCACTACCGCACCGGCAATGCTCCGGCGGCCCCGATGATGCTCCATTGCAACACTGATGAGTTTTCGACGGCCCGAGAATGCACCTCAAACACAACACCGGTGATGCTTTGTTGCAACACCGTCGATGCTCCGGCGGCCCCGACGAGGCTTCATTGCAGCACCGATGAGTTTTTGACGGCCCGGGAATGGTCCTCCAACACAGAACCGGTGATGCTTTGTTGCATCACCGGCGACGCTCCGGCGGCCCTGACAATGCTCCATTGCCGCACTAGCGATGCTCTGGCGGCCCCGACGATGCTCCATTGCAGCATCAGTGAGGTTTCGATGGACCGGCAATGCTCCTCCAACACAACACCGGTGATGCGTCATTGCAACACCGGCGATACTCCGGCGGCCCGACGATGCTCCATCGCCGCATCGGCAATGCTCCATTGCAGCACCGTTGAGTTTTCGACGGACCGGCACTGGTCCTCCAACACAGCACCGGTGATGCTTTTGTTGCAACACTGATGACGCTCTGGCAGCCCCGACGATGCTCCATTGTAGCACCGGCGAGGTTTCGACGGGCCGGCAATGCTCCTCCTACACAACACCAGTGATGCTTTTGCAACACCGCTGATGCTCCGGCGGCCCCGGCGATGCTATATTGCCGCACCTGCCATGCTCCGATGGCCCCGACCATGCTCCATTGTAACACCTATGAGGTTCTAGCGGCAATCGTGGCATCGGTGATGCTCCGACGACCTGAGAATGCTTCCTTGTAGCATCGGCGATACTCTGACTGCCTCGACGATGCTCCATTGCAGTGTTGGGGAACGTAGTATTTTCAAAATTTTCCTACGATCATGCAAGATCTATCTACTAGATGCATAGCAACGAGAGGGGAGACTGTGTCTACGTACCCTCGTAGACCGAAAGCGGAAGCGTTTATCAATGCGGTTGATGTAGTCGTGCACCTTCACGATCCGTCCCGATCTAGTACCGAACGTACGGCACCTCCGCGTTCAGCACACGTTCAGCTCGATGACGTCCTCGCCTTCTTGATCCAGCAAGACGGGCGAAGTAGTAGATGAGTTCCGGCAGCACGACGGGGTGGTGACGATTGTTGATGAAGAACAATCTCTGCAGGGCTTCGCCAAGCACTACAGAAACTAGACGGAGGATAAACTAGAGGGTCGGGGTAGCCGGCACACGGCTTGGTGTATCTTGATGTGTCTTGGGTGGTAGCCCTACCCATCTATTTATATGTTGAGCCTTGGGGTCGAAACTTGGAGTAAAAGCCTTCACAAAGTCGGTTTCACCCGAAAGGCAAGAGTCCTTCTCAGACTCCAGGGCCAGACGCCAGGGTTCCCGGCATCTGGACCCAGACGCCAGGGTTCCCGGCGTCTGGACCCAGACGCCAGGGTTCCCGGCGTCTGGACCCAGACGCCAGGGACCCTGGCGTCTGGCCCCTGGACTCCGCAAAACTTCCTTTTGCACCTTCCAAAAACCTTGTGTGCTTTCCCTTTTGGCCCAAATAAAGTGTTCTCGTACCCAAACACTTCGGGAAACATCTGGAACCCCTTCCGGTGAATTCCGGAACCCTTTTGGAGGTCAAACACTATTATCCCATATATTAATCTTTATCTCCGGACCATTCCGGAGTTCCTCGTCATGTCCGTGATCTCATCCGGGACTCCGAACAACATACGGTCACCAACATACATAACTCATTCAATACTATATCGTCAACGAAACGTTAAGCGTGCGGGCCCTATGGGTTCGAGAACTATGTAGACATGATCGAGACACTTCTCTGATCAATAACCAATAGCGAAACCTGGATGCCCATATTGGCTCCTACATATTCTACGAAGATCTTTATCGGTCGAACCGCATAACAACATACGTTATTCCCTTTGTCATCGATATGTTACTTGCCCGAGATTCGATCGTCGGTATCATCATACCTAGTTCAATCTCGTTACCGACAAGTCTCTTTACTCGTTCCGTAATACATCATCTCGTGACTAACTCATTAGTCATTTGCTTGCAAGGCTTATTATGATGTGCATTACCGAGAGGGCCCAGAGATACCTCTCCGACAATCTCGAAATACGCCAACCCAACAAGTATCTTCGGAGACACCTGCAGAGCACCTTTATAATCACCCAGTTACATTGTGACGTTTGGTAGCACACAAAGTGTTCCTTCGGTAAACGGGAGTTGCATAATCTCATAGTCATAGGAACATGTATAAGTCATGAAGAAAGCAATAGCAACATACTAAACGATCGAGTTGCTAAGCTAACGGAGGGGTCTTGCCCATCACATCATTCTCCTAATGATGTGACCCCATTGATCAAATGACAACTCATGTCTATGGTTTAGGAAACATAACCATCTTTGATCAATGAGCTAGTCTAGTAGAGACATACTAGGGACACTCTGTTTTGTCTATGTATTCACACATGTACTAAGTTTCCGGTTAATACAATTCTAGCATGAATAATAAACATTTATCATGATATAAGGAAATATAAAATAAAAACTTTATTATTGCTTCTAGGGCATATTTCCTTTAGTCTCCCACTTGCACTAGTGTCAATAATCTAGTTCACATCGCCATGTGATTTAACACCGATAGTACACATCGTCATGTGATTAACACTCATAGTTCACATCGCCATGTGACCAACACCCAAAGGGTTTACTGGAGTCAATAATCTAGTTCACATCGCTATGTGATTAACACCCAAAGAGTACTAAGGTGTGATCATGTTTTGCTTCATGAGAGAAGTCTAGTCAACGGGTCTGTCACATTCAGATCCGTATGTATTTCGCAAATTTCTATGTTTACAATGCTCTGCATGGAGCTACTCTAGCTAATTGCTCCCACTTTCAATACGCATCCAGATTGATACTTAGAGTCATCTGGATTTAGTGTCAAAGCTTGCATCGGCGTAACCCTTTACGACGAACTCTTTATCACCTCCATAATCGAGAAACATTTCCTTATCATCGGCATCCAGATTTAGTGTCAAAGGATAATTTTGACCGATGTCCAGTGATCTACTCCTAGATCACTATTGTACCTCCTTGCCAAACTCATGGCAAGGTACACAACAGGTTTGATACACAGCATGGCATACTTTATAGAACCTATGGCTGAGGCATAGGGAATGACTTTCATTCTCTCTATATTTTTCTGCCGTGGTCTGGCTTTGAGTCTTACTCAACTTCACACCTTACAAGTCAGGCAAGAACTCCTTCTTTGACTGATCCATTTTGAACTACTTCAAAATCTTATCAAGGTATGTACTCATCGAAAGTCTTATCAAGCGTCTTGATCTATCTCTATAGATCTTGATGCCCAATATGTAAGTAGCTTCACC
Source organism: Secale cereale (assembly GCA_902687465.1). Lineage (NCBI taxonomy): Eukaryota > Viridiplantae > Streptophyta > Magnoliopsida > Poales > Poaceae > Secale > Secale cereale. The sequence continues at coordinate 254,552,685 of LR738713.1, read as the reverse complement.
GAGGTCTTTCTTTGAAAAACTCCTTTCAAACACTCATTTATGCTTTCCAGAAAATTCTACATCATTTCTGATCGACAATATGTCATTCACATATACTCATCAGAAAGGTTGTAGTGCTCCCACTCACTTTCTTGTAAATACAGGCTTCACCGTAAGTCTGTATAAAACTATATGCTTTGATCAACTTATCAAAGCGTATATTCCAACTCTGAGATGCTTGCACCAGTCCATAGATGGATCGCTGGAGCTTGCACAATTTGCTAGCACCTTTAGGATTGACAAAACCTTCTGGTTGCATCATATACAACTCTTCTTTAATAAATCCATTAAAGAACGCAGTTTCGTTATCCATTTGCCAGATTTCATAAAATGTGGCAATTGCTAACATGATTCGGACAGACTTAAGCATCGCTACGGGTGAGAAAATCTCATCGTAGTCAACACCTTGAACTTGTCAAAAACCTTTCGCAACAAGTCGAGCTTTGTAGACAGTAACATTACCATCGGCGTCAGTCTTCCTCTTAAAGATCCATTTATTTTCAATGCCTTGCCGACCATCGGGCAAGTCAACCAAAGCGCATACTTTGTTCTCATACATGGATCCCATCTCAGATTTCATGGCCTCAAGCCATTTTGCGGAATCTGGGCTCATCATCGCGTCCTCATAGTTCGTAGGTTCATCATGGTCCAGTAACATGACTTCCAGAACCGGGTTGCCGTACCACCCTGGTGCGGAACGAACTCTGGTTGATCTTCGAAGTTCAGCAGAAACTTGGTCTGAAGTTTCATGATCATCATCATTAGCTTCCTCACTAATTGGTGTAGGAATCACTGGAACTAGTTTCTGTGATGTTCCACTATCCAATTCGGGAGAAGGTACAATTACCGCATCAAGTTCTACTTTCCTCCCACTCACTTCTTTCGGGAGAAACTCCTTCTCTAGAAAGGATCCACTCTTAGCAAGAAAGACCTTGCCTTCGGATCTGTGATGGAAGGTGTACCCAACAGTTTCTTTTGGGTATCCTAAGAAGATTTACTTCTCAGATTTGGGTTCGAGCTTATCATGTTGAAACTTTTTCACATAAGCATCGCAGTCCCAAACTTAAAGAAATGCCAGCTTAGGTTTCTCGTCAAACCACAGTTCATACGGTGTCATCTCCACGGATTTAGATGGTGCCCTATTTAACGTGAATGTAGCTGTCTCTAATGCATAACCCCAAAAGCAATAGTGGTAGATCGGTAAGATACATCATCGGTCGCACCATATCTAATAAAGTACGTTTATGACGTTCGGACACACCATTACACTATGGTGTTCCAGGTGGCGTGAGTAGTGAAATTATTTCACATTGTTTTTACTGAAGGCCAAACTCGCTAACTCAAATATTTTACCTCTACGATCATATCGTAGAAACTCTTATTTTCTTGTTACGATGATTCTCCACTTCACTCTGAAATTCTTTGAACTTTTCAAATGTTTCAGACTTGTGCTTCATTATGTAGATATACCCATATCTGCTCAAATCATTAGTGAAGGTCAGAAAATAACGATACCTGCCGCGAGCTTCAACACTCATTGGTCCGCATACATCAGTATGTATGATTTCCAACAAATCTGTTGCTCGCTCCATTGTTCCGGAGAACGGAGTTTTAGTCATCTTGCCCATGTGTAACGATCAAACCTCGAAGGATTTGAGTCTCTGTGCTTACCGTGCTAGTCCCTGGATCGAACTCGCTAGCACACACAGTATAGATGAATACCAGAATACAAGTGCATCATTTATTACAATGTATGATCCAGAGTATATAAAATAAAACAATCTGCATAGCTCATGGCTAGCTATTATTCAATCACACAGCGGAAGTAGCAGAAAATAACGATGAGTCCCGTCATAGCCCAACTGGCGATGCTGAGTGCAGACTCGCGACCCTAACGATACCTTACTCCTCATCTGAAAATCCTGCAACATGAGACGTTGCAGCCGTATAGGTCAATACATTGAATGTATTGGCAAGTTACACATGAGAAGTAATAAAGCAGACCTACATGTATATGCATAGAACAACAAAGGAAGGCTTGGGGGTTTATTTTGCAGAAAGCTGATTTTGTCCTCATAACTACCTAATAGTCAATTTTTCATTTAGTTCCTTTAATACTACAATTAAATGCACAAGGTTGAGTTGGCAAAATCAACTCCAACCTACCCATTTATTAAGTTGCCCACAAATATTATTAAGTGTCACATCTGTCAAGATCATCCAACAACTGTAATGGCATAGTCGCTCAAATTTACCCATAACCGGGGGCACGGCTAATCATGATTAGTTTTATTACTCTGCAGAGTTTTGCACACTTTACCCACTAGACTCAACCCGAAGATTGAGACGAAGCCTTTCAGAAGTAGTCACGTCCACCCCCGGCAGCCGGTACACCTATCCATATCTACATCTGCTAGCATACCTGGGCGAGGATCCCACAACCTACTCAACTAAGCCAGAGCCCATATAGCTAGTGGTCGCGCATGGAAGCTACTAGTCATTAAGTCTGTCTGATCTTTTTGAGCCTGGGCGGCCGTCCACTTACATTCAGAGGGTATAAACCACGATGTTCTTAAGACCACCCATCAATACCACTTCCGCCCAGAGGTGAGTTAAGTCCTGAATTACTACTCGGTTTGTTAATTAATAATAATGCTCACATAAGCTCAATGTATACAGGAGCCAACCCCGTCTACAAGCATAGCAAAACTATACCTACCACGATTTGCAAAAGACGGGAGATAATTCAACAATATAGCTCAAATTATAACAATCCTATAATGCATAAGTTTATAGTGTGGCATAACCTACAATGCATAGGAAAACAATAGGTAAAGGATGATCAACATGTAACTTGCCTTGGTTCTGGTTCAGAAAGTCACACTCTTGACAATAGCTCGCGTCGCACTCCGGACAATCTACACGTTTCACACAATTTAACAAATCAATCACCGAAACTCTGATAAAGCCAAAAATAAAGCAAACAGAAAGAAAATCATTTTAAAATTCAACAACAGCAGCAAACAACATGTACCGATCACCTATATTGCACTACGGTCACAATGCAAAAAGAATCACTCAATTCCGATAAACGGTTTAAAAGATATGGCCTCTGGAAGATTTAATTCAAATTCAAACGAATTCAAATTTGAATTGTGCAAACATGTGCAAGGTTGGTACTGTGATGAAGATATGATTTTTGTGAGTGCATAGGAAAAAGAATCACCTAATTTGGATTTACAGAATAAAAGATATAGCTAATTGAAGTTTTGAGGAAAAATAAGAAAAAGGCAAAAGAAACAGAAAACGCCTGGACACTGCAGCAACTCCTGTAGACGCCCTGTAGCGAACTGCCACGTGGCAGCAGCCCATTGGCTCGAGGCGCGTGGCTCACCAAACGACAAAAGGAGCGGCAGCGGCGATCGGGCGGCGATGGCGGGGCTCCTCCGGTGGGTTTCCGGCGACGGTGATGCTACGGGCGGAGGCGGCGGTGAGTGGCGGAGGTGGTGGTGGTGTCGGACGGTGGCGAGGTGCCCTGTACCGACGGCGGTGAGTTCGCGAACGGCGACGGTGCTCCGGCGGCGTCGGGCTTCGGTGGCGGCGTCGTTCTGGTGCGCTGCAGGTTACCCAGAGGTGTCAAACGAGTGCGGCGTCGGGGAATAGATCGAATGGAGCGGTCAGTGCGGCTGGATATGCTCTTACGGCGACGGCACTGACCGGTGCACTGCGGCGGACGGCGGAGCTCGCGGAGAGATCCAAAACACCCACGCGGCGCGTGCGGGCGAAGAAAGAAAGGGAGAGACCGCGGTAGGGTTTTCCCTAGAGGTCCACCTCACGTGCGGTGTCCCTGGAGGACACGGGATCGACCGGGGCGCGAGATCGATCCGGGCTCGGCCTCGGTCGCGCGGGCGGCTGCGCGCCTGTGGCGTCCGGCTCGGGGAAGGGGATGGTGAACAGGGGCGGGGCCCGCTAGCAGTGAGAGGGGAAAAGCGGGTCGGGTGCGGTCGGGTCGGGTCGGGCGAGCGGTACCGCTTCGCGTGGGGTGGCTGAGGTGGTGGTTGTGGGCCGCGCGTGAGCGCTGCTGCGCTAGGCCGCTGCTGCCTCGCTGGCTGGCTGGCTGGCTGGCTGGTGGGCTGGGCCGCTGGCTAGCTGGCCGGCCGGCTGGCTTTTCTCTTTTTTTTTTCAAACACAACCAGCAGCAAAATAAAATAGATAAAATACCAGCACCTAATATAAAATCTAAAATAAAATATCTAGACAACCAGTAACAATAGCCCTACAGCTATAAACTACAGGAACACTAGTTCCAAGCTAATGCAATTTTTGTAAAATGATTTTGATGCATTTGGCCACTCAAACAGCAAATAAAATCACAAATAAAATACTTTGAAGATTGCAAAAATTACCAGAACATAACAAATCAACTGGAAACATTATTCTGGACATTATGAACATTTTTAAATACAGGGGAGAAGTCATGTTATCTCCACTCCAATAAATTGCCTTTAGTTGCATAATGAAAAGAATATTGCAGAAAGACAAATAATGCAATAAAAATATGATATGCATGTGAATGATATATTAACATCCAAATTAGGAAAATTGGGATGTTACACCATGAGGCATGGTTCGCAAGCACCAAGTGATTCATAATCAACTGATTCCAAAAGTCCATCACTATGGAGTTTCTTTATGCGCTTTACACCAATATGACCTAAACGGCAGTGCCACAAATAAGTTGCACTATCATTATTTACCTTGCATCTTTTGGCTTCAATATTATGAATATGTGTATCACACGATCGAGATCCAACAAACCATTTTCATTGGGTGTATGACCATAGAAGGTTTTATTCATGTAAACAGAACAACAATTATTCTCTAACTTACATGAATAACTGTATTGCAAAAAACATGATCAAATCATATTCATGCTCAACACAAACAGCAAATAACACTTATTTAGGTTCAACACTAATCCCAAAAGTATAGGGAGTGTGCGATGATGATCATATCAATCTTGGAACCACTTCCAACACACATCGTCACTTCACCTTTAACTAGTTTCTGTTCATTATGCAACTCCCATTTCGAGTTACTACTCTTTAGCAACTGAACCAGTATTAAATACTTAGGGTTTGCTATGAACACTAGTAAAATACACATCAATAATATGTATATCAAAATATACCTTTGTTCACTTTGCCATCCTTCTTATCCGCCAAGTATCTAGGGCAGTTCCACTTCCAGTGACCATTTCCTTTGCAGTAGAAGCACTTAGTTTCTGGCTTGAGTTTTAGATTTGGGTTTTGTTAGAGTACGTCATGGGCCTGGGCTGGCGGTATAGCCCGCTAGTCTTAGGGTTAATTAGAGATAAGGGTCGCTTGCTTAGGGGTCAAGTAAGCCTTGCTTGGGAGTCAAGTAAACCTCTCTATATAAAGAGAGGAGTTGTATCAATCTAATCAAGCAAGAATTAAGAAGGAAAATCCCTTCCCTCTTGCTCGGCCGTGGGCAAAAGGCCCCCGGCCAGCCCTCTCGCGCCCTCCTTCTAGCAGCGCCATAACAATTTGGTATCAGCTAGCTTCGTTCGATCATGTCTTCGCCGCCGCCCTCCTCAACACTTCCGCCGCCGATCGCCACGTCGCCCCCTGTCCTCACACCGGAGGAGATGACCGGGGTGCTGCGTGACCTAACCCTGGCGGTCCAGGGGATCCAGCTCTACTTGACCGGATCCTACGGGCCGCCGCCGGCCGCCGCCACCACCGGGCCGTCATGGCTGCCGTGGCAGCCGCCGGCCCTGGCGGCATCCACCGCGTTCGCCGGGTCGCTGCAGCCCCAACTGTAGTTTCCGCCGCCTCCCGCCACCATCGGGCCGCCCTTGCTGCCATAGCAGCCGCTACTTTTGCCGGACTCCGCCGCGGTCGCCGGCCCGCTGCAGCAGCAGCCCTGGCTGCCGAGGCAGCCGCCGATCCTGGCGGCCTCCGCCGCGCCCTTCGGCCCGCTGCAGCCGCCAGCACCTACTGAACCTACATCTGGATCATATTCAAGATCTTATGTTGAGCAGACAGTACAGCGAGGGGATAATAGACCTTCTGGGAGCAAGCAGGCATTGGAGATGCTGGAACATGCACAGCAAAAGCATGGTTATGGATCCAACGCCTACTTGAGCGAGGATGGGTCATACTCTCAGGCTCAGGACAACTATGGCCCCTCGTACCACCAGAACGGGAAGGCCATTGATTTCCACGCCGAGGAGCCGAGGCCGCCGGCATACAGCAGCGGCGTTGTGGAAAGGCCGCCGCCGCCTCAGCACAAGTGGGTGCCCCCTCAGCCTCCAGGTGTTGCCATGCCAAAAGGGGCGGCCGCCATCCGTCAACAGAAGTCCCTTACGAAGCAACCGTCCAACAACATGTCTGAGGCGACGGTGAGGCTGTCGGCTGCTACGCGCGGCCTCCTTGCGCAGCCCTCCTCAACACTGCGTGGTCTGCAGCTGCCGCTCCTCCAAGTTGCCCTTTGCTGTGCGACAGACCTCGATCTCGTCCGCTGCGTCGGGGATCTTGGGCATGCGGTTTCCCCCACAAACGGGCATGTTGTTTTCCCCGCGGGCAGTGACCTCAAAGTCTGCGACATCGGCGGTTGGGGGGGGGGGCGCACCCCTCCTCGACAAGAGCGGACCGCATAACACCACTGCATTCCGCTGCCGCTCGCCGCGAGGGCGCCTCCGCTGGTCGCTCTTGCGGCCACTTCCAGGTGGCCATACACATGCACTTATTTTGTCCCAATGGTGTCCATGGGATCCAGGTGGCTGTACACGTGCATGTCCGACGTGCGGATGGTGTCCACTTTATGTTCAAGGGTCCACAATAAAGCATCCCAGTCTATTTCAGGTTGCGAGTAATAAAACAAGCCGAGATGTAAAATGCTTGTTTTTAGGTGTTAGGTTTGTGTTGCATCGAGTCATGGTTATAAGTTGGTTAGGCTGCAGCTCGAGGACAAGCTGCATGTCCGGGTGGGGTGTAGTGTTAGAGTACGTCATGGTCCTGGGCTGGAGGTATAGCCGCTAGTCTTAGGGTTAATTAGAGATAAGGGTCGCTTGCTTAGGGGTCAAGTAAGCCTTGCTTGGGAGTCAAGTAAACCTCTCTATATAAAGAGAGGAGTTGTATCAATCTAATCAAGCAAGAATTAAGAAGGAAATCCCTTCCCTCTTGCTCGGCCGTGGGCAAAAGGCCCCTGGCCAGCCCTCTCGCGCCCTCCTTCTAGCAGCGCCATAACAGGTTTCTTCACGGGAGTGATAACTTGCTTGTCAATCTTCTTGAAGTTCCCCTTCTATCCCTTTGCCCTTTACTTGAAACAAGTGGTCTTGTTAACCGTCAACACTTGATGCTTTTTCATGATTTCTACCTTCGCCGACTTCAGCATCGCGAAGAGCTCAGGAATTACTTTCGTCATCCCTTGCATATTATAGTTCATCACGAAGTTCTACTAACTTGGTGATAGTGACTAGAGAACTTTGTCAATTACTATCTTATCTGGAAGATTAACTCCCACTTGATTCAAGTAATTGTAGTACCCAGACAATCTGAGCACATGCTCACTGGTTGAGCTATTCTCCTCCATCTTGTAGGCAAAGTACTGTCAGAAGTCTTATACCTCTCGACACGGGCATGAGTATGAAATACTAATTTCAACTCTTGGAACATCTCATATGCTCCGTGGCGTTTCAAAACATTTTTGAAGTCCCGGTTATAAGCCGTAAAGCATGATGCAGTAAACTATCAAGTAGTCATCATATCGAGCTTTTGTCAAAACGTTCATAACGTTTGCATCTGCTCCTGCAATAGGTCTGTCACCTAGCGGTGCATCAAGGACATAATACTTCTGTGCAGCAATGAGGATAATTCTCAGATCACGGACCTAGTCCGCATCATTGCTACTAACATCTTTCAACTTAGTTTTCTCTAGGAACATATAAAAAATAAACGGGGAGCAACATCGCGAGCTATTGTTCTACAACATAGATATGCTAATACTACCAGGACTAAGTTCATGATAAATTAAAGTTCAATTTAATCATATTACTTAAGAACTCCCACTTAGATAGACATCCCTCTAGTCATCTAAATGATCACGTGATCCAAATCAACTAAACCATGTCCGATCATCACGTGAGATGGAGTAGTTTCAATGGTGAACATCTTATGTTGATCATATCTACTATATGATTCACGCTCGACCTTTCGGTCTCCAGTGTTCCGAGGCCATATCTGCATATGCTAGGCTCGTCAAGTTTAACCCGAGTATTCTGCGTGTGCAAAACTGACTTACACCCGTTGTATTTGAACGTAGAGCTTATCACACCCGATCATCACGTGGTGTCTCGGCACGACGAACTTTCGCAATGGTGCATACTCAGGGAGAACACTTATACCTTGAAATTTTGTAAGGGATCATATTATAATGCTACCGCCGTACTAAGCAAAATAAGAAGCATAATAAGTTAAACATCACATGCAATCAAAATATGTGACATGATATGGCCATCATCATCTTGTGCTTTTGATCTCCATCTCCAAAGCACCGTCATGATCACCTTCGTCACCGGCGCGACACCTTGATCTCCATCGTAGCATTGTTGTCGTCTCTCCAACTATTGCTCCTACGAATATCGCTACCGCTTAGTGATAAAGTAAAGCAATTACATGGCGATTGCATTTCATACAATAAAGCGACAACCATATGGCTCCTGCCAGTTGCCGATAACTTTACAAAACATGATCATCTCATACAATAACATATAACTCATCATGTCTTGACCATATCACATCACAACATGCCCTGCAAAAAACAAGTTACACGTCCTCTACTTTGTTGTTGCAAGTTTTACGTGGCTGCTACGGGCTTAGCAAGAACCGTTCTTACCTACGCATACAAAACCACAACGATGTTTCGTCAAGTATGTGATGTTTTAACCTTCACAAGGACCGAGCGTAGGCATACTCGATTCAGCTAAAGTGAGAGAGACAGACACCCGCCAGTCACTTTTAAGCAACGAGTGCTCATAACGGTGAAACCAGTCTCGCGTAAGCGTACGCGTAATGTCGGTCCGGGCCGCTTCATCTCACAATACCGCTGAAGCAAAGTATGACATGCTGGTAAGCAGTATGACTAGTATCGTCCACAACTCACTTGTGTTCTACTCGTGCATATCATCTACGCATAGACCTGGCTCTGGTACCACTGTTGGGGAATGTAGTATTTTCAAAATTTTCCTACGATCACGCAAGATCTATCTACTAGATGCATAGCAACGAGAGGGGAGACTGTGTCTACGTACCCTCGTAGACCAAAAGCGGAAGCGTTTATCAACGCGGTTGATATAGTCGTGCACCTTCATGATCCGTCCCGATCTAGTACCGAACATACGGCACCTCCGCGTTCAGCACACGTTCAGCTCGATGACGTCCTCGCCTTCTTGATCCAGCAAGACGGGCGAAGTAGTAGATGAGTTCCGGCAGCACGACGGCATGGTGACGGTTGTTGATGAAGAACAATCTCTGCAGGGCTTCGCCAAGCACTACAGAAACTAGACGGAGGATAAACTAGAGGGTCGGGGTAGCCGGCACACGGCTTGGTGTATCTTGATGTGTCTTGGGTGCTAGCCCTACCCCTCTATTTATATGTTGAGCCTTGGGGTCGAAACTTGGAGTAAAAGCCTTCACAAAGTCGGTTTCACCCGAAAGGCAAGAGTCCTTCTCGGACTCCGGGGCCAGACGCCAGGGTTCCCGGCGTCTGGTCCCAGACGCCAGGGACCCTGGCGTCTGGCCCCTAGACTCTGCAAAACTTCCTTTTGCGCCTTCCAAAAACCTTGTGTGCTTTCCCTTTTGGCCCAAATAAAGTGTTCTCGTACCCAAACACTTCGGGAAACATCCGGAACCCCTTCCAGTGAATTCCGGAACCCTTCCGGAGGTCAAACACTATTATCCCATATATTAATCTTTATCTCCGGACCATTCCGGAGTTCCTCGTCATGTTCGTGATCTCATCCGGGACTCCGAACAACATTCGGTCACCAACATACATAACTCATTCAATACTATATCGTCAACGAAACGTTAAGCGTGCGGACCCTACGGGTTCGAGAACTATGGAGACATGACCGAGACACTTCTCTGATCAATAACCAATAGCGGAACCTGGATGCCCATATTGGCTCCTACATATTCTACGAAGATCTTTATCGGTCGAACCGCATAACAACATACGTTATTCCCTTTGTCATCGGTATGTTACTTGCCCGAGATTCGATCGTTGGTATCATCATACCTAGTTCAATCTCGTTACCAGCAAGTCTCTTTACTCGTTCCGTAATACATCATCTCGTGACTAACTCATTAGTCATTTGCTTGCAAGGCTTATTATGATGTGCATTACCGAGAGGGCCCAGAGATACCTCTCCGACAATCGGAGTGACAAATCCTAATCTCGAAATATGCCAACCCAACAAGTACCTTCGGAGACA